>CAIGQZ010032240.1:6908945-6923680 GCA_903798205.1 Danio tinwini | reverse complement strand
AAACATGGTGTTGTGTAACTCCCTGCCCTTTGAATTAAGCAGTTAAAGATGCTTAACATTGCTTTTTGAATGCATAAACATTTCTACACATTACTTCATTTTCTTATTTACACCTAATTCTAAATATATTGGACATCAACAAATCTCCTTGCTGCTGGGAATTGTGGTTTTGACAAGGATGTCCTTGCCAAAAACTGTTCTGCTGTGGTTATATCCTCTGAGTGTCCCGCTGTGTTGTAAAAGTGGAGGAATAAAGTTGCATTTGTTGGCAAGCTTGAGTTTCACTGCAGATCCCTGTGCTCCTCCTAGTTGACCTTGCAGGTGAAGAGGCAGATCATGGAACGCATCTACATTCACTCGGCACCTCTCTGCTGTTATATTCTCCAAGTCTGCCTCTGTCTGCTGGGTATTTACAAACCTGCATGATGATTTACGGCTGGGGCTCAGCCCCGTTCTCAACGTGTGATGAAGCCGTGGTGTATTGTATGCCATTATTGTTCTTTCGCCATCCGTTCAGCTCCAGTGCATTTTATTGCTGGATTTTCTCACCTGATTATGTATGCCAGAATAGCAGAGCACCTTTAGTGGCACAGCTGTGAATATTAGAGGAGACGTTCATGTCTTCCCACATATCCTGCTTCCATCATGTCTTCTTTCCTATAATTAAACTCTCTGCTGCACATAAGGGAAAAAGAGTTGTGAAAAGGTGATGAAGCAAGTAACTCCAAAGTGAGACAGAGAGAGAAAGAGAAATGGATTGATGGTTAGGTGTTCGGCATGTTATAAAGGTGCAGAATAAATGCCAGAAGATGTGAGAAGGTGAATTAGGCTCAGTGATTTGCAGACATTATGTATTCACAGTGTAGTCTACTGCAGAAGTGATTATGTGTGTCCTAGTTTATCCATTGTTTTCATCCATTCTCTGTTCACATCTTTTTGTCCTGTTTGTAGAGGGATTTTTGCCTGTAGGACTGATTGGTGTAATTGACATCTGGAGGAATCGATCAGTTTTACATTGAGGCAGTAATTTCAAACCTTTTAGAATAATCAAGTGTGCGATTTGAGCAATATGCGATTAAAACTAAATCATAGGTTGGTAGATGAGCTATCCAGGCACAGTTGCTAAAGTGCATCAGTAGATGTGAGTTGAGGCCTGAATTCAAAATGTGTAAATTATTTATTTTTTGTTAAAGAAAAAAAAACCCAAATTGATAAAGACTCAATAAGACCTAATTCCGACTCAAAATTCACTTTTTTTTATTCCAAACCTGACTGGGTCTGAATGTAAGCTGCCTTGATGCATGCTGATCTACAGTAAGGAAAAATCCTCCGGTGTCCTGCTGACAGATTTGCTGACTGCTCCATTACAGTCATTCATTTATTTACTTATTATTATTACTTTATATGATCCCTTTTTTTGATAAAACAAGTTATTCTCAGTTTGGCTTTCAATTGAGACCAGTGGATTGGAAAAAAATAAATCTAATAGCTTGATAGAAACCAAATCGATATCCTAATAAATTACAGATTTGCTAGTGTTGTCTGCAACACTGTTTACCTAATCTCTGGCGAAAAGCTTCTGCACACAAAGAAGAAATGCTCTGCATGACCATGCAGCATAATGAAGCCAGTGGCTTTTGCTCATGGATCTGATGTCAATAACATAGATTTTTGTGTTTCTTTTCTATGTGTTTCTCAAGAAGCACTTAACAAGTTCTGAAGTGCTGAAATGTCAATCACTGTAACCTCTTTACATTCTGTAACTTTTCAGGTCTTCTTGGGTTCATTTGGAAAAAGCACTCCCTCACTCATAAAAATGATGTTTGTTGTTTGCTCAAACTACTTATTAAGAATAAGCTGAAACAACACAATTCTTGTGGCAACTTAATTGTTTTTGTTCAATTTACCAATTCACTTCAATTTATTTAAAATTTATAACAATTTGACCCATGTCTGGTGCACTTGTCAAAGTTTTGCACCCTGACCCGCAGGTTTTTGGGGTTGGACTTTGGGATTTCAGATTGAAGTGAACCCATGAAAACTTCTAGAGTTGAGTTTTCAATCCTACAACAGTGATCCATCTGGACTCTCTGTTTATCTAATGCTCTTTCTACGACCACCCAACACAATCTCACAGCAATTCGTAACTTTTTGATTTAGTGACTAATTTATATGAATTGGTATGATCTCATTTGTACAATTTAGTACAATTTGCTCATCCCCCAATGACTTTTGGGTTTAGAGGCGGGGTTGAGTGCCACGCCTCCTTTTAAAAATGGTATATTTTCATAATACAGAACTCCACTAAACTGACAAAACATAAAATACTTGCGTTTACTCATGAGATCAGGCTGGACCACCATATTATTGTTAGGATGCTTATAAACTGATTTAACACGGCCGCTATTTTAAAAGTGAAATCGAGGCTGTGGTGGGAAGAAACCCAGAGGTATCGCTTGAAATCACACTGAAACATTGTGTAACTGGCTGTATGTCTTATCAGCGAAGAGAAAAGCGACACAAATTCATAATTTCACCGCCTTCAGAGTGACCCGAAGGTCCGTTCTGAATGGATAGTGAAAATAAAAAAGTATATCAGACCTCATTTTCAGCTAGGGTAAGGGAAATGGCAGTAGTTAGCTAAAGTTTTCTTTCCCAAACACATGTTTTAGATGGCATTCATCAAACTCAAGTTAATGAACTGATTCTTCCACTATATTAGACTTGTCATGAAACTGAATTTCGGTACTGAAAAAAAAAAGTCAATTTCCTGCTTATATTTAAGGTATGGTAAATCGTGTTCTTTAACACTGTTGATTTTGAGTATTCAGTATTAAACTTAACTGAATGATATTCAAGTGATGTTTACACCATTTCTGCATTTTGAAATTGTGGCAACAGCTGGAGGTTTGTAGTCCACAGCATGTTGTTGTAATGTTTACAGTGCTGATCTTATACTTCCGGGTTTCTTCCCACCGTATCCTCACTTTTTTAAAATGGCGGCCGCATGAAAAGAGCGTATTGCATAGTTTTCAGAATGTCTTTGAGGCTTTCCATTCCAAAGTTTGAGTTGACATTGAAAACTTGCTTTGGCAGGCATGAATCTGCTGTGTGTACAACATGCCTAGGCCAGTGGGTCTGAGCAACAGGCAGGAAGGCCTGGATGGCCACAGGTCTGGAGAATCTCAGTGTTTGGCACTTTATCTTGTCATTTGATGTTTAATACAGGATGCAGGGAACTGATCAAATTCTCTAACCTTACTTCAACATTCTTTCTTAGCCAATAGCTGATTTTCCACTGTGTGGTATGGGGTGGTTTGGCACAGCATGGCTTGCTTCTGTTCAGTTTTGCTTGAGGTTTGCATTTTAACTGCAGTTTAATACCCCTTGAAGTGGGAGGGATTTTCAATATAGTTGCACCGCATCTAGTGCCGTGAAATGAAACTAACCCACAAACGCAGAGGCAATGAAGGCTACCAATAGAATGCTGTTTATCAGTGGTGGCTGCAGCTGACTATTTAAATACAGCCAGTTTGGTTTCTCCTGTTTTAAATCCAATGATACAGGTAGTGACTATTCTCTTGAACCTACCTGTGATCAACAGTGTGTAAACAGTATGTTTTGTTAATGGTTTAGGTTAACGGTAAGTTTTTGCTAGAAACCACATCTGAGGTGGTATTAAAATGTACCAATTATTAGGTAAGGAGTGCAGTTGAAAAGCCCCCAATATGGAGTCATACGGAACCAGAAGACAACTGTGTGGCATTTATCATGACCTCAAAAACCCATTTTTTTTGTTTGTTGTAATGTCTGAATCACATTTCAATCTCTATGTATGGTTTTCCATTGTAGTAAACTTGCTCAGTAGCTCACCTGGCCCATGTTGTACTTGTTACCATTTTGTCCTTTTAATGTAGAATGAAAACAACATAGTTTGACTAACTCAAAGACATGCAAAAACATGATATGTTTGGGTGGTTGAGTTATTACCACACAAATTTTCCTTTAACATTAACAGTTAGGTGAAATCAGTGAATCAGTGCAACAAAACATTGCCATAGTGAAGTATATCTGTTTCAGAAAACTGAACATGCTTTTTAGCGTCACTCACTTGGCATTTTATATTGCAGCTGCTGTAAAATGTGCTAGAAGCAATGAGACGTAGATTTTGTCACCACAGGCACGTATTTTCATGTGCCTGGATTGTAGATAACAGTTTTTGGGAGGAGGAACTGAGTGTCTGACCTCTGCATGTCACTGAGGGAAGCGCTTAATATGGTGAATAGTCTAACAGATGGTTGAGGGGAAAAAAAAAACAGCTGCCGAACGAATGGATGGGCTGGGTTGAGAGCTTGGCCAGTTGTTAATTGAGCTGGCTGATTTAATATGCGTATAAATGTGTTAGTAGAGCGAATGTGGGTTTGCCTGATTTTGACAGAGGATGGTGTGGAAGAAAAGAGCTCAAAACGACTGTGTCACTAACCCAGAATTCTCTTGTGTGTTGTTTGGGAGCGTCGTGTGATGTGACAGAGATGCTAGGAATGACAAGAGGCTTGTCTACACTTGCTATTTATCTCTCTTTATTGGGCTTATTCGGTTGAGTGCGACTGACCTCTTATTGAAATGAAAACACATTGATTGGCATCACAGTTTTGAACAAACAAAAACAACAACTTGTCCGATACTAAATTTCAGCATTGATGCTTTCTCATCACTGCTAGTTTTTTTTTAATCACCAAATTGGTTGTTGTTGCAATTTTATTGCAGGGGAGTCAACATGAATTGACCCTATTTACTTTCTTGTTTTCTTTAATCAAAATATAATTACTTTCTTTAAAATGAGTTTTTTCTAACATCTTCCTGGAGGCACTGACAGGTGGTCCAGCATAGCAAAGACTATTTAGCATAGCAAACAGAACTGGTGTGGAGGTCAGTTTTTGGATATTTCCCTTTGTGACTAGCATCACTTATTTTAATTGCTCTTTTTTATGTTTTTTATTCAGATTTATTTTTAAATTTCACTCAATATTACTAAATAACTAACTATCTGGTAATTACAATCTTCATTTTTTTTTATTCATTTTTACAAAAATATCATGTGGCATACAAAACTGCATATTAATGTCCTTTCTGTTGTAATGTTAACTCTTATGTCTGTATACCACAATTATGTTTTAGGGATGCACAATATATTGGAATGATATGACATTAATAATCAACAGCCATTGATTAAATTATTATTCGGGGTTTTCTTCAAATTAGGTGATGCTAGTTAATTTATAGGATTACTAGTTTTAGCATTTAGATCAGGGATGCCCAAACGTTTTCTTATAAAGGGCCAAAAAACAATCTTGATTGAGGGTGGTGGGCCGAGCATTGACATTGACGATTTCCTAATTTATTTAATATTTAAAAAATAAGTAGAAAACTTTGCTTTACATTAACTAAAGCAGCATATATTTAAAACTTTAGAATGAAGCTGTTACTGTAAAAATCAATCCCATTTATAACAGAATGGAGATGCACTAGTCAAGCTCCACCTGTTTTTTTGCCTTGATTTGCTCACTGATGTCTTCTGTATTGTCCACTATCCGTTGAGTATTTACATTTTTTTAAAAATCTGATTCATTTACAACATTTAATTGAAACATTTATTTTCAGTTTGCTTTTTTTTGTAGCTCAGCAATAAAATAAACAATAAAAAAATATGTTAAATTATTAAAAATTGTGAAAAAAAGGGAAATTGCAAGTGAAATTGCGATCTCTGTTAAAGGCATTCTCCCCAACCCTCCCCATCATTTTCACTATCTTCTCAAGTGGGATGGTGGGCCAAATCAAAGAATTTGGCCGAATGGAGGAGGTTCATTCTCTATCCTCGCACTGCAGATTGTTTGTTTAACTGTTTCCCCGCTAGTGAAGCATTCAGTTTTTCCTTTTACAAAGTCCGCCATGTAAATAGCAAATGTACCATGGTGCAACATAACTGACTCTTAAAGGGAATGTGAGATGAGACTTTGATTGTTTTAATGCACGTTATGCTCAAAACACACCCATAACTCATAAAAAAATAAGCACAACCCTGTTAGACCATGCGCCAGGGCACAGAGCGTATTTTTGTCCTTAAAACACCAAAAGTATATTTAGACATGCCCTTAATGCTTTTGCACCATGCGCTTTAGACTTGGCACTTAGATCATTAAAGTAGACCCCCAAGTCTCTGCAAATGGTATAGGCCAGTGGTTTTCAACCTGTTGGGTGCGGCCCCCCAGGGGGCTGTGAAGGTATTGCAGGGGGCCACCAGCTGTTATTAATAGAAATAAACATTTGAATATATATAAAAATGTCTAGTCACAGTTTTATGTGCTATGACTATTAAGATGTTTAAGTAACAAGAAATAAATAATAAATTGTTACCCTTCATTCACTATTCAGCTAGTTTAATACCCACCTGCTAGTTTAGCTTTTTTTTTTTGCTGAATACGTCAATGGGTTCAGTGCTCTAACATTGGTTCTCTGCTGGTTTTGACTGCTCGTCTGAACTAAGGACCTGCACTAGCAGAACCTAATTCAAGATTTGAGAAGTACGATAATACTTATACTGATAAAATAAACTGGTGTGGGCGTTAAGATGCTTAAAACACGCTTAAAAGATTGTTCAAAACCTGTCCTGCGCAGCTCGAGTCTAAATGCTGTCTGCCTGCTTCCTGACTGACCTGCATATGGTCTACCAGCTTATGGCATCTGCCCAGTGCCAATGTATTGGTTCACTTTTTTTATCCTGAATCTCTCTGGGCTTGGTGATCTGTTGTGTTCTTTTATACATTTATATACATTCATATTATATATTTATTCAGAAAATAACTTTTTACTTCTGTTCGAGTTACTAACCTGCCACAAATAGGGAGTTCATTAAAAAATTGCAGGGAGGCCACAAAAAACATTTGTGTTTGGTTTTTGGAGGCCGTGAGTTATAAAATGTTGGGAACCACTGGTATAGGCAGTCTTACTACTATACGTTCCCTTTTTAAAATGACTTTATCACAATTCCTTTTTATTGTTCAGCAAGACACTTCATTAATATCTGATCCACTGAACCTGTGTTTTATTATTTGTATTGTCCTCTGCAATTAAATAAACAACATGCTTATCCTTTAAAGAGGTAATTCAACCTAAATGAGCGCCATAGATCAGGATGTGCCGTGTAACAGTGATTAAGTGTCGCATTTGCAAGCAATTGAGCAGGAGACATGCAAAGCGAAATCTCTGGCCCTGTGGCTTCTGACTTCACCAAAGGTTTTTGTGGAGATTTATGTGTAGGATTTAATTACGCTGTTTCATTCTTGTTGTTGACGAGCTAGAAAAAAGCTGACGCTCCTGTTCTTCCGTAATTACTCCTTGAGGAGAAGACAGCAGGATTGTAGATCATATTGCATTTAATGAAACAATATAACAGGAGTTTCTTGGGCTTAGAAGTGGCACAGGACCTGAGAGAGACATTTTAATAACACTTCATTTGTTTGCCGGTGCCCAGTGTGTTGTGAGGGGACAGTTAGATGCAGCCCTACGACGTTAAATTATACCCTGCTAGTTATCTTTTGTTTTGACTCATGGGAAATGCTTCGCCTAGTGGTGTCCAATCTCTGGGCTTTGTTCAGAGTTCATCAAATAGCCATGATGATAAGCACTCTCCATTGACTTGAGAGTCTGTCACAGTGGTAAAGTCCCTGCCAGGGTGGCCAGACTACATGAGTTTTCATTCCAGGCGACATGATGAGCCACACAGTCCTTTCCACCTCCAGGCCGGTGGCTTTTGGCCGTGATGCAATCTGAAATTTCTCTTTTCCTCTCTTAACCAGATAGCAACCTGAATTACTTTTTTTCTGCTTCTTTGAGCCAATGAGGATTCATTAAGGTGTGAGGAGTTTAGAGTCTATTTTGATCCCTCTGGCTGAAATAGCTTCTCCCGCATGAGGGTGCCAATTACAGTGCCACTGGGTTCTGGGAGAGCGTGGGTGAGATGGGGATTGGATCACAAGTCCAATAGTGTCAAACCACTTCCTTAGCAAAGAGAAAGAACCGATAATATCAACTTAAAAAAGCCTGATGTGTTACAGCACACAGATTAGTCAAAATATCAACACAGGACAACACAATCCAGAGCATTTAAGGTAGCCTTTGCTATGAGTTTATTGCTAGATTTTATGAGTTTATTTTATTTTAAGGAGGTCTTGTTGTGCTCTTTTATGAAGGTATTTCTGTTTGGGGGTGCACTAAAACATGCTCTCATGCATGGTGCTTCGAAAAATGCATTAAATTTCACATAATTCACATTATTACAATACCTTTTTGTTACCCAGCCTGGCACAAATGGCTCAATTAGTTTCAGGTTTTAAGCAATTAGTTTCAAGCTAGTTTCTGAAAAAGCCTCAGAGTGCCCCTTTATGTTTTTTCAAATATTACTATTCATACAACATATAATGTTGCTCTTAATGTTGAAATCAAAGCGCATGATAAATTATTTTATTTGAAAAAAAAAATCGATTCTGGACTGCTAAAACAAGTATTTAGGCATTCAAGTTACATTTTCAATCTACGTAGATCAGTAACAAATATGCATAACGCCAGCCTGTGGTTTTTATTTCCTGCCTGCAAACAATGTCTACTTTGAGCTTTAAATACTAAATTTAGTTTATGTTGTTTGCAAGATTAGAGGTATTTATCGTTGAGACCGAAATGTTTATACCTGCAAGACTTATGGACTTTAATATAAACTCACTGTTATAACCACTGAAGCTGCAAAATGTATCTGCCACTCACATGGTATCTTTACTTTACTGTTTAGGAGAGTTTGCTAGACATGTACACTACGAGTTTAAATGAATCTTCACTCACACATACATGCATGAAACACTTGCATACTTGTTACATTTAGATCAAGTTGATCAGTTAATTATTTGAATATTTAATCAATCGATGTGCTCAAATTTATGTAGTAAAATAAATGCAATCATCAACAGTTGCAGACGCTATGTTTATAAGTCTGTTTGGCCAAATGTAAAAAAATCCGTTCTGAATTCACTCATTTAATTTAAATTAATTTACAAAAGAACACACTAGACATTTTTTGTAAAGTTTTTGCTGATGTACTGTAATAAAAGCTGTGAACTCTTTGACATTATTTGTAGACCAGAACACTTTTGGCATGTTTTTTAATGTGATGTCAAGAGAACAATTTTTGATTCCCTAAATAACTTTTTACTGAACATTTAGTCTGAAGAACATTGTAAAATTCAGTGCAAAGGTTAATGTCGATGCTAAAGGTTTTTAATGGAACCATCAATACCTATTAAATAATCTTTTTTTTAAGTATGCAGGTTTGAACAAAATGAGAGGGATTTTTGGTTGAACTGTCTCTTTAAGAGTGATTCTAGCCTCTTTAGTAGCTTCAATAAAAATTGATGTGGATCTCAGTAAAAAAAATGACATGGCAAGCAAGGCAGTGATGAATGATTTATGTGTAAATGTATGATTAATGTCTTGTCTTTTATGCCTAAGTTTGAAGCTTTCTCACAAACCTTTCACGTTTAACTGCTGTTCTAGGATTCCTTTCAGGATGCAGTCCTGCCTGAAAGCCCAGAGGAGTCAATTTGAACTTATGGTCTGCATTTGAACATCACAGATCTGTCAGAGTCTCTATACGTTCAGACAGTTCAACCCATTTCTGCACACCATAGCATAATGGCCTTCCAGAAACCTTCATTTCAATAGGGTTTTATCTACAGGTCACTGATCATAGAATATCGTTGATTTTTTCATAGCGCTGCATATTTCAAGCTTTCTGCTCTCCCCGAGGTCTGTATAATTTAATGTATAATTTAATACAGACCTCTTAAAAACAGACATAACAGAAAAATAGTAATATTATTCATATAATTTTTGACATGGCTTCAAGTTTTTTTTTATGTTAGATTATTCACGTTTTTTTCTAAAACTCAGCTTTAGTGCAGTTAAATATTTTTTTTGCAATAATTGTTGGCTGAAACTACTTTTCTTGGATTCTCAATGGTCTATATTACACTGGTGGTGGATTGAGAGTCTAATTAAAATGTTTTCAGTTGCAGGAATGTGTAATAGGAGAAGTGACAGTGTTTTTCTTGCGTCTGTTTGTTAGAGGTTTTTATAACGACAGCGCGCATTAACAAAGTGTGGATGACAGTTTCTGCATTTTCAAACAGCTATTAGAGAGTCCAGAGCTACACATGAAATTGAATTATAAGCCAGTTTCTCTGACAGTTATATTGGGACCAAAATTTGATATTTTTCAAGCCTGTCGAATCAAAACATTGTTTTTCTTGATGGGTTTCATCGAGTTCCTCTCAATTGTCTAGTTGTGTGTAATCATGCAAATTATAAATCTGTTAAATAAAATAATATAATCTATTATAATGATTTCTGACTCTTAGAGAGTCTATTGGACCTGCATGCCAGAACTCTTCCAGTTCAAGATCAGTTTGTGAGAATTTAATCATATGCAAGGATCTGAATAGGATGCAGAACTGACACATAACTTACTGATTAGGGCTGAACAATATTGGAAAATCTGATATTGTGATATTTTATTTTTCTGAGATCAATATTGCGAGATGAATACAGTTTCACAAGATAGTTTGAATCAGTATAAAGGCTAAGTTCATTAGCCTTTATACTAATGTGATTAGTATAAAGTGATTTTTTCTCAGACCTGATTTTTTTTGCATAGCTGTTCACATTGCTGTTATTAATGTGGCCAATATCAGATTTGCAATGTGACCAGATCATGGTCCTAAACTGATCCGCATGTGCAAAAGTACAGTTACGGACAGCACAAAATGTCTAATTATGCACACAATGTGTAAACTGTACGAAGCACATTATTAGATTATGCTTAATATGATTATTGGCCTTTTCACAGACAACCTCCTGTCTCCTGCTCAGGCTGTAAAGGGTTGTTCTGCTACTAATGTGTATTTCGCTATTTGCAATCTAAAATAAGTCACTTGTGATTAAATACACTGATTATTTGTAATTTATAACAACTGTGGTATGCGTCTTTCTGACCACCAGTGTAGTGAACTCATCAAGGGTTAATGAGCAGCCGCAGACTGAACTGTGAAGGCGGAGTTGGTTTGTCTTTGTTTGCAGAGTTATTTCATTTTACTTCGTTATAAACAACTGGCAGGTGAAGAAGGGGGGTTTGGGTGCTTGAGCACCTGCCTCTTTTTTTTTACTCGGAGAGAAAGCTCCCCCTTAAAATGAAAGTGCTCTGTTCTTTGTGCACGGATCCCCTATTCACACCCCCCGGTGCTCTTCAACCCAATTGTTAACCAGATTGGTTAACAAGTACCAGTTTTGCCTTCAATTTTTTTTTTCAAAATGAACACCTAACTTTCTTTGGTAAAGTAATTGCTCTATGTGCCATTCTGCTAAGTAGTAGATGACGTTTGAAGCAAAGAATGAGGATGCACATTGTGCAAAGATTATGTAAAAGTCACATGAAATCCTACATTACCGTTTACAATGCGGTCGCATTGCAAAACATCAGATCTGTGTCTGATTTAATACTACACATGAAAGTGGCAGAAATCTGAATTAAAAAGATCTGATTCCATGTGGGCTGTTCACACTTTCAAGACAAAAACAGATCTGAGTCACATGTGGGCAAAAAAAAATAATTAATTTCTGCCACATTTGCCTGCAGTGTGAACGTAGCCTTTAACAGTTTCTGGGTAGTCTAACAGCATTCAGGTACAGAATATGAATAATAACAATGTAAAAAATAGCTTTTCTTACTTTGCTTTGTGTCGTTTCTAGTCCAAATATCTAAAAATTCTTAAATCATGTAAGAATATAGTTTTGTTTTAAACTTCAGAAGAAGTTAATCAAAATAAAAGTTTTCCCCTTAAAAACAAGTAAAATAAACATGTTTCCCATTGAAATGTATATATTTGGACTAGAAAGTTGGACTGGATGTAGACAAAAATTGTTAAAAAGTGAATTTTTTTTTTTCATTAATCGTATAAATTCCATATAAATGTGTTAACTAAATACAATTCTGTAGCTACTGGTCAACTGTAATTCAGACTCAACATTGCATATATGGCGATGTGACTTTTGCAGATTCGCAAATTGCGTTATCGATGCTAAAACAATATATTGTGCAGCCCTATTACTGATACTGAACATATACCTGATACAAGTTTTTTGTATATGTGTACTTTTTGTGTGATATCATCTAACAAATGAAAAATATAATGTATCTCTATTTTGCAGAAATTTCTCATTAAGCACACTGTTTAATTTAGTATCTGGTGAAATCACAGCGGCACACTGAGAATCAGTTGCTTCAGTTCATATTTTTAACCAAGCTGCTTTAATCAGATTAATTTTACACTTCATAATGGACCTCTACCTGGAGTCTAATTGGTAATTTTTACATTCCCTCGAAATACCCAACCACGACATTACTATGAAAATCTAAGCTCCAATTCATTAACTCTCCCAGCTTGTTCAGCTAAAAACCAATTCCTGCTTTTGCACATGACATCCCAATTAAAATCTGTGATGCAGCAATATAAGAGAAAAATAATTTAGTAATATGAAATGACAGCCTCTTTATGAACAAGCTAAATAATCTGCCAATAGGGTAAGCAAAATAATCTTGTTTTTCTCTTCGACATAAGATTATTTTGCTTACCCCATTGGCAGATTACTTTGCTTGTTTTAAAAAAAAAACTCACTTAATTTTGGCATATTATTTCTTAAAACAAGACGATATGTTTTGCTTGTCTAGAAAATGCTTCTTGATTTAAGAATTTTTAGATATTTGGACTAGAAACAAGATTAAAAAAATCTAAGTAAGAAAAGCATTTTTTGCAGTGCAGTACATACTCTCTTTGTATATGAATTATGCTAATGGAAATTATGAAACTGTCACACAACTGGTAGACATGAAGAAGTGCTCTCAATATAATACTGAACAATATACCAAAAATAAATAATGATAGTAATTAAAATATACACTGTTGTGCAAATAAAACCAATATGTAAACCGATAATAAAGTAAAACTCCACAGCCATATCTGATCATTATATTTCCAGTTTGCAAAAGCTACCCTAGCAAACGATGAAAATGGAGCCAGTCACCACGTTCTCAGTCACACCACGTTCACAGATACACTAATCATCAATACTGGTTGGTTATGTGTCCCGCCCCAGCCCTGAACACACACACAAACACACACACACACACACACACACCAGAGAAAGAGGTCCTATGGCTGCTCGTATGAAAACTGCTTTAGCGTTTTAAATTATAGTAACTTGCATTTTATTGTCAGTAACTGTAACGGCGTTGTAATGGGGGAAACAGTAATTAAATTGATTACTCATTACTGAAAAAAGTAGTGCCATTATTTCTATTCTATTACTGATGGCCAGTACTTTGTGGGTATTAGAGTTATTCTATATTTGCGTTAATTGAAGACAACATTGCTTTTACTCATTTTTCTAGTCAGGTAGTACAGATTTTAGATTCTGCTTAGCTTTCTACATAAGCAGCAAAAAATTCAGAAGTGAGGTACACTTTGCCACCCAAAAATGTATGTAAATTTATGTAGAACTGTATAGAAAACTTGTCTTTTTTGTTCTAGTTTCCTCTCTGCTCTTATTCCTGCTGCCATATACCGTTCCTTATTCTTTCCAATGGACCACTGAATGTTCAGAGCGACTGGAGAACAATATGTGTGTAAAAACTGTAATGTCACTGCCTTTGCTTTAATATAAGAATGATAGAGGTGCATCTTCAAAAACACTTAGAGGCGAAGTTTCATGTCAAGAGCTCTATTTGTGGCTGCTAATGGAAGGAAATGGATGGGGTCTGAAAAAAACATGTAAATGAGAGCTCCATCAGGTTTATTTGCGAAGCCTTTGTTGCATTTTATGCCTGAACTGTTTGACCGAAGTGACCTAATTTATCAGCTCTTTCTGGCTTCTTTGTTCTTCCTGTTTCCCCAGAAACCTGTTAGATCGGGACACATTCTCCAAGTCGGATCCTTGTAAGTACCTCTCTTTTTCATGGCTGAAGCATTTATTTTTGAAGTTAAAATCTCTTTGAAATCTATTTTCTACACGGGTTCGCATATACAGAGTCAGTACTCGGGCTTTGTAACTCACAACTCTTTTCCACACACCTCTCTGAGTTTCTTCCGCTCTCCACATTTTGCCTGTAATTTGTCTACTCTGCCATTTCTCCAAGTTGCCGAAAACGCATGCATAGAATTTGCATCACAATGTGACAGCTTTTCCTCACTATCAACAAAAATGCAGAAACGCTTAATATATGCAGAGCATGAACTCGGCCTCCAGAATACAAATGCTTCTTGAGGCATGGGGACATTTAGACCCGTGTACAGTAAATCTTTTGCTGAAGTCATGCGATTATGAAATACAGAGCAATGGGTCAAATAGACTGGCCTTTATTGCATTTATAATCCTCGCAAGAATAGCTTTGATTTCTTAATGGTTACTTTTTCATCAGGGAATTTATTGTTAAAGATATTAGAAATTTGGAATTTTTAATGAAAGCCTAATAGGTGCATATTGGTTGTGTTTAACATTTGTCGTTATCAAGTGTTGTTATTGTTTTATATTATATTATATTATATTATATTATATTATATTATATTATATTATATTAT
>CAIGQZ010032240.1:6867187-6893579 GCA_903798205.1 Danio tinwini | reverse complement strand
AGAGAGAGAGAGAGAGAGAGAGAGACTCAAAAAAGGGTTTGTATATTTGAACAGCAATGAAGATATCACACCAAATGTTATTCCTCCAACAGCCATTGCAGCATGAATAAATTATGTGTTTACTGTTATAGGATTATTGTTTTGCTGTCTGCTGATGTTGTTTTTGTGACTTGTTTACTTCAGGTTCTCACTTTGTGTGAACTGTTGATGTTAGTGAGGCTTATCTGTTGACTCCTGATGTCTGTGTACAATTTTTAGCAGTTCTCTTCAGAGAAAAAGGTTAGGTTTCACCTAAAAATGAAAACTGTCATCATGTATTCACTCTAATGTGGTTCTAAAACCCAGAAGATGTTCATTAATCTTCAGAATACAAATTAAGATTTTGAATGAAATCTGAGAGACGTCTGCCCCTCTATTTAAAGTATATTAAAAGAGATTTTAAAAAAATCCAAATTAATTCATCAGTTTAATCCATGTCTTCTGAACTTACGCAATCATTTTATTTGATGAACAGATTTGATGTTTAATTAAGAGATGCTTAATTTTTCAGAAAACAAATTTGAATGCTATAAGCATTGTTTTATGATCAGTGTTTATACTTTATTCAAGAGTTCACACTTAGCTGATGATTGATTATAAAGCAAGTTTGGCATGCTGTCCCGGGAGAGAGCCCTGAGCTCAAAAGGTCCTTGAGCCCTGGGCTCCCTCCTGTTTGCAGGGAGAGAGGGGAGCTTTGAGCTCAGGTAGATCTCGAGAACTCCCCCTTTTTTTGATAAGAGCTGATGACAGAAAACGATTGCTATGAAGAGATATGCTGCTGGATGAGAGTTTGACTGTAGTGCTAAATTTAGATTGATCATATAACTTGTAGTGCATGTTTTTAGAATGTGGGAGGAAACTGGAGAACCCAGGGGAAACCCACATGAGCAGGGGAAGAACTATGCTTACTTCACACAGAAATGACAGCCTGCCTGTTAAAGGACTAGAACCGGTGACGTTCTTGCTGTGAGGCAACAGTGTTAATCACTGGGCCACCGTGCCGCCCTATGAAAGGAAAGGTGGAGAAGTAGGGGTGGAAGGGGGGATTCTTCAAATCGAAGATGACTGTAGTGAGAAACCCTGGCTTTTTATAGTGGGTTAGGAATCGGCTGATTGGTGGATCATACATAGTTAATGCAGAACCAGCCGTGTTCAATCATAATCACGTGATCCTCTTGAAATTAGTTTTAAATAAACTTCACTTCTAATAAAAGCCTAAATTACATTGGTTCTTTTGTTACATTTGTGGTAGATCTATCCTTTTAAATTACATTAATTTATTTATACATTTTTGATGAATAAACTTTCTGTGGAGCTTCAGAAACCTCTTAGATTTCATTATAAAATATCTTTGTTTACAGTATGTGCTGAAAATCAACAAAATTCATAAGGGTTTGGATTGACACAAGCATAAGTAAGGATGATAGATTTTTTATTTTGTGTTGAATAAATAAAAAAAGTATTGTCTTCCATGATAATTTAACAAAAAAATCCAGATCATGCTTTGACAGGAATATCTTATTAAGGAAAACATTTTGTGTGAATATATGAATAGAAAAGCATTCATAAATCCAAACTGTCCAGACAAAGCAGTATTTACTGGCAACATTTATAATGTTAGTAGAAAAAGCTAAAATAATCTCAATGGATCATGGTTCCTTGAATAAATGTTAAACATTTGAACTGAAATCTTAATATTATGAATGATTTTGTTAACAGTTTTAGTGCATCTGCTTCTTTTTTCATGTAGCAATCAAGTTCTTGTGGATTGTTGTTGTTGAGCTGCGGTACATGTTAAACCAGTGTCAAAGCTTGTTTGGCTAATGAGTCATCTTTCACTAATTAAGGCATAAACAAAGTGCGTTTCTTCTTAATTAACTTTATATTAGTGTTAAGCACACAGCACTGTTATATTTGACCTTGACTAAACAGCTTTTATGACTCCACTTGACCAGTTTAACACGATTTTCTGTTCAGTCTCTTTGAAATGGACCATAGCCTGGTGTTCTGGTGTCATTTAGAGTGTTATAGCTGTGGAACGATGATGGATATTTCCATCTATTCCTCACCATCTGTGTCTTATGTCAGTGTAGCAGATTGCAAATTCTAATGGAACACAACCAGAGACTTTAATTTTGCATTTACTGTTAAAAACCCTGGTGAGGGCAGTTTCTTCACCTATAGTGGAGCTTGTGTTTTAGACTCTCCTTTGCTTGTATATTGTGGCAGCTGTAATGACCAATGGAAACACTTGTCCAACCCTAATTTTACGATGGTACATTTAAAAAATAAATAAATAAAAGCATTTTAAACTGTTCATTTTTTCCTACTTGAACTTTAGGTTTGATTCGATGTTTGTGAAATATACTATCACAGACAATTACAGATCAATTAAAAAGTGATTTTGTAACAGATGGAGTCAGGGTACATCAGAGTTGAGGATCCACACACAGTTTATTAAACAGAGAATGGTCAGGCAGGCAACAGTCAAACAGGTAGTAACAGTATCATAGGGGTTCTCCAGAAGTGTAGTCAGCAAAGTAGGGATGGCTGACGTGAAACTGACGAGATTCCGAAGTGCAAGGGTTTCGAAACACTGCACTGAATCATGATCCAAAACACCCAGGTCACGTGACTAAAGTGTTTCCAAACACTAGGTCACATGACTAAAGCAATTTAAAGCATCGGCCATTTCAGAAGCGAATCTGGGCCAGGTGTGTGAGTGAAGTACAAGACGGAATTTGTAGTGCTGTTGATTGTAAGTGTTCTCCAGCAGTCTGCAAAAGCAACACTGCTGGTGATCATAACAGATTCTAACCTTGATTATTTATTATTGTGACTTAAATTTTTTTTTGAAAATTATGCAAATATTTTATGTTTTGCAAGTATTTTTTCTACAATGATGCCTCATTTAAATTGTCTTATAATTTAAATTAAATGATAAATGTAAATATATCATAGAAATATATTTATTCTCATGTGTCGTCATTTGTTTTTAAAAAGACATTAAATAATATAACATTTACCCTATCTCCTAAAATCTGAACAGATGTGTTTCTGAGATGGTTTACACCTGTATTTAGTGTCGTTCACTTATGACATAATATAACATAATATAAATCCCATACAAGAAAAAAAAGAATTATAACCTTTATATACCAAAGATAGCAAAAAAGAAAAATGTGTTAGTTTTAAATGCACCCCCAGGGAAAACAGTAAAAGAGCTTTAGTTGAAGAAACACTTTGGTCTACAATAAAGACACGCATCTTCCCCCCTTCATAAGCTGGAGTTGGTGCTGGCAACTCATACACAAAGAGAATACGAAAGATCTGAAGTTTACGAGGTACAAGTAACGATCGCAGGGATTAGTGAGCCTGTATGTACAGTACACAAGCGAGTGGAGAAAACCCTATTGATCAACCTGAAGCACACACTCAATCTCATGCTAGACCAACGCCTGTAAATTGCTTTCATTTGTGGGCATTATCTGTGCAGAAAGGAGGCTGTGATTGGAGATATTTGGATGTGGAGAACAGATCGCCAGGTGATGATGAGCTGTTCTGCTCAAAATCTGTAGGAGTTTAAGAGCTTTAGGGGGGAATTCGAGGCCCTGATCTCTGTACTGTTTTTCACAGAATGTGTTAAACTAGTTGGAGACAGACAGAGAGAGAGACTGCATTCACAGAGAACACTTGTCAGTCCTGTTTTAGGGAGCTAAATATGGTTGTGTTCGCGCAGAATTCAGTTAGTTGTCAGAGTAACAACTGCTTTCTGCAAGCAAGTGACTGTCTTAGATTTTCAGGGCTGGCAAACAAAGTCTGACAGTGTGATTGTTGGAGAGAGAATGGCGCTGCAGTCTGTGACTGTCGCTGACATAAAACTGTGGAAAAGTCTAGATATTTCACAAAAATATGTCTCAAGATTGTTATTTTTATATTCTGCAGTGTATATGTGCCAGTAGAAATGATCATTTAAATTTTTGGTGTTATATATTAAATTGGTTTTCAAATGTATTACACTGTTTAAAGTATAAGTTTTTAATGTTACTAATCAAAGAAAAAAATATTGTCAATTTTATTTCAGGTTTTCTGCCTAATGTCACATTTAATTCAATGTGTTAAAATAGTATAACCTTAAATAAAATAGAAATGAAAAACAAAACAATGGCTGCATCCCAATTTGCATACTACCCATCCTAATTATTCATTAATTTTGGAATTAGTGTTTCACAAACAACGGCATGTTAAAATGGGAATGCTACTATTTCATATAATTCTGATGGCTAAGTTTAACCAAAGATTTAATTAGCAATAAAACTATTTAAGCTGCAATTACAATAATATTGTACAGTTATGTTAGAACATATAATAGCATATACTAATTAAGGCTTATTTTTTTATATTTCATGGCATTCATAAATTGAATGAGAACAGTAAAAAGCAAAAACAATGTGGTGAATGTAAAGTTGGATTTTATGTAGAATCACCATCTACACGATGTTGTAATAGCTCATCAGTACAAACTTCCCAGTAGGATTTGAATGCATTAAAAATCCCACTGAAGTGCACTGGAACTTGCATCCATATTTGATATGTTGACACAATTTCCACTGAAACATTCTCTTTAAAAAAAATAGCCAGTAGTGCTTTAAATCTCAGCATTGCAAAGCTGTATCTGACAGATTGTGACATTCACAGTTTTATTAAAAAAAAGCATGGCACCTGTGTTTGTCTTCTTTTTCCCTCCTTAAGGTTTCTAATGCTTTTCAATTACATTCACATTTTAAAAGGCAGCATTCTTTGTATATTCAGATGGATTAGAAATGCTTCATAGAGAGGTTTGCATATCACTATGCAAAACTAAATTTCATTTACACTAATGGACAGCACCTAATGCATCTCCTATATATATATAAATATATATGTACACCTAGTATGCTGTGTGCATTTCACCATAATAAATGTGTGACTCATTTGATCCATTGCTTCAGCTTTTTTTAGGTGAATAGGGCATGATGCTTCAGATTCTAGAGAGCATTTGATTGGTCAGCAGGGCCGATGAGAAGCTGAAGTGCAGTATGAGGTTAAAAAAAACGTTTTGTATGCTTTGAATTTCAGTTGTGTTAAAAATAGCAGTACCGTCTATAACCCCTTGGGCCACTTTTATTAGCAATAGTCATATTTGTGCTATGCAAATGATTTTATTGTGGATTTACTGTAGTAGTGTAATAGAAAAACAGTTCAACTGTTGTCATGTGTCTGTTTGTTGTGAGTAGTTGGCTAATGCATTGAAATGGGTGTGTTCAAAATAATAGCAGTGTGGCGTTTAATGAGAGAATTTAGCCATTTAGCTTTCATTAATAGTCATGCAGTGAAATTTGGATGCTGACAATTATTTGTAAAAAGTGTAAATACAACTGTAAATACAAGTGCAAATAGCCAATTGCGATATTTTTTATTCTGCAATATAATGTGCTCAGCATATATAAGTACACCCCTCATAAATCTATCTTTTAAATTAATATATTTAATAGGAAGCTAAACAATATTATATTTGTGCCTATACATTAGATTTGTCAGTACTGAAGCCAAATCTGGAGCTAATCTAACAAATAACATACGCTAACAGTCCAAAAACTAGTACAACCAAATTTATATGTTATAAAAAAAATAAATACAAATTTAAAAAAGTGAAAAAATCAAGAGAAGCATAATATTTCAACAATTTAGTTGAATTTCTAAATATGTTTGGTGACTAAAATATTATTTTAATAAACACATCTGTTTAATAAATAATAAATAAAGTTTTGTTTAAATGCACCAAAATACATTGTCTATATTCACTGAGAAATGGATAAATATATTTGTTTTCAAAATAGAGTGTACTCAGTTATGCTAAGCACTGTGGATAATACATAATTGTATTGCAATTATGAATACAATCTTACTAGATGACTTGTATAACTATTTTGAAAAAAAAAACAAATTAGGTGACACTTTACAATAAAGTTCATTAGTTAATGTTAATGCATTTACTAACATGAACAAACAATGAACAATACATTAACTACAGCATTTGTTCGTTAGTTAATGTTAGTTAATGAAAACACAGTTGTTCATTGTTAGTTAATGTAAATCACGGTGCATAAACTAATTTTAACAAGCATGAACTGGGATGTTAATAATGCATTAGTGAATGATAAATTATCAATCAATAAAGGCTGTACAAATGTTGTCCATGATTAGTTCATGTTAGTAAATTCATTAACTAATGAACCTTATTGTAAAGTGTTACCAATATTGATTGGGATGCAATGTTTCCTCTAGGATTTTTTTCCAGCTGTGGAGGTAGACCTTTTGATCTACCAACTACGTATGGCGTTATTACAATGACAAATGTCGTGACGCAGTATTAAGTCGAGATTGGATTTATGTAATACGAGCATACAGATCTTTTTGCTTGCGCAGGGATTTCCTCTGTTTGTGCACAAAACTTCTTGTACGCCCTCAAATATACGCTGCTCAAGTGCAGATATTCTTGTGCTCTCTCAAATAAACACTCCAACATTTATCAGATTTGCTAGGAATTTTTTTATGAATGTCACCAATACCTACAGAGCGGCATTAATGTGTCCTGAAGTAAAGTGAAATGGCTATAAACTCCAGCAAGATAAAGTCATTGTTTGTTGTATGCAGAGCCATAGACCTTTATCTATCTATAAAGTATAATCATGGAAACTGTGTTCATCCTAACTGAAAGCTATACATCGTGTTTGCTGGCCACACGCAACTGTCAGTCAGTCAGTCAGCCAGCACGTCACCTTAAAGGGTTAAACAAATAACGCACAGCACTACTATGATTACAGAAAAGCTTGCGCTGTTATAATTCACTTACCTTTTAATACGTTTTGGTGTGATTATAACCCGCTATTTAAAAAAAAACAAATGAATGTTTTGAATGTGAAGCTTAATGTAGCCGTGGCGGGATGAATTTTGGTGTGGCGCCACGCCATGGAAGAATGAATGTAGAAGAAACCTTGGGATAATTCTGTAGGGGAGTGCATCTGCATAAAATATCATAAACAATCTACAAGATAAACTCAATAAAGAAAATGATACAAATAAATAAACAGTGTTTTATTGTTTTCTGATGAGTCTAACTGTATTCAGCATACAGTGATTAAATAATCTAATGTAAAATAGATAAAATGTAGTCTTCGTTGTGTAAACAATTCAATAAAACTGATTGTTTTTTATTCCAAGTTACAAATGGTTTAGTTGCCTATGTCTTTATGCTTTTAAAATCCTAGTCACAGGCCTCAAAAAACACTTGAAAATTGATCAATTCTAATCAAGACTCAACATTGCATATACTCACGATGTGACTATTGCGAATGATCACATTGCAATATTGATGCTGAAACAATATGTTGTGCCGCCATAATACGGTTGCAGTCAGTGGTTACAGGCTTCCAGCTTTCTTCAAATTATCTTCTTTTGTGTTCATCAGAGAACCAAACTCAGAACAGATCTGAAAGAAGTAGGTCAATAAATAATGACAATGTCATTTTTGGGTGTACTATCCCTTTAAAAAAGAGATTTGGTATATTTAAAAAATTTATAATATCTGTGTTATATTTCATCTGCAACAATACTGAGAACTTCTATAAAGATTATTAGGCCATTTACTTTTAAAGGCATTATTATGCTAAATTATGTTAGTGCTCTGCATGATAGGCTTACTACTGTGTGCTGTGCTAGTTCTTTTCTCTCCAATAAAGTAGGATGAATTGTTGCCTCGTGTAAGTTGAATGAAACCGACACGTGGCATGTGTAAATGATGAGGAGGTTAACCATCGCAAGATGATTGACACAGCATGTAAATAAGCAACAGGGAGGCACATTTTATGATGTGCAAGTATGCCACAAAATGTGCCTCTTCTTCTGCTACCCACTCTTTTACAAGCTTTTAGGCTGTATTAGGAGAATTGGGGTTTTGGTTTTGTATTCATAATTATTTGATTTAAATAAAGAACAGAAGGAAAGAAAGAGCACCAGAAGGAAAGTGTTTGCAATTGAATAAAATAATACAAAAATTGTGAAAAGGTGCCTGAGTGCAAGATGACCTGCTTTTGAACAACCTGTCATCTTTATTGCACATGCTCATAGACACAAATATAGTTTTCTTTCCATACTTCAATAATTCTCCACAGCCATATAACTTCCCTTGTTTATCTATTGAATGGAAGAGACTCTTTCCCCCCATTTCTAAAAAAAGATTTATCCATCCATTGTGTTGAAATAACAAAATCAAAAATATATACTTGGCAGCTGGATGTAGAGGATTTTGGCAGTAAACAGTGTAAGAAGAAATTAGCCACGAACTCAACTGCTTAAAGGTACACTGAAAAACGAGTTGGGTTGCATTTGTATTTCAGCAATGTTAATTCATCATCTCCCCTTCACTGACCGTGAGCTGAAAGAACACAAAACATCACCCAGCTTAAGATTCAATTAGAGCTCTCTACACTTTAGATCCTGTTCATATAGGGGATATAGGAAGGGATGTAATGCAAGCCTTATTGAATTCAGTACATTTGGCCCATCTGTGCATTAAAAGCACCCAAATCTTTGACTTTCAAAAGTGGAGGTTTGTTCAGAGTATCGCTGTATGCCTTGTTTTATATTAGAAAATAAAGCATCTTCTTTCTATCAAGAAAGTTTAAACATTAAATATGATGTAAACATTAAATATGATTGAATATATATGTTTTCATGCTGTGTGACATATGTATATTGATGTATAGGAGGTATAGAAAGGCAGTGAAAGCCCAGACAGCAGCTCAAATCTCTCAGAAGTTATTCAGCAACCCTCTGCCCCCTTGTCATTGTAAATTCATATTAGCTGCTTTAGTCCAACATCTACATTAGCAGGAGGATGAATATGAAACCAGAGAGGACATTTAAATTCAATTCACCTTTATTTGTATAGCGCTTATACAATGTAGATTGTGTCTAAGCAGCTTTACATTCAAGATTATAGTAAGTACATTTATAAGAGTATAATAGTACATTTCAGCAAGACAATGATCCAAAACACAGCCAAGGAAACTCTCAGATGCTTTCAGAGAAAGATAATCAAGCTGTAAAAGGCCAGCCAATCACTTGACTTGAATCCAATAGAAAATACAAAATACGAATCAGATTTGATAGACAAGACCCACAGAACCATCAAGATTTTGACTTCTGTTGAAGTCTGTGAAAAAAAAAATCACACATGAGCAATGCATTCTCCATATGAGAGGCATCTTTAAGCTGCCTGTACCAAAAAAGGCTTTTATATGAAGTATTAAATCCATTTCAGTAGTTCAGTACTTTCTCCTTGTGTTGTTTTATTGTTATTACACACAACAATTTTTTTTACTTTATTTTGTTTTATTTTTATGTTTGTATTGTTTGATTTTTTTTACACCAAAATCTGTTCCATGTCAGCAACTTTTTTTTAGAAATATTATTCCCCCAAAAAAAAACATGTTGAATACGTATGTCCTCCACTGTATGTGTCAAGAAATCGTGATATAAAAATTAGTGAAAGTATCACTGATATAAACTATATTGTCAATATAGTTTGTTTTCTTCAAAGACTCAATGTATTACACTTTTATATGTATAATTGACCCAAAAATGTGTGTTCTGTCATCATGTATTCATCCACATGTTTTTTGTCCATCTTCTAAACATTGAAAATGTTTTATTTTTAGAAAACACTCAAATGTAACCTCCTTCCTCTCCACATTTAAAGCCATTTTTTCTTAAACTTGAAAAGCCTAAAAAGATGCTTTATTATATCCTAAAAATAATCAATTCACAAATCGAAACCAAGTTTTTTTTTCAGAAATCTTCTAAAGGGACACAGTGACTTTATATGACAATACATTTTTAATGGGCAGCACGGTGGCGCAGTGGGTAGCACAATCGCCTCACAGCAAGAAGGTCGCTAGTCCGACCCCCAGCTGGATCAGTTGGCATTTCTGTGTGGAGTTTGCTGATTGATAAAGGGACTGAATGAATGAATATTTGCAATGTACATACTGCAGTAAACATGGACGTTCAAATGCATGAAGACATAATGAGACATAAGTTACGTTTTCTGATGATATAGCACAAGTTTTTGCAGTTTTATATGCTCTTCTATTAGAACTGTAAAGCCTTTGATCATTTGAAATGCATGTACTCATTGGAGCTGACGTGCTCATAGTGAAAGTGCACACATACATTAAATCGCATGTAGTTTTAGTAGTATAATCATTCAAAGCATGTTAAATTATTTATTTTTATTATGCTAATTCATTAATAGCAGGTAAAGTGGGACATATTGAACACTGAGATCGCCTTTGTTTGTACAACTTGTCTGTAAGAGAGCCAACTATTGCTTGTATTCATAGTTTTCAGATTATCTGTGATAGTACTATTAAATTACTAAATATAGCATTGAATATAATGTTTCATAATTTAGAGGGGAATCATACTGCCTAATGTCTGGTTTGAGGACTGAAAATGGCCTATTTATATGTAGTTAATATAAAATATGTATATTTAGTTTCAGAGTGCAAGCATTTACATCTAATATTGATTCATAACTCGGCGGAATCAAGATTCATGAATATTTGTATTCTGGTGTCTCCATTTCCTTGTGCTTTGGAGAACAAGACCAAGTTTAAATCTATTCAATTCCTCCATCCCAATTTTTGTTGTTATTTCTTCCCCCCAATATGGTTTCATAAAATACCTCGACTTTATTCTATCAGTTGCAGCTCATTTGGTGCATTTGCAAGATGATACCACATAAGCAAGTTATTATTTCTGCTTATTTTACATTTTAATTGTATAAAAAGGGCAGCTTTGACATGAGTGTTTTTGTGCCACACTCTGAATGGACATATTACTTCTGACCCGTGGCATTGGGTTATTATGTCATGCTGATGAATTGGGGCTGTGCTTTATATCAGCATTAAACAGGACTTGTATGCGTTGAGCCTGGAAATGCATTATGCTGAGCTGCTTTGACAAACAGAGAGTGAGGGAGGAACAGAGCAAGAAATATGGGCCAGTGAGTTTTATCTAGGCCTCAGATTCAGTACTCTGGTGGGACATCACAGCCATGTGTTTTTTGACTGCAGGCTGTTTGAGCTTTTTACTGGAGAAAAAAAAAGACTCTTTCAAATTGAAATGGTTAATAGACAAAAAGCACAAGTAACTCTGACCTGTGGAGTAAAAAAAAAGACAGCACAGGATGAAGGAATGAACTGTTAGCTTTTGGCCTCTGTGATGGAGCAAGCTTTTACAGTGTTGTTGATTGTGTCATATTCTCCAATAAAAAAACTTACAAATTATTAAAATATTACTTCTTAAAAATTTATTGAAATTACTGCTATCTTTATTGTGGTATGTGATAATAATCCCTGTCTAAAATTGAACAAGACTGTATAGCTTTTACATCTCTTTTGGCAAGATGCCAAAGACTATAGAAGACACAAGACATGTCACTCAAATAGTTTTGAATGGGGAAAAGTGTAATGTCAATATGTCGAATAAAGCCCTCCCACGCTAATACAGGAGCCAATCATCAGTCACTATAGACTAACGATTCTATGCGGAAGAAGCTCAGACCAGACGTGTGATTTTGCGACAGTATATGTGCGCATGCTTATTAGCTTGGGCAACTTGAAAAACAAACAAAGAATTAGATACAAAACGTATGAGATGGTTGTTGTTTAATTTTATTGATGACTCCAAATATGTAAGTTTTGGAGAATTTCATGTTTCCCTATCCAGACAGAATGCCTGAGCATACTGCCCAAGAGGCGTTTTAAAGATGGCCTTCAAGTGAAATGACTTGCCTTAAAGAGACTTTGAAGACGCCTGATTTTAATAAATTACAAACATTCCTTCTCCTCTTTTAGACAATGGGCAAAAGATGTTTACAGTTTTGGTGTTTGGAAAAAATAAGACTTCACTAGCCTTTTTATAAGTTATCTTCAAAACCATGTTTATATGCACAAGGACAATTTGACCAAAAACAAATATTATCTGGGATTTGCTGGAATTGTGCCATTTTCTCTTGTATATATAATTACACAATAGGTAATTAAAATGTTTTAAATGCAAAATAAAGCTTTAACTTAACAGGAGTATAATGAAATCAATAAAAACACAACACAAATTGTCAAACAAAAATTTAAATGACAAAATCTGTGCATGAAATCTGGAAGAATTATAGAATAAAACAAATATTAACCAGTCATTTTCAAGTGATCAAATTTTTCCCCACACAAACTGGTTTATGCAGGTAATATATATATATTTATATATATTTATATATAATATTTATTTATATATATATATATATTTATTTATTTTTTTTTTTTTGTATTTTTAGCTTTTGAAATAACAAAACAAACAGAGCCACAGTATATGAAATGTTGACAGAAGCTCACCGTAGCTGCAAAAATCATATATATGAAAGAATATTCAGATCCATCTCCCATCTTAATAGTCATATAGCTATTTGAAATCCAGTGTTAATCCATCACCCCAGATGAATTAAATTGGAGTTCACACATTCTACACAGGGATTCATGATGGTCTAAGCCGCTCCATATTATGCAAATATGCACACATTCACACTGAAGGATGGTGAAGGTGTGTGTGTGTGTGTTTATAGCTCCCCATCACAAAATGAAATTTTAAGCCATTCGGTCACATTCAGAGCTCAGTCAGTACAGGAAATGCATTTTCCATTCCATCTAGAGCAGCACTCTGGGCAAAGGGTCGTTCATGAAAGCGATTGTTATCATAATGTACACAATGATCGCTCTCGGTTGAGTTTTTGCTGTACATTTCAGAAAGCCAGCATGTACAGCAACCCGAAGCAAATTTTGCTTCATCCCAGCAGCCACACAATGTCATAAGACATAAATTACATTTAGGTTGTGACATCAGGTAACCAAAATTCAAGCCAGCATCTAAGGACAATTTTATTGACGTCCAATAACGACGTCAAATGACATTAAAGAGCCCCTATTATGCATTATTAAAGGTCATATTTTGGTTTTGGGGCAGATATACATGCAAGGTCAAAAAACACTTTCATTGTCTTATAATATGCATTTATTCTTACGTAATTATCCCTACAGCTCTCATATAATTTGTTTTGTGATTCATTTGTTCCCAAACCCTTCCTTAGCGCCATGCTAATCTGCAGTGATTAGTAATCTTTGCATCATGATCCCCTGCACTCCCGTAGTGTCTGAAGGAAAAGGCGCAGTCACGTTTTACCGCATCCGGCACTTCATATTTGGTATTGTTTTGTGTCGACATCGATACGAACAGGCAAAAGATCTGAATGAACAACGAATAATTTAAATCAACTCTGAGTCGAATGTTTTTATTAAAAATCTATATTTTTAAACAAGATTTAAACCTCAGCTGGATGTTTTTATTCCCTTAAAGCTGTGTTACACACTGTATGGTAGGTCATTTTCAAAAACCCATAATAGTTTTAATATTTGGTAGATTTTTAGGTTGTGTTGGAAAGTGATCGAAATCCAACATCGAGCCAACATCTTAAACCAATGTCATATTGACATCAAATGCTGAAATTTATTTGTCAGGTATGGCAACTAACGTTTGATAGACGTCATAGTGGTAACAACCACACAACGTCAAGCTGTAACATCCTTATACGTTGATATTTAGTTGTTTTTAGGTTGGATGTTGGACATTGACGTTAGCCTGACATTGGGTTTTGACGTCAACCCAATTTTCATTACCAAACAAACTGCAACGTCTTCATGACGTTGGGGTACAATGTCAATCTGACGTCATGTTGATGCCCTGTGTTTACTGGGATGGAGAATCCTGCATGCTGTTGTTTGGTATTTTTGACAAGAGCTAACTTGTTCAGTTAGTGGTCAACACAACGTCTCATACATCTCTGTTTCCTCTGAAAGATTTACTTGTTTTTTTTGTATTTACAACAGTAGGACCTCTAACATGCATATAAGGTGCCCTATTCTTAAACAAACTCCACCAAAGATGCCAGCCTGTAGCCGTAAGGACAAAAGCAAACACAATTATAGATATGAACGCTATCAATCACTGTGCATAGTCAGGTAGTAGCGATAGCAGGAAGAAAATGCATCAGCTATGACACAGAAATGACTCTCTGAATAATATCTCATTCAGGGATTGCCGGATAGCCAGAGTAAGCACAATTTCAACGCAGCATCCTCGTATTGTCTGCTAGATGAATGGCTCGCGTTTAGCTGAGCTAGACCCTGCGATCCATCATTATGTGGAATAGATTGCCACATGCAGGATTTGTTTTTATGAATAACATTTAATTGCAGCCATGCACGAGTTCTCGCACAATAAACAATAACAGTTCATTTGAAGCTCGTTTTACCGCAGCGTGTCTTAAGTAGCAGTGGATGCTGAAAATGAGTCTTCATTATGATACAGGAACGGTCGGTTAGCCTGGAGGTTTTGTATTAATTATGGATTATGCGGCCGTGCTTTGATTTGTGTTTGGTTTAGTTAGGTGTTTCTTCGGATGCCAGAATTATCTCTGTTGGTATTTTTTGTATTTGTTTGAATTGCTAAATTCCACAAGTTGTGGAAAAGAGTACGCCAATCTTAATTCAAATCCGGGTGTGTTTAAGGATTATGGATGCCTGTCTAAGTATGAAAAGCAATTGGATTTAAGTTATAATCTCATTCCAAGCCCTTGTGGAGTTCTGGAGCTTTATGTAATGCAGCTTGACTGAGAGTCACTCAGTGCGGCGAGTCAGCGATCCGTCATTTTTTTTTTTTACCTCTGCTTGTCTTTGTTTCACATGAAATGAACTTATTCACTTAATCTCTTTGTTAGACAGATGAATGTAAATGTTCCTAACAGCTCAATGGTCTGTGAATGCACGGCTTATCGCTCTCAAACAGGACTGTTGATTTCAGGTACTCTGGTTACGTTTGCTCTTGCATACTTAGGTTGTCATGAATATTAAACTCCTTTTTTTATTGTGCTTTTTTCTCATGTTTAAAATGTGTTATAATCATTCTCAGGGCTTAAGTTCACAAGAATCAGTTTTTATGGGAGTACATTTAGTGGGATACATTGATAATAATCTTGTATTTTTTAATTTAATTATGTTTTAGAGTAAAAGAAAAACTTCACATGATTAATTGTTAATGCTGTTGTTAAAAACAATTATAATATGAAAATTGTTATTATTAATGCAGTAATCAAAAGGAATCTGAAGTATTCTATATATACTAGTATAAGAGATCTTCAACTACTGTAAGATGTTTGAGTAAAATGTCAAATTTGCTTTATTCTAAATAGCTCTAAAACTTCTTCCAAATTTTAAATAAACATATTGTCGGTTATTAGAGTATTTATTTCTATATTTTTTCAGAAAATGACAGTTGGTCAGAATAACAAATGTTTTTATTTGTTGTGACTTGAAGATTGGGTTTATTTCACCAGATGTTGATTTCTTAACTCTTCTTAAGCGTTGGTATTGTGTAGTCTAAATAAAAAATATGATAAATGTCTGAATATATGGCACTTTCAGCTATTTTATACACAAATAAAAAGCTCTGAATGACAAAATTGTCTTTAGGTTTGAAAGACATGTCATCAACATTGTCAATCATTTTCAGAATAAAACAAAAATTATGTTTTTCTCAAACACTTTAAATTAAACAGCTTTAAATTGTAAATCCAGAAAAACTGAGAATTTGGGTTTTTATTTTCGCCCCAGAGATTTGTACTATTGAAGAGAAATTTTTTATCACTTATGTAAAATTTGAAATCTGATTCAAACCAAGTGATGTTTGACAGAAAAAGGATTTTTTTTCAAAGTATTTCTTTTTGTTTTTTTCTTCTTCTTGAGAAAGTATTTTTTTCTATTGGTTTGACTTGAATATTTACATTTTTGATTTTTTTTAAAGGTGCTGTATGTAAGTTTTTGACTCTTCTAAAGCATAAAAATACCATAATTTGTGTGCAGATATTTAAGAAACATCCCAAGTGAACATACTTGTTTAACTAAAAAACGATGCTGAAGTCAGATATTCTGCTTTGAAAATGGTTTCTCCGTGCCGGAACGCTGTCTTTGTTTAGGTAAATTTAACCTGCACAATGCCAGTTTAGCCAATTATTATTCAGCACCCCTGGTTGCCTTGTTGGAAAACAGCGTATTTCATTCATTCATTCAGAGAGCATGCTTCCATGAGCGAAATAAGAAAGTGTCAGTGGACAGTATCAGATGTCGAAATGAGACAGATTCAGTTCCACATGACACATTTAATCTGGAAAATATTCCCTCTATCACGTGTCGTTGCTTTTATTTAGAACACAGTTTAAATCACTTGCTCCTGTACTCAATCTGGCATCCTGTGCTTGCGTTTATTTTAATCCAGGAGTGCAATACCTAGTTCAACCACTGGGTGTCTAACTTACATACTGCACCTTTAAGTGTAAAAACTGCTTATATTATTATCCTCCTTAAGAAATATTTCAATTCAAGTTTCATTTAAACTTTGTTTAAAAATGTGTTTAATCTTTCCTCCATTAAACAGCAGGTGGGGAAAATTTTAAGAAGAATTTGTGTTTAAGAAGACATGTTTGGCTTGAATTTACCAGCGTAACCCTAATTTTTACGTTTGCACCACATTGTTTAGGTAGCAAATCCATTTGTGCCACTTTGTGGACTCATGGGTGTTCTGGTTTAAAAAGGAGGTGTGTTAAGGCTCATTGTTGGCTAGTTGCTATTTTGAGAAACTGAAATAGGCTGTGACATTGACCAAGTAAAAGCTGGTCTGAAGTTCAGCGCAGAAAGCATTAGTTATGCGCCTATGCAGGTTCAAACTCTTAATACACACAGGATGTACAGCAATACACAAATATCTTTACATATGTAAAAAATAAAGGATTAAAATGTTGCAAAAATTATTATTTACTACAGAAATATAAAAACCACTATGTGCATGCCTTCTTCATGTCCAGGGGGCTTTTTTCAGTTAATTCATAACAATTTGCATTTGTATAATGTTATTATTATTAGTAGTATTATTTATTATATGCATATTTATATTTGTTTTAATAAAAACAAGTTTAAATTTGTCCATCTGTCAGGTTTTGCAGACATATGCATCACCATATGGGGCATAAGAATAGGACGTGTGTTTGGATATAACTCAGTGTTTTTGGTCACACTTCATTATTATTGTTCATTTAATTGTTTGCTGGTAATTAGAACTAAATTTAGAAATAGCTTTGAAACAAATCTTTGCGCTTAACAAACTAAATTAAATATGTAGGCTAATGAATGTCTTGAGTTTAGTGCGTACAACACAGTTTCTTTATTCACAAAAGTAAAGGAGTAAAGTAAAGAGTAAAGGTTATGTAAAAAGAAAGTAAAGAGGCTGAATGGAGGAGGCTCGTTCTTTATTCTCATGCTGCAGATGTTCTGTTTAACTGGTTTTCTCGCTAGTGAAGAGTTTAGTTTTTCACTTACAAAGTCCGCCATGTAAATAGCAAATGCACCATGAGCGTGATGCAACTAAATTTTTAAAGGGAATGTGAGATGGTTTAAAGCATGTTATGCTCAAAACACACTCATAACTCATTAAGAGAATAAGCACAACCCTGTTAGACCATGCGCCAGGGCACAGTGTGTATTTCAGTCCTTAAAATAGCAAAAGCGTATTCAGACACACCCTTAATGCTTTTGCACCATGCGCTTCATAGACTTTGCGCCCAGACTGTTAAAATAGAGCCCCTTGTCTTCAACTGTATATGTGTATTATTTGCTTACAAATATGTTAATATATGTTGAGAATGTTGAATTATTTGCATGCTTTGAACAGTGATGTTGACACTGTTCCTGGCTGCCCCCTCTATACCGTGGCCCTGGTTGTTCCTCTCCTCCGCTTCTTTTTTTTGTCCTCTCTCACCTGTCAGCCTGCTGTCTTCTTAAATACCAATGTAATTCTTCATCCTAATGATGAAATGTGCAAACATCTCCATAAGCCTCACCTCCAGCTGTATTCAATGACAATGCAGGCTAGCATTTAATTCTGTGATGAATCTTCCTCAGAGATGACTTTTGAGCATTTCTGATTACCCATGCCACTTTAAGATATCACAGGGCCTTGCATTTAATTACTATGCGGGGTTCATCTTATACAATGTTCTGTGACTCATTAAAGGATGAATATGAAGAGAAATCTGGCTTTATTGTAAACCCTGGACTCTTTGTCAACAATGTGATGAATGGCTTCTGATATAGCATGTAAAATTACCTCACAAGCCGCATGTAGTGAGCAATTTGTTAGTCTGACGAGTAGCTTCATAAATCACCTCCTCTTCTCACATGAATTGATCAAATCAGGGCTGCCCATGTGAAATGAGACGCTGTGCAGCTACGGATGCCATGATGAAGAAAAGGCTGCATCGAGTGCACAAAGACTGAAACTATCCAGCAAAATACCAACTAACTCCTCTCTCCCTTGGCTGACTTACTTTCATCTGAGATCAGTATGTAAAAATATTCCCCCCTGTTCCTTAAGGACAGGGCTGGATACGCATACTCGGTTAAAGGACTGTTTGATCACAGAGAACAGGTCGGGCTGTGTGATGTTGACTTATAAGTCATTTGGCTTTGAATGGCGGATTTGGGACAGTATCATTGATCCTCTGAATCTCCACTGGCTCTCGGCGATGTGCTAAAAGATGCCTTGATCTCCTCGCTCATTCTAGTTTGTGCTCTAAATCAGTCGTATTGCTTATGTCAACATGATCAGGCCTTCCTTTGGCAGGTGCAATGAAGTGAAGGCTAACAAAATCTGTCCGTGGTCAAATCACGGGCTACGGTTTGTGTTTGGTATTAAGGGGTATGTTTACTTGATAAAAATGAAAAAGTTTTTCCTTTCTGATTTTTAAGAGCTTTGTGTACAGGCAACAAATTTGCCAAACGATCAAGAGCTTTGTATTTTATTATGCATTCCAGGTCAGTAGTTGGCAATGCCAGTGCCAAATTGAGATTGATATTTGACTATATTTGACCAAGATACAACTCTTGAAAATCTGAAATCACAAGGGTTCAAAAAATCTACTCAGTTAAAATACTTGGGTTAAAAATATCCCAAAGTATATTAAAAATAACCCAACTCTAGGTTATTATAGCACCTTACCAATGATGGGTTATTTTTGAACCCAGTGCATTGGGTTATACATTTTAACCCAATGCATTGGGTTATTTTGATTAATTTTTTTCATTCTAGTATTACTATTGCTACTGTTACTATACTGTAAAAAATTATTTGTTCGCTCAACTTAGTTACTGTAAGTCATCTTGTTGCATCAACTCAGTAGGGTTGTATTTACTTAATTATTTAAGTTTTCTCAACCTAAAGTGTTTAGTTGACAAAGTTAACTATTTGACCCAACTACTTATTTCAAGTTAACTGGATTTGCAAACTTTAGTTTTAATAGGTTAACTTACATGATTAAGTTAGCAGAACTTGCTACGTTTAGTTTCAAAACATTAACTTACTGTACATTTTCAAGTTCACTGAACTTAATCTAGCAGATTTTCTTAATTAGAAACAGAACAGACAACAAAATACTTTACACATTTTATTAAAGGTCTTTACTCCCAATTTAGCAATTACACATTATGTACTTACAATATAATTGTCTTTACAAAGTATTTTTTCTTACAAGTACTCCAAGTCCACCTTGCTGACGTCTGAGTCGGACTGGAGCTCTCTGCCCTTTACTGATCCAGCCACGGGCCCATCCATCTGGCCCATCAAGACTCACTCTCATTTCATCAGTCCATAAAACCTTAGAAAAATCAGTGTTGAGATATTTCTTGGCCCAGTCTTGACGTTTCAGCTTGTGTGTCTTGTTCAGTGGTGGTCGTTTTTCAGCCTTTCTTACCTTGGCCATGTCTCTGAGTATTGCACACCTTGTGCTTTTGGGCACTCCAGTGATGTTGCAGCTCTGAAATATGGCAAAACTGGTGGCAAGTGGCATCTTGGCAGCTGCACGCTTGACTTTTCTCAGTTCATGGGCAGTTATTTTGCGCCTTGTTTTTTCCACATGCTTCTTGCGACCCTGTTGACTATTTTGAATAAAACGCTTAATTGTTCAATGATCACGCTTCAGAAGCTTAGCAATTTTAAGAGTGCTGCATCCCTCTGCAAGATATCTCACTATTTTTGACTTTTCGGAGCCTGTCAAGTCCTTCTTTTGACCCATTTAGCCAAAGGAAAGGAAGTTGCCTAATAATTATGCACACCTGATATAGGGTGTTGATGTCATTAGACCACACCCCTTCTCATTACAGAGATGCACATCACCTAATATGCTTAATTGGTAGTAGGCTTTCGAGCCTATACAGCTTGGAGTAAGACAACATGAATAAAGAGGATGATGTGGTCAAAGTACTCATTTGCCTAATAATTCTGCATTCCCTGTAATACAGCTGTTCTGTGTCAGTTAAATCAGTTGACTGTTGAAATTCTAAATTTTTAACCCAACTGGTTGAGTTATTAAATACATAACCCAATAAAGGTTAAAATTAACCCAACAAAGCACCAAATATTTAACCCAACTGGTTCAGTTATTAATAAACAACCCAATAAAGGTTAAACATAACCCATCTCAACTATTGGGGTAAATAAATAACTTAACATTTTTAGAGTGTAAATAGTAAGAAAATCTGCCAAAATTATTGCTTAGCACTACTTCTTACTAAATAAAAAATTGAGTTTTGATATGTTTACAGTGATACACTTGCAAAATATCTTCATTGTACATGATCTTTACCTAATATCCTCATGATTTTTGGCATAAAAGACAGCACAACACATATTTTAAATATTTTTTTACAAATATATATGCATCTTAAGACTAGATTTGTCATCCAGGGTCACATATTAAAATGATTTCTCAAGGATCATGCAACCCTGAAGACGAATAAGTAGGGAAGTAGGGGATTAGACGGAATCTGCGGACGTTTTTTGCAATTTCTGCAGAGAATTTTGGTAAAAATCTGCGGATTTCTGCTGAATTATTTAGGGAGTCTCATAACTAAAACCTTAATATGTGAAATATGTGTAATTTAAAAACTGAATAAATTCAGATTTACACACATTTAATCAAGTAAATAAACAGAATTAATGATGGGCTAAAAATCTGCGGAATTCTGCGGAATTCTGTGCGCGCAGATTCCGTGTGGGCCTACTAATGAGTAAAGTAATGAGCATGAAAATCAGCTTTGACATCCCAAGATGCAATGCATTCTCAAATATTAAAGCAGAAAACATTTATTTAGAGTCATTAAATCTACTGACCTTTAAACAATAGTGTGTATTGAATTTCAGTTCATTCATTAATTTTCCTTCGGCTTAGTCCCTATATTTATCAGGGGGGGGGGGCAACAGTGGAATAAACTGCCAACTTAATGTTATGTTAATGTTATGTTTTACACAGCGGGTGCCCATCCAGCTGCAACCCAGCACTGGGAAACATCCATACATTTTCACATTTACACACATTAAGCATATTTCAGCTTATTCAATTCACCTACAGCGCATATCCCTGGATTATGGGAGAAACAGGAACACCTGGAAGAAACCCACACAAACACGAGGAGAACATGCATACTCCACACATAAGACTCAAACCAGCAACCTTTTTGCTTTGAGCCTACAGTGCTAACCACTCAGCCACTGTGTCGTCCCTGAATTTCAGTTCATATCTTAAATTTTCTTTACACTCCCTTCACATGAGCAAAGTCAATCTGAACTGACATTGTATGTATTCTGAGATTTCACATAGAGTTTGATGGCTGAGAAATGTTCCAGTTTAGATTTTCTGTCAATTTAGACCCTAACCAGTTTACATTATCTGGCTTGGTTCCAGGTCATGATAGTGCTCCACCGCAACACTGTATGCAATTCAATCACTTTTTATAGGTTTCTAAATTTTAGCTAGATGAAAGAAAAATTAAACTCTGGTGAGTGAGCATTAATAAGAGTGAAACAGCGTGTTGCGTTCAATGTTGGCTGAAGGCACCAAAGGGTTCAGATGTTTGATCAGATGCTAATCAATTGGGAATGCAGCAGAGAGAGGCGTGAGCTCCATTGATTCTGCTCTTCTGCAGAGCACAGCCATCACACAGTGCTCAAATAAACAAATGACCACACCACTGGGGCTACTGTGTACAAGGACACAATGACACATTTCTAACAGTTTCATCATTTTTTTTTCAACTGTAGTCTAAGCAAAGCAACCTACCAAATAAGTTGTTTATAAAGAATAGCTACACAAAAGATGGTTACAGCTGTCAATTTATTCATGAATATGCAACTACAGTGCAACATTGCCGTCAGTTGTTAGGTTTCTTTTTTTTTAACATCTGTGAGAGTTTTAAAGGAAACATCATGAAATCTGACTTTTTGCTTGCTTTAAGTGCTACAATATGGTCTCTTGTGTATCTATACACTAGAAATGTGAAAACAGTAAACCCAGTACCTTTGTTTTGGCAAGTCTTTCTCTGCAAATGTGGTGTAGACAATCTGTTTAGATTTCCATCACCTAGTGCACTCTCTTAAATAAAGTTACAACAGCTGTCACTAGAGTGGTACATTTTCAAAAGGTACACATTTGTACTTGAAGGGTCCATATTGGTACCTCAAAAGTTTATATTAGTACCTACAAATTTTAAGAGGAACACTTTTGTACTTTTTAAGCACCAATATGTACCCTTGAGGTATTAATATGGACCTTTTAGGTACATATTTGTACCTTTTGAAAAGCTACCACCCCAGTGACAACTCGTGTACCTTTATTTCTGAGAGTGTAAAGTAACAAGGGATCTTATTTTATTTTTAGTTTATTTAACCGCTCCTTAATCTGCACTTTAAAAACCCATTTGTTTTTATAAGTGGCAACAGTGTACAAGAAATAACATCATGGTAAATGTTAACAGTTTTTTGTTTGTTTGTTTGCCGCACAGATGAGAACTATTTTTTTCACAGAGACCACTATGGCATTATTTTATTCTGAAAACACTCAGCATCATTTATTATACACTATATTGTCAGGTGATGGACTTTTCCCATTTTCTGTAAGGATAAGATAATTGTACTAATAGTGTAATGTTTATTAGCAAAGGACAGAATGTTGAAAGGTGTTATCTGGAGTGTCAGAATAAAAGCTTCACTATCTTCTGGAAAGCAGCAGCTTATAAAGGCTGACTTTTACTTCTGCGTCAAGCACTGTGATTGGTCGGCTTGGTAGCTGTGATGTGTGTAAGCGGTGCTTAGAGCTGCGAGCCTGATGGAGTCAATGTTTACAAGTGTGGAGTGCTGTGAAGGAGCTCCAGATGGAAACCTTTGTTTTGTGTTTACCTTATGATCAAAATTGTTTCACATCCGCCTGTTCCCGCCTATGAATGAGTGAGTTTTAGCTACTTGTATATTAAGGTAGCATTCAGAAAAAACTAAACACCTGTGAAGAAACTCAACACAGAGGAACATAACCTCACTGTCAGCTATAGTTTTTCTGAAGTGTTATTGCAGAGCAACACAAACAGCATGCAGAAGTATAAATAAAAGGCATGTGTCGTGGATCACGCCGATCACACAACGCAGAAGTGTAAATCAGCCTTTAGGCTAAGTTTACATGACAACAATGTAGTGTAAAAGTAAAATATTTTTTAAAAATGTCACATTTACATAACATGTTTCAAAATGATCCATGTTTACATAAGCAAAAATAGCCAAAAACGCTGCATTGCATATGCTAGGCCAGTATTGGGTGCTGTCACCTTGTTAGTAAAAATAACTGTAAAGAAGTGATGACAATGTGTGGTCAGCGTTTCGGTGTTGATGTGTATGTAGAATTTGCCATGTGTGTAGTTAGAATAATTCACACTTTGCTGATGCAGTGTTAGAAACACTTGAGCAACATCAACACTACCACATAAACCAACATTGTTGTGTGTTTGTTTGCCTTCTACACCTCCCACAACACATACCATGCACACATTTTCATGTATTTACACAAACTCGACAGCAGTGGCATTTTCGAAAACTTACATTTTTTAACCCAAATTTTCAAATGCGTCATCAGCCCCAAAAACGCTGCTGTCATGTAAATGAACAGGCAAAATGAAAAAGTATTTTATTAACCCTTTACTTCACCCTTTACTTGTTTCATCCTTCTGCTAAACACAAAAGAGATTGAAAAATATAAAAAATCCCGTAACCATTGACTTCCATAGTATTTGTTCGTCCTACCTGTTTTAGCTTTCTTCAAAATATCTTCTTTAGTGTTCAATGGAAGAAAGAAACACATAAAGGTCTATAACCACTTGAGGGTGAGTAAATTGTGAGTAAATGTTCATTTTTGGGTGAACTATCCTTTTAAAATGTGTTCTTTCTAAGATCAAATTGGGGCAGATTTGACAAGCTGCAATAAACGTTATGTAATAACCTGTGATTCTGAGCTAAAACTTCACAGACACACCCTAAGGCCAATATACATGTATTTTATTTTATGAAAAGGGGCATAATATGCCCTCTTTAATCATGGTATGAGCATAGAAAAGGAGCTGAACTCAGTCAGTTAACCTTGTTAATTTGTTTCTGGTTCATGTTCTAAAACTAAATCAAAGAATCTCTTTTGATGTACATCTTGCAGCTTGGTCAATGATTCAAGGACAATTTGTTCAGTTACTAAAGAAAAGACAGATAAATTTTAGTAAAGAACACTGAGTTTTATCTATCAAGCCCACTGTAATACCCTAGGGAAAACATGAGCAACAGCAAACACTGACCTTTCCAGTCTACAGTGTGGAGGTGAGAGTGAGGCGCTTCACAACAACTTTGGTGATCCTTCTCCATTAGAAGGTTAACCAAGGAAGTGGCCTGAAATTCACTGTATTTTGAATTATTCAGTGTCATTTTTTTATAACAGAAATGTCTGCATAGAGGCAGAGAGTAAATAGTTTTCTCGCTTGTCCTCAGGCCAAGAGCTTATTTTGCATCATTTTAGTGAGTCAAGTAGAACTGGCCTGCTTTAATGGTCTCAAATTTAGCTTGTTTTTCAGCAGTTATTTTATTTTTTAAAAACAATTCATTCGTTGAAAAGGTTTTTACTGTTCTAAAACAACATTAAACTTATATTTTATGACGTATATGCACTACTTTGGGCACAGAAAGATTTTAAATTGTATTATTATTATTATTATTTTATTTTATGAATTAATGTTTTAATTTATCTTGTTTATGGTACAAATATCTAAAATAAATCTTAAATCAAGAAGCATTTTATAGACAAGCAAAAATATTGTCTTGTTTTAAAAAATAGTACAGCAAAATTAAGTGAGTCCTTTCATAAAACAAGCAAAAAAAAATATTCAATTCATGTTTATTTCTATAGCGATTTTACAACTTGGATTGTGTCAAAGCAGCTTATAAGTTGTAGTAAATTGAAACTGTCAGTCCAGGTTTTCAGAATTGAATTTCAGTTTAGTTCAGTTCAGTGTGGTTTAAGTTTCACTGCTGAAAGTACAAATACTGAAGAGCAAATCCATCAATGTGCAGCTCCACAAGTCTTAAAAAATCTGCCAATAGGGTAGGCAAAATAATCTTGTCAAAGTGAAGACTAGATTATTTTGCTTGCCCCATTGGAAGATTATTTACTTGTTTTGAGGAAAAATTTACAATTTTGGCATTTTTTTCTGAAAACAAGACAGTATTTTTTGCTTGACTAAATGCTTCTTGATTTAAAATTGTTAGATATTTAGACTAGAAACAAGACAAAACTCTTAAGAAACCCCTTTTTGCAGTGTATATTACAATCTCCACAAAATATTAACCATCATGAACCTTTTAAGTGATTGATTATTAGCAGCAAATGTTCACTACTCAGCAAATCAGCATAAGAATGATTTTGAAAGGTAATGCGAATATATGTTTAGCTTAAAATTCAGCCTTGCCATCAGAGGAATAAATTACACTTTAATGTATTATAATTTCATAATAACATATATTTTACAATTGTTAATGTAATTTACTGTATTCAGGATTTCCTGCATTTTAAATACTGCTTTTGGCAAACCTTTAAATGGTGTTTATGACATTTTTTATTTTATTTTATTTTATTTTATTTTTATTTTATTTTATTTTTATTTTTTTTTTTTTCATTCATTCATTCATTCATTCATTCATTCATTCATTCATTCATTCATTCATTCATTCATTCATT
>CAIGQZ010032240.1:6855307-6867177 GCA_903798205.1 Danio tinwini | reverse complement strand
ATTCATTCATTCATTCATTCATTCATTCATTCATTCATTCATTCATTTTCTTTTCAGCTTAGTCCCTTTATTAATCAGGGGTCACCACAGCGGAATAAACTGCCAACTTATACAGCATATGTTTTACGCAGCGGCAGCCGCAACCCAACACAGAGAAAATTATTTAATTTATTTTAATTTAATTTAAATAGTTTTATTTTATTTATGATTTATTTTTTTTTACATTTATTTTATTTAAATGTATTTTATTTAAATGTATTTTATTTATTTATTTTATTTATTTTATTTATTTTATTTATTTTATTTATTTTATTTATTTTATTATATTTTATTTATTTATGTATTTATTTTGTTTATCATGTGAGCTTGTAATTCATTTTAATAGAAATATTATCCTTCTGCAACCTATGTTTGGTTTACAACAATTTCACATGCTGTAGCAATGCAAAAAAAGGTTTTCATATCTACTGAATGTTGTTTTATACCTTGGCATCTAAATATTCTTTTATTTGTTCATAGTCTGTAGTAGCCCTAAAGACAGAAAAAGAAATAAGCCTCTTGGCATTTTTTGCAGGTTCAGCAATAAACTCCTTTATTTTAGTGTGGACTCATGACATCTAAATTAAAATCTTGTGTAATAGCGGGAAATAAACAGCTGCTAGATCACACAAGATTTTTAACACTTGATATTATGATCGCTCTGATATCACCTGCAGTCCTGAACTTCAATAATATGGCAATTAGGTCATTATTAGGATGGTTATTTTTTCATTTTACATTATTCCTTACTTATACTCTGCCCTGTGTGTGTGTTATTGTTTCAGTGGCATCCCTGGGAAGAACTGCGGTACCATTATTCTCACTGCAGAGGAACTTGGAAACTGTCGGGTAAGTCAGCAGTTTTACGGTACTTTATCCTCCACAGAATAGTTTTTACTCTGATATAATTGTTTTTTTTTTCAACCTCATCTTCTCTTTGAAATGCTTGCAACTATTCAGCAGCCAAAACCTTAACTGAAATGATTCACTTTGATAAGAAAGCTGACTGTTTTACTCTTGAGATCAGACTATTCACCGCCTGGCAGCTAAATACATTATTCCTAAGAAATGAACAGCAGGCTGAAATTTTTCTCCACAGACAAAAGGAAAACAACTTCAAAAACCATTTGAACACCAAAACTATAAAAAAGTATTTCCTTTTTTACTGGCAAAATATTAAAAGCATAAATAATGGAAAAACACAAGTAATCACAGGTTTACATCATTATTTAATACTTCTACCATGTATTATTGACCATATTTTACACTGACATTAACTATGTAAAGACCAGAATATGGGCTGAAGGAGCAGCAGTTGAAAAATGACAGAGAGTTCAGTAGCGAAGATCACTACAGCAATGCCTGTTGGGTGCGATAAAAGCTTTTGATCTAATAAACAACAAAGGCTTTGTTTGTCTCCCTTGTTCTTCTGAATTCTTTCAGTGTAAAGTTCCTGCTATGCTATTTTAAAGGTTTCTTTAGCTTTAGAGGGCTCCTACATTAGTGTTACATGCATCTAAGCTCTAAGAACACTTGAAATTTCTCATAATAGACAAAATTATTAGCCCTCTTGTAAAAATGTTCATTTTTTCCCCCAAATATTTCCCAAGTGCTGTTTAACGGATCATTTTTCCAACACAGTGTTAAACATTAAAATTTACATAACTAATTTCAAAAAATTATTATTTTAGTACATAATATTTTACTAGTTATTTTGCAAGATAGTATTCAGCTTAAAGTGCAATTTCAAAGGCTTAGCTAGGTTAATTAGCTTAACTAGGCAAGTTAGCTTAATCATTAATTAGTTTGGAAGCCAATCAAGAAAAAAAGGGGTCTAATAATATTCAAGTTTAAATTTTTTTAGACAAAAAAAAAATAAGACTTTCTCCAGAAAATATGTTCTGATAAACATCACTTGATAAATATTTCAAAAATAATTCAAATTTCACAGAAGGGCTTTTTCATAGTGCCTAGTTTAAACTGCAAGTAGCAAAAATCGAGCAGTTACACAACTGAAATAAACAGGTTCAGTTTTTCTTACATTTTTCGACCTGTCATGTACTTTTGAAGCATTCATTCAAACCTGAAGCAAAATTTCCATTTAAACACTAATGAAATGTTTTCACTATTGTGCACATTATATCATGAAACCAAATGTCATTCAAACATGTACATCAAAGAGGACACAGCAGTAAAAACACTTGTAAAAACACCTTTCTTTGTTACAGTTACAATACATAGGTGAAAGCCATGCAAGAGGGCACAAGCTCTGGGAATATAGTCAAGAGCCATATTTCCATTCCCACATCTAAAGCAAGTGTGCCAATGTGAGCCAGGGCCAGTTGCATTTCCAGTCACTTCCGGGGCTTGATACCTTGGAACAAAGCGGTCCAGCACGGGCTTTGGGGCGGAGTGAAAGCAAAAGCAGAGTTTGCTTGAGTCTGGTAAAGATAAGGTCTATAAGAACTTTAACACCGTCAATGATGATGATGCAAACATCTACAACTAAAGTTACTTGGTGAATTGCATGCAATATACAGAAATATACAGTTGAAGTCAGATTTATTAGCCCCCCTTTGAATTTTTTTTTCTTTTTTAAATATTTCCCAAATTATGTTTAACAGAGCAAGAAAATTCTCACAGTATGTCTGATAATATTGTTTTTCTTGAGAAAGTCTATTTAAAGTTATTTACTGATAAAATAAAATAAATCAGTTATTAGAAATGAGTTATTAAAACTATTACGTTTAGAAATATGTTGAAAAAGTCTTCTCTCCATTAAACAGAAGTTGAAGGAAAAAATAAACAGGGGGGCTAATAATTCTGACTTCAACTGTATATTTGTCATTTAATTGACAGAACTGGACATTTCAACATTTACCGATAAATCCGTTTGGATGAGACCACAACAAGTTCAAATTGCGGGCATTCTGCGTTGTCTGGTAAAGGGAGAAGGTTTTGTTTGCAAGTCAAGTCGGCTCGGTTCTAGGAATCGGCTCCCTTAATCGAATTGTAAGAGTCGGATCCCACCCGAAACTGATTACCTTTTTGTATAATAACGTATAACAACAATATGATTGATTACCTATTATCATCTACCAGTCTGAATTTCTTCTGTGGAGTCATCTTTGCACACAGATATAATGATATCGCCAGTTTAAACCTTTAACAACAGTACAAAAAACTGTGTCTACTCAATTTTAACCTACTCAATGCAAACCAAAGACTGAACTTATATAAGGTTTGTGTTAGAAGTAAAGATGGATTTGTTTGTGACTCATTTCTGGTTGAAAGTCTCACTTTTTAAGCAATATGCATGAAGTGTAATATCTAAAAAAGCATTATAGGGACACTTTAATATCAGTTCTTATTAAACCAAAAGATGATGAAACAGCTAACGTTTTCAATGATGCAATATGTGGTGCCACAGCTTGAGTGAAAACAGTCAGATGAACTCAAATATTTAAAAAATGGACTGTTAGGTGCTGATAATGATCCATATAAACTCTCACAGTGTCCTTAAAAGCACTTTGGACACCTTTGTAGCATGCCTTATTACTTTCTGCATGGATTGTCTGGACCTAATAAACAAGAGAGGATCATGCATCAGGCATTAATATTCTGCTTGTGCATTTTAAATTTGATGTGACGCAAGCCTTGATTGTTGGTGGATACCAAAGGCCCTGAGATGGTAGTAGTGAATAGCACTAAATGGAGATAATAGTAGGCTTCTCTTTTGCTGAAAGCTTCTATACACATTCAAAATGCCTTATTATTGTTAACTATAACCATAAAATTTGTATAATTTTTAGTTGTTTGAAAAAAAAAATACAACAAATTTACTTATCAGACCAATATTACACAATGCTAAATCTTTTATATTTTTATAATATTTAAAAATATATGTAAAAATGGCAAATGCATATTTCTTTATATTTGTTTATATCAACTTCCCACCAGTAATGACACTTATTTGAAATAATAAACATGAAATAATAAGATTTTGCCTTCATTTCAAATGAAGCAGACATTTATTCAAGATTCACTTTGATAAATTGAGTCAGTTCATTGTCAATCAGTACAGACTGTCTTTGTGGGATTCATTAAAAGATTAAAGCGAGAGTTGTTTTTAAATGCAGCCAGCAAAGATAATAGAACATGTTATAATTTCCAGTCCATAGCAATTTTATTTAACCACATTCCCTCTTTCATCTCAGCCACAGCCATTGTAGATTTACTGGTGGAGGTCAGTGATCCTTGAAAAAAAAACTTTTCTTTTCCATCCCTCCCATCTCTTTATCACGTCTTTTCTGTGAAATGTTCCTGTTTCATTCCTCTGTCTAGTAAAGTTTACTCTGTCACCGGTGATAGTGCTCATTAAACAGCTGAAATAGCAGAGCAGAGTAAATTACAGCTTTTCCGGGTTGTAAATGGCCATGTTGCATTGACTACAGGCTCAAACACACACAAAGGACTGCTCATTTGAGAGATCTATTGCACGCGCTCACAGCCTCACTCAGGCTCATTTGAAATGCTCAAAAAGCTTTTCCCCTCTGTGATAGTAATATATTGCTCTATCTGCTTGATCTATATATATTTCACATGCTAGATCAAAGATTTTACAGGATGTTATAAAAGGCTGGTTTTTGATCAGGTGCATGCAAAAAATGGTTTTGATGAAATGTGTCATGTGGAAATGAACCTTGCACTAATAGAAAGAACAATGTTTGGAAATATCTTTGAAAATCTCTATAAAAATTCTGTTATTATTTACTCACCTTCACAGGGTTTCCGTGGGATCCTAAAATGCCTTAAATCTCAAAATCTAAATTTTAGGCTTTAAAAAGTCTTAAATCTACTGAAATATTGTGTTGTAGGTCTTAATTTTTTTTAAACAGATCTAAATTTTCTTTGTTTATGTATTGCTACCCAATTTGACCAAAACCCATACAATCACCAGCAATCAATAAAATGTTACACTTTTTATTTAAAAAGTAATTTTTAACTATATTTATCATAATGCTTTAATTATTGTCCCTACAATAACATTTGTTTAAAAGTGCACCATGTGTTTACTGCTGAGGACACCGACCTGGACAGATTGTTGTGCATAGATTTAGTTTATTATAGTTTTTTAAAACTTTTAAAACATTTGTTCATTTTTTACATTTTATTTTAAAGAAAGTTTTTGTTGGAAAAAGAAGTGTATAAATACTAAAGTAGAGTTTGCATGTTTTTACAAAATATTTTAAATACTTTGCTAAGAAATATCTAAAATATTGAAACTTTTTTTTTATTATTAATGTATTATTGTATTATTAAATGTATTAAGTTATAATAAAAATCTTTTCTATCTGGGCCATTTGAAAAATTCCTTAGCGTTTAACCCTTTATGAGTCTAAAATTTTGTTCATAACGGTCTTAAAAATGTCTTAAAAAGTCTTAAAATTAACTTTGTGATAGCTGCAGAAACCCTGCTTCATGTCATTTCAAGCCCATGAGACTTTTATTTATCTTCAGAACATAAATGACTTAATTTTTTTTTTTACCTTTGTGTACTATTCAAGTTGACTAGCCTTTCGTTATGTACTCTTTGTGGCAGTTTTTGCCCCACTGACTTCTGTTTTAATGACATTTTTTGATTGCAAAATCATGACATGGACTCTTGATTGTTGGTGGTTTTCCCTGTTAGGAAAAGTTAAAATGTGTAATTTTTACTGTTGATCATCAGTTGGCTGCATTAACCCTTTAGATATCTGTCTGATATCTGTATCTGTATTTATTCTGAAGTCTTTATTCTGATACTGTATGTTGTCTTTTATATGAAGTTCTATAGTAAAACAGCATATTATAGTGTGTGTGCAGAAAAACACTTACTTTGTTCTAAGAGCTGAGCTTCTTATTTTGATTTTCTCAGACATATCAAGATAAGTGCGCAAAGGTCTCTCTCTCTTACACACACATGTGCTCGCTATAGTCCATATAGAAGACTAAGCTTTTTTGTGAACTGCAACTGATGAGCAATGGTAAAAAAATGTAAAGTTTACCTCTTCCCAATAGAGAAAACCAGCAACAATCAAGAATGCATGATTATATGGTGTCAAGGCTTTGCAAAAAATGTGACTATAATGGAAGTCAATAGGGCAAAAACAGCCACAGACATAACCAACAGGTAATAAATTTGCCCAGAGTGTGTTATTTTGAAAGTTTTCAAAGCATTTTCCTAAAAATCATGTCAAAATAAGATTTGCAACCAAAAATCATTTCATATGCTTAAACAGAGAAAGCTTTGGCCAAAAAAAATCCAACAGCACTCAAGTGTTAATGAAATCTGAGAATTTTGTGGCCCCCATATCTGAGCTTTTGAACTAAATTTGAATGCTGTACATTTTGTTAGTTAATTAAAGGTTTAAATGTGAATAAAAGCCTAAATTAAGTCATGTCTCTTCAAAAGACTTTGCTTAAACTTTTATTTATTTATTTATTTATTTATTTATTTATTTATTTATTTATTTATTTATTTATTTATTTATTTATTTATTTATTTATTTCATTTATTTCATTTATTTATTTATTTTTTTTTATCTCTTTACAGACGTTTTGAAGTATCCAAGATTTGGCTAAACCAAATTTCGGTGAAAATCTTTCAAACTTGATTTGAAAAAAAGATTTATTAATGTCTTATGGTTTGGAATGACATGAGGCGGCATTTTCATTTTGGCTCAGGCAAACCCTTTGAAGTGAAGCGTTTCATCTCTAAAGAACAATGTGGCCAAAGACCAGCAGCATCAGCTGTGCTTTTAATGCCTGTCATTAATTTGACTAATTATGCTGACTTTAAAAAGTGCATTCACATTTGTAGTTCAGTTCTCTTTGTTTGTTTGGTTTCAGACCAATAGAAAAGTGATACAGTTTTATAGAATAGTTTTACATACACCACTGTATCACAACTTCACATGTATCACAAACTATAGATATGTCACATTCACTTCAAGCCACCAGTCCAAAACCATTTTTCTAATCAGCAAATATGCAAAGAAACACTACAATTATGAACAAAGTGGTGTCAAAGAATTTGACACATTTAAAAGAGTATTGCAAACAGCTGTTGACATCCATAGTATGCATGAAGACTTTGTCTGCCAGTTTATGACGTTCTTTTTTTTTTACTTTAACAGAACAAAGATGCAAACAGGTTTAGATCTGAACAAGTGGGGGGTGAGCAAATCCTAGATAATTATAATTTTTCAGTGAAGAATCCCTTAAAATTCTCAAATAATAAAGGCAGGATTTTCTAACATTGGCTGGTATTTGACTTTTCTCTGCTCAAATTGTTTTCAGTTTGAATTGATCTTGCCACTAACTTATTTATGGGATCATGATCGCTGTGAAGGCTTAGTTTGAATGGGACCATTAATCATGTGCAAAATCCTCCACATGCTGTATTTTAGTACGAGTTACGAAACAATTCAAGCCGCATATCCTAATGGAAGGTATAGTGCTCTCTCAGCTGTCAAATATGACGTGAAAAAGTCATTCCCCATGGCCATTCCCCCGCATGTTCAACAGTAGATATTCCATTAAAACTAATGGCTTCAAATCATTTAGACATCACACCATGCCATTTATGTCTAATGATGGTGGTCCCCATTGTGTCGATAACGTCCCTTTGGCCGGAGAAGCCCTCAGGTTTAAAGCAATGTCCGTCATTACTGGAAGGTCATCAACTAGAAGCATCATGTAAAGGATTCTTCTGGAAGTGTCGAACAGTTCTCAATCGGTCTCTTCTCTCACTTACGCTCTTCTCTCTTCACTCACTCCAGCCTACAATTTCGTCATTCTCTGAATGGCACTCTCGGTGCAAGCTGGTGTTTAACGGCTAATTGGTTCAAATGGAATTGATGCCTGCTGATGCCAAGGCCAGATTAACCATTTGGGGCACAAAATAACCATTTAGAGGTTTCAAACTACCCCCCAACTCCTCAAATAATAACAAGTATTTCTGTAAAAGTATGTCAAAATACAAAATAAATATATGTTGAAATCCTAATCAGATTTTTTTCTGTGTAATTATTTATTATTTGTATGTTAAAATAGCTCATTATTAATATCACAAAGGTGCAAAAAGGTCCTTAAGAAAATGTACAATTCTTGTTCAAATTAGTATTTGTTTAATATTTTCATGTAATGTTTCCCAGTACTGGCCATTGCACTCATCCTCTATTAAGACATGTGCCAGAGTAATTGGTGGGTCATTCCACTGTTGCAACCCAATGATAAAGAAATGAATAAGCTAAAAGACAGTGAGTGTGTGATTTTTCATGTAATATATTTTTTTTTTATCTCATTTCAGATTCATCTAAAAATGTAAATAACAAGGAATAGTTTATGATAAAATATATAAAATGTTCTGATTGAACAGGCATATTTCTTCTAAAATTGAGTCTGGGTCAGAGGTATGTTTATGAAAAATAGGCACTTCTCTTACTTTTAAACCCTTTTCCACCAAAAATCATAAAGATAAATGGAGCATGAATGCAGGTGTCTGGAGTACATGACTTAAAAAATGTGTGGACATGCGGTTATGCTGTATAGACACTGTGAGAGGTAAATTGCGCCTGAGGGCCCTGAATCATTTATATGTGCTGCACAAGAAAAAGCAATGTACCTTTAATTTCACTTTCTATCTTTTACATTCTGTTTTTCTTTCTAATCCCACTCATGTTTTTTTTCTCTCGCTTTCCTTCTTTCATTTGTTCGTTTTCTCTCTCTTTCCCACAGGACTGTGCCACAATGCAGTTCTGTGCCAATAAGCTGGATAAGAAAGACTTTTTCGGCCGCTCTGACCCGTTCATGGTGTTCTACAGAAGTAATGAGGACGGAACGTGAGTTAGCTCTCTCTCTCTGTCTCTTTCACTCTCACTAACTCTGACAGCGAAGCTTGTACAGGGAAACGACATGTTTTCTTCTTCCTAAAAGTAATGTCAATAGAAAGTCTTAGAAATGTCTAAGGAAATAGTTCTAGCAAGTAAAATCCTGTCAAATGTCCCCTGAAGTGCCGTGGAACATGTAGCTTTATTTGATGTGTGACATCACATGATTTCATCTGAGACATAAAAGACAGAAGCTCCTCCCCATTTTTTAAATAATCATGGTCAGTGCTTCCCACAGGTTTGAAATATATTTGCGGTGGTGGCCGGATTAAAACACATCATTTACCCACATCACATAAATAGTTAACTATATGCGACAAACAAAACATATTTTTATTTTTAACAATAATTTTATTTATTATGACAATGATATACACATATACATATTTCTTTTTAATGAGTTTAAGTAAAAAAAAAACTCCACTAAAAATCCACTAGATTTCTTAATTTTATGCTATTTAGGAGCCATGTGCACCCACTGACAGGTCAAATATGCTACTCTCTTTTTTCAAGTTTAAAGCAAAGTTGAATGCCAAAGCATTTTAGATATGTATAAAATATGAAATTTATTGACATCATAAAAATACTAAAATGTACAGCAAATGAGAAAAAATGACAAAAAGGAATAAAAACAGACGGTATCTCTAAAAATTATAATAATTACAAGAATAAAATGTGTAGATTATTTAAATAAGGCAAATGCATTGAATAAACATTACTAATGGTGTACATATATTTTGCAGCCAGTATTCACCTTATCCTTTGCGTACGATGAATCTTTTGAATCTTGTTGGTTTGAGACTTCCGGTCTCATTCACTTACATTCATTTTTAGACATTAAAAACAGCTCGTTATGCTGCTTGATGTTGCAAACTGATATTTTCTTTTTATTTTATTCTACTTTGTCTGTATAGTCATACAAATGCTTGTTTGTAGAGCAAGTAGTTTGACTGTTTTCTGTCGTTTATTATTCCTAGTCATTTCTCCCTTAGGCGACTGAATCGGATATTCTAAAACAATCGCAAAAAAACGAGCGCACTTCCGCATTGAAGAATAAGGTAAATACAGTACATTCTTTCTGAGTCGTTTAGATTAAAAAATGAAATATTTTGTTTCTCTCACTCTCGCGCCTGTGCACGAGCTGTCAGCTGCGAAGCCAAGCAAAAGTAGGCTTAAATAAAAAAGGTAATGCAAAAACGCATAACGTCAGCTTTCGAAAGCGAAAGCAAAAGCTGAATCTCATACATTTTAGGAGCTTTAGAAACCCTGGCTGGATGACTTTTTGTATGATGAACAGGCGAACCTCTGTGGGTCTGCAGAGCACGTCAAATTATCTGTGGGAGTGTTGACAGTTCACGTGCACAAACAGGTAAACGAGAGAAGATTTTTTTCAATTAAATTCATCTTTATTTGTATAGCTGCTTTTACAATGTAAATTGTCAAAGCAGCTTAACATAGAAGATTGTAGTGAATTGAAACAGTGTAGTTCAGTTTTCAGAGTTTAAGTTCAGTTCAGTTTAAATTAGTTCATTTCAGTTCAATTTCAGTTCATTTTCCACTACTTAATCGATCACGGATGTTTGGTTATTGTGTGAAGATACAAAAAAGTGTAAAAGGATGATAGTCATAGTAAAAAGAGTCACTAAATATACTTGGGCGGCCATTAATATACTTGGGCGGCTGCCCATGAAAAGTCTATGTGTTGGAAGCACTGCCAATGGCATTTTGTTTGTATCCCAGCTCAGATTTGTTGAGCTAATGCAGATTTCATTGAGAGTCACACACTGTAGTCTGTATAACCTTTTCTGAATTCTAGTTGGTCTGAAATGTTTGTGGTCTGTGCAGCTTGTGCATATTATTAGATAAGAGCAGACCATGTGTGTTACTGTATGTCTAATAAATGTAGAGTATTTCATATTAACACTGTGTTAACTGCTGCGTATTATATTCTTAGATTTGCAAGTGTTTTGATAAACCCTTGGTATGAACACTTGGTTAAATGTTAATAAGTAACCGATTTCAGTTGGTTCTTGTAGGCGGTCGGGCGATTCAGATACAAGGGTGCATTTGATTGCTCTGTGATGTAAAAAAACAATTGATTCTTATTGGCTGATGTGAGAAACTATAAGTTTTGAGTGCTTAGGTTTTCAAAATGTAGATTTGATCTTAGTTTTGGAGCACACTGGCTTTTAACACCCCCAAAAGATTAATTTTGATTTCCGGAGCACTTTTTTTTTTATTAGGGCTAGCAGTCTTCTAACGTCCTGTATGCAAAATAATAATGCAATGCATACTGCTTTGTTTACGATTTACATATATTTGTGTTTTTTTATTCCTTAGGTTCACTATCTGCCATAAAACGGAGGTGGTGAAGAACACACTGAACCCCATCTGGCAGCCGTTCACCATTCCTGTCAGAGCGCTCTGCAATGGAGATTATGACAGGTGCTCTCTCACAACACACACACTCTTTGTCAGCACGCAGTGATGCATGTGCGTCTGTCGCCACTGTTAGCAGGTCTTATTCTCTAGCTATGTGTGTGTGTGCGTAAAAAATCTGTGCAAAGCTTTCATGAGATTACTAGTATACAGTATGTTATATTTGTTTAATAATTTATTGGGGCGGCACGGTGGCTTAGTGGTTAGAACTGTCCAACGACATGCGCTATAGGTGAATTGGATTAACTAAATTGGCCGTAGTGTATGTGTGTGAATGCGAGAGTGTATGGGTGTTTCCCAGTGCTGGGTTGTGGCTGGAAGGGCATCTGCTGCGTAAAACATATGCTGGATAAGTTGGCAGTTCATTCTGCTGTGGTGACCTCTGATGAATAAAGGGACTAAGCCAAAGGAAATTATATTATATTATATTATATTATATTATATTATATTATATTATAT
>CAIGQZ010032240.1:6838393-6848892 GCA_903798205.1 Danio tinwini | reverse complement strand
GTGTGTGTGTGTGTGTGTGTGTGTGTGTGTGTCTGTGTGAGAGAGAGAGACAAGAGAGAGACAAAAGAGAGAGAGAGAAGTGAAAGGGGAAACTCCAGCTGTTGTGGTGCTGTGATAATTATTACCTGCTGTAAGAACTCCAGCAGAGAGGAGTATTTATATTCTTTTTTTTTACTGAAAGGGGTCTGTAATAAGAGTTTTAGATGCTATGCAGATGCTAATATATGGGTTTCAAGTCAGAATGGTACATAATAATAATGACTTTCAAGCAAAGTGTCAAAGAGTCTGTTATCACGGCATTCATTTAATGATTGCATGAAATGGAATTGTAATATACAGCATATCTGTATCTTTAAAGAGATGAGAAAAAAGAAATGGGGCTTTCTGTTGAAAGTTGATTGGATGCTTGGAATGTTGTGCTTTGCTTTTAGTTGATACCGCCCTCATGCCACTAAACACTTAATAGAAGTGAAGGGACAAAGTTATTTTGATAAAAGGTTACAGGGGTATATAATTTGGCTGTATTCTACAGTATGTGTACATACTTTGTACTACAGTACACTTACATTACATAGGTTAGGTTATGCCAAGTTCAGACTGCAGTATTTTCAATATAGTCGTGTCACAGATGTTTTCACACTGCATGACTATCTGAGGCAGCGTTTCTTTACTGCTTTGTTTACACTGCAAGATGGATCGGCGACAGGGGGTTTCACACGTCTTTACTTTACAATAGAAAGAATCGCAGACAACTTTGTCTCGGTCCGTAAACTACGTCTCTCACAACCAAACACACACGAGAAGTGACATGGAAACAACGCAAGGTCATGTAGTAAATCTTTTGTTATTAACTACATACTGAGCCTTTAGTGTGGTAGAAAATTTACCTATTTTGCTCACACAGCCTTAGAAATGAATTAGCAATTTGTCCTTAACTTTCTTTCTTTTTTGACCCAGTTGTGGTATTGCTCAGATGACATGTCAAACAGACACGGGTGCTCCTGCCAAATTTACACTAGTTTTTCCTCCAGTTTTGTGAACCAACTAGAATGAAAATAAGCGCTTTTAACGTCTCCCCCATACTCCCGCATACTCCCCAATACCCCCGCCTGCAGATACCCATACTGGTGGATGCTGCTCTCTCATTGGTTGTAGGTAATTGCCAATGTTGTTTTCAGTCAGAACACATTTCACATGGCATGATTTGAATCAGATGATATCTCATGGTTGTCGGTGACTCATCGGCGATTCACTCAGATCACGTCTTTGATAGTTCACACTGTGTGATTGTCACTCACGAGAACGAGCAACGATTTGCCTGTGATTTTAGGCATTTGTCAGCGATTTCTCAAAACCTGTCAGCGAGTCAAAATCAGGGCTAAAATCATGCAGTCTGAACTTAATAATAAGTTAATTCTCAGTGTATATAATGTTTATAATAAGTATGAAGTATGAACAATCTGAATGTTTCACATGTACATGCTCAGTGTTGGGTAAGTTACTCTAAAAAAAGTAATAAATTACAACTTATTAAATACCACTGGAAAATTGTAATCTAATTACATTACTAATTACGTCATGTAAAAATAGTAATCAGATTACTAATTACTTTAGTTTGAAGTTACTTTTAAAACATATGAAACCTATAAACATATAAAATAAATTGCAGCTCTTTCAGTAATTTAATATTCACTGAGAAGCATTACAATGGGTTGATCAAAGCAGCTTGACATATTCAATAGACTTAAAGAGATAGTTCTCATCATTCACTTGTTTCAAACCTGTTTTTTATTTTTTTGGACACAAAAGTAGACATTTTTTTGGGTGTTCTGTGTTTGTCTGAGGTAATTAGTCTACCGAAACGTGTATATCCCATAGAAAGCATGAAGCTGATCAGTCAGTTCTTGTCATGTGACTCGCGGTTTTCAACTTGGAGCGCCTGAAAAATGTGAGCGCTCGCAATATGTGCTCCCAATATGTGCGCGCCTCCATTGGAAATAACGAACTTGCATGCGCAAAAGATGTGATATGTAAACGACCCCATTAGCAGCTACATTTTTTTTCACATTCAGAAGATACCTTCACTCCCAATCCTGCACAAAAATCCAATTTAGCCTGTATAGGCTGAGTTGGGCCACCTTGTTTTTGTCCTCCTTGGCACTGAGTATTGTTGAGATTGCTTTCTGTTCAAGTTGCTGGTCGAGTTAAAAGCAGTTAAAAGTTCTTTAGAGACTGGACGTAGACTGAATTTCACAGCAATATTTTTGTTTTTTTTAAATTAATGTCTGTATTTCCACTTGAAGAAGCAGCCACTCTTGACAGCAACCATTTCAGCTCGCGTTCTTCAGCATTTAAAAACCACATGCTTATTAACTAACATTGCAGCTGAAAACATGATTTAAAAGAACCTTTTTTTTTGAAAAACTATATTTGTATTGTAAGTAACGCAATTACACTGACTTTAGTAACTGTAATCAAATGGCACAAATTTAAAATGTAATTTGTTACATTACTGCGTTCCCCAAAAATGTAATTAGAATACAGTAACATGTTCCTGTGGAACAAATTACACCCAATTCTGTACATACATATCTGTATGTACTGATGTAACACATTTAAAAAGCTCTGATTGCTCATTGACTTCAAGTTATTAACAGATAAGACTGTGATTGGCTACAGTGCTTAACACCGGGGAAATCTGTTATAAATAAAAGATAAGACAGTCTTTACTAGACTGCAGTTTCAGGGAGGAAATACTTTGCAGTGGTGTATTCTGATGAATCTATACATGGTTTGTCTTAGAAGCATATTAAAAACATTATATAAACAATGTTAAAAACTTGATTTTTACAACAGGGTATCTTTAAGAGGCCAGTCATGTCAATTTTTCAATAAATAAACTCAATTTTAATTGATATGAAGGCAGCATGATTATAAACTAAAGCTGTCCTTATAAATTCATATGCATAAGCCTATCTCTCACATTGACCATCAGTGTGCCTCTTTTGCATGCATGTCTCCTACTTTTCTCTCACAAACGTGTTTTTGTGGCATCAGATTAGCAAAGAGAAATGGGCCTTCTTTAGGGGTCTTAAACAAATGAGAGCAAATTTGGTTTGATTGACAGGAGGGGAAGCCATAATTTGCCCATACTGTCAAAACTGATCTGCATCTGCCTGTGATCTTAAAGAGAGACAGAAACAGCACTTAACCCTGTCAATCAGCCGCGCTCCTGAGAGACACATTTCAGACTTCACATAGGAAATGACTTCAGGCCTTCCTGGAGGATCTGACACCTCTGGGTGCTTGCTGGAAAGTTGCAAAAGTTGTTTTCTTTAGGAATGTGCTAAAAAATGGTTATGTTTACAACTGAAGGCTTTTAATGTATAAATGTGAAATTCAGAGCATTTACGCATTTTTTTTTTCATTTTTTATCCTTGTTTGAGTTGATGAGAAAATATTGTTTAAAGTAAATATGATTTAAAGCATGTACAATGAACAACATCCAGTCTTAAAATACAGTATTTAGCTGTCAAAATAAAATATACATTAAGTGTAGGCTAGGCAAGGATATTATTTTATTATTTTTATTTTTTAAATGCTTTTGAAACTATTTATGCTGTTGTCTATTTAAGGCTTTATTTATTTAATTAGAAAGAGAATTAATAACACTGTAAATGTCACAATGATATACACAGGAGACCCAAATGCAAGTGAATGCAAGATGATTTATTAAAAGGAATAACAAGAGTCACAACTGGTATAGATCTCACCAGATATAGTGTGGAACAAGGGTGCTCACACCAGGAGTTCAACACGCTAAACAGTGGTAATAGTTCATCCGAGAAACAGATCCGAAGTAAAGTTTCTTACTGATATCTCACCAGATATCGAGGGAAGGGGAGGTTAGCGCTATGGAGCAACTCTCAAGGAAATCGACACGCTTACCAGTGGTAATAGTTTATCAGAGTAGCGGATTCGGGATGAAGTCTCTCACTGATATAGTTGTAATCAGTGCAGGCAGTTGCAACAACATCAATGAAACGGAGACGAGCATAAGGTCCAAATATAACAGACTTATGGCAAAACACCACCAACAGATCGAGCGAGAGCACCTAACAGGAAGCAGACACAGGAGTGAACAAACAACGGACTGACAAACGCTATCTGGAAACACTGAACATATAAAGGCGCGCGGTAATGCGCAATAGCTGTGACTGATAGAAAACAGCTAAGTGAGACGAGAGGTAACAAGAAATGTGACAACCCAGCTGATGAATGTAAACACACACACAAACCACGCGGTGAAGATAAACCCAAACAAACACACCCACTTCCCACACACACATGCAAGAAGAACAGATAGATCCACAACGGTAAAATGTTAATGCATTTACTGATTACTAATTATGTTTTCTATTGTAAAATATTTTTTGCATTATATTACTTCAATGTAACATATTTCTTCAAAAATAAATGCATATCAGAATAAAAAAGAGCTTTATTGGCAGAAATGTATACAAGGAATTTATAATTTCATTTATATATATAAATTATAATTTATACATAGGAGGAATTCGTTTTGTGACAGAAGTTTCCACAACAGAATGACAGTGACAGGACAAAGACATAGATAATAAAGGAATAAAATAAAAAAGAAGAATATACAAATTTTACAAATGTATGTACACTACATTAATATATACAATATTGTATGTAATATGCTGATTTTGGTCCCAAAAATGTATGTAAGTTATAAGTACAGTATACGGTACAGTCAAGGCCAAAATTATTCATACCCCTAGCAAATTCTGACTTAAAGTTTCTTTTATTCATCAGCCAAGTTGTTTTTGACCGGAAATGACACCTGTTTCTCCCTAAAGATAATAAGATGTCGTACAAGAGGCATCATCGTGGAAAAAATATTTCTCAACTTTTATAAAAACAATGCAAATATTATCACATAAAGAGAATAACCATTTTACAATGGTATGGCAAAGAAAAGATAAAAGACAATAAAATAACAATAAAATAATAAAATAAGATAAAAAGAGAGAGAGAGGGCACATGAAAAAATAATACAAATTAATGCAGAATATTAAATAAAGCACATGTTTTAAAGCACATGTTTTAAAAGTTGTTTTATGAGACTCTGAAATGTACAAATCCAATTCTCTTTTAAAAAATACAAAATTTGGTTTGCATTTAGTATATTTACACTTATGTTTAAAACACTTTCCAATAAATAATAATAGGTTTATACAAAAATTGAATTAAGGAATTGTTTTTCTTTAATGTAAAACCCCAAAACAACATGTCTATAGCTTAAAGAAAAATTACCACAAATCTTTTGGACACTTAGAGTATTCACTTCAGACCAGAAAGTTTTTTATTTACATTCATTCATTCGTTTTCTTTTCAGCTTAGTCCCTTTATTAATCCGTCAACTTATCCAGCACGTTTTACGCAACGGATACCCTTCCAGCTGCAAACCATCTCTGGGAAACTTCCATACACACTCATTCACTACGAACAATTCAGCCTACCCAATTTTTCCTGTACTGCATGTCTTTGGACTGTGGGGGAAACCAGAGCACCCCACGCCAACGCAGGGAGAACATGCAAACTCCACACAGAAACGCCAACTGACCCAGCCGAGGCTCAAACCAGCGACCTTCTTGCTGTGAGGTGACAGCACTACCTACTGTACCACTGTGTTGCCGTTTTTTATTTACATTTGAACAAAAACTTTAAGTAGGGGGTATGGATAATTTCGGCCTTGATTATATAAGCATAATATAATTTGAGAAAATTTTGCCCCATTCCAGTTTGTTTTGGTGGTATTATTTAGTGATTAAACATATTGAAGTAGTTTTGCTGGTTAAAGACCTGTGAAACTACTGGTTGCCTAAAGGGAAGCAGGTACTGATAGACAGGATGCGTGCCATATGATCTCTGATGAATCTGCTGCATCTGTTCATTTACACCAGAGTCAAAGCAGCAGATGGAGAGTTTCCTCATGTACTCTGTGGAGTTACTCAGTAGAGTAGAGCATTCTTTCATCCCAGCTCAGATGCTGCTGCTGTGCTACTGAGATTTAATTTCTACCTTTGCAAAGTAAACAACCAGCAACTGATTCTAATCAAGCAAATAGAGAAAACGGAAAAGTCCTAATTTGTCAACCAGATATTCAGTTTTTAATCCACAACCTGAAAAAAATTTACAAATCTACTTAACTTGTAGATTTATAATATAATATAATATAATATAATATAATATAATATAATATAATATAATATAATATAATATAATATAATATAATGTAATGTAATGTAATGTAATATAATATAATAAAATATAGGTGACGCGGTGGCGCAGTGGGTAGCACTTTCGCCTTACAGAAAGAAGGTCGCTGTTTTGAGCCTCGGCTGAGTCAGTTGGCATTTTTGTGCGGAGTTTGCATGTTCTCCCTTTGTTCACGTGGGTTTCCTCCACAGTCCAAAGACATGTGGTACAGGTGAATTCGGTATGGTAAAGTTGACCATAGGATGAATGTGTATGGATGTTTCCCAGTGATGGGTTGCGGCTGAAAGGGCATCCGCTGCGTAAAGCATATGCTGGATAAGTTGGCGGTTTATTCCGCTGTGGCAACTCCAAATTAATAAAGGGACTAAGCCGAAAAGAAAATTCATGAAAAATATAATATAATATAATATAATATAATATAATATAATATAATATAATATAATATAATATAATATAATATAATATAATATAATATAATATAATATAATATAATATAATATAACAGATAAAAATGTACTCTACTTGTTGAGCTTGTTCTGCAAGCCCTCATCTGATCCAAAGTACAGCAAAAACGGTATAATTGTGATATATTTTATTACTGTTTTATTATTAAGGAATCTATTAATAAATGTTTTCTCTTTAAACACATTTTAAAATGCAGTTTATTTCATTTTTTTTAGCTTTCTTTGATGAAAAGAAATCTCAGAAAAACAGCATTTTTATGAAATAAAAAAATTATGTAAATGTCTTTATCGTGACTATTGATCGATTTAAAGCTTCCTTGCTAAGTAAAAGCATTCATTTCTATAATTTCTTTACAAAAAAATAAAAATTTTAAAATTAAATAAAACGATACTGACTTCAAGCTAATGAAATGGTATAGTGTGATATTTTTATTCAGCAGAGCATCTTGAAAAAAAATTAGCTTAAAATGATTTCGGAAGGAGTAATGATATGAAACATTCTTTAAAATCACTAATTCAGCCTATTTTCATCTAAATGATAACTCTAATTGATATTTTTAAAACATGTTATAATAATTTACAGAGATGGGAAGTAACAAAGTACAAATACTTTGTTACTGTTTGATTTACTGTTGATTTTTCCAGTATCAGTACTTCACTTTGTTTTTTGGCAACTTTTTACTTTAACTCTTTACATTTTTACACATATATCTGCAGTTTTGTTGTTAAAGTTAGATATGTTTTTGGTGCACAATCTATATTATTTCTTGTCATTGCGCAACATGAACGCATTTTTGATGCAATCAAATCTATTTTTGTTTTTTGCGTGCTCCAGTGCGCGGCTTTTTCAATCAAGGATATCACGCACCATACATGGTCTAGTTTATGAAGATTACAATGAGAAAGGTTAGGATGACTACACTGATGAGACAGAGGGAGATGGCGAATTTAACGAGTGATGCTGTCCTGCTTACATGGTAATAAGACACCTTTTGCTCGTTCGGATCACAGGTTCACATTCCAGTACAAAAACATGCTGTTTAAAACTTCCAATCATGCTGCACAGGTTTTCACCTAAACTGCATGTCTTTGGACTGTGGTTGAAATGGGTATGTGGCGAGGGGGCGTGGCCGAGAGCCGTGGGAGCGAGACGAGGCCCGCCACAGATGAGATACACACGCGGTTTTAAATAAATACTTAGTAATAAAAGGGACGGCAGCTCCTCATGGAGACTGCCGTCTAAATCAAAACAAACAGACGGCAGCTCCTCACGGAGACTGCCGTCAAACTGAAAGCAAAAGTAATACATGTCCGGGCCCGGTCCTCTCTCTCTGTCCTCTGCCATCGTTCCTCCTCTTATAGTCCAGAGCTCCTTCCGTGGGATTGAAGGCAGGTGCGCGCCACAGGTGTATCTCATCTGTGGCGGGCCTCGTCTCGCTCCCACGGCTCTCGGCCACGCCCCCTCGCCACAGGGTACTTTTTACTTTTTTACATTTTTGAGCTCATACTTCTTTACTTTTACTTGAGTACAAAAGTGTAATCAGTACTTCAACTTTTACCAGAGTGGTTTTAAACATGAGTATCTAAACTTCTACTTAAGTAAAGGATGTGTGCACTTTTGCCATCTCTGATAATTTATAAAAGAAAACATACCAATTTGTTGCAAATCCTAAAAAAAACTAATGCTAACTTTGAGGTGGTTACTTAATTTTTTTTTTACAGATGCATATATCATTTTAAATATAATACAATTTTCAATGAAAAACAGAGTGAACTGAAAATATAATTTCTTGTAAAAATAACAAAATTAAACTGTAACAGATTGTAACAAATTAAGTCCCTGTTTCGGAACAAAGTAAACAATCTACAGGTCTGGAAACACCCTGCAATTTCTTCAAAATATCTCCAATTTTAGAATTTTTCATTTTATTTATTGTTACTATTTTTTTAGTCAATGGACAACCAACAGCTTTTTTACAATCATCGTATGGAGACAAAGATTGAATTTATTTTGAACTATCCCTTTAAAAGCATTCGTAGTGACACCAGCGTTCCCAACATAAACTGCTTATTTCCACAGGGTAACAAGATTGATTGGCTGACTTGTGTATAATCATTCTAGTTGTCTGTTGTTGTTCATCAATTTTTGTCGCAGTGGTAAATACGAGCACATCCCTGCATTTCGTGATAACAAGTGTGTGACATGCTTTGGCGCCAAATGCCGTTTAGAACTATTACCCTCGAAAGCCATTTTTATTAACGAGGCTACAAATCTCTGCTGCCTCTGTGTAATTGATCGCGTTAACTTGCTTTGAACGGAATGAGTTTCTAATTATTCTGAACTTCAGATGTAATTAATGTTGAAATGAAAGTCGCCTGCGTCCTGTCAGGTGAAGTGACGCTTCATGGCTGCTCTGTGTCAGAGCCAGCGAGTTCAGTCCCTGCCGACTTCTGTTTAATTCAGGGTGCACTGTCTGGATAATGGCCTGTAATTGGTTGGTTTTAGCATGGAGATAAAAAAACACGGTGAGAGAGTCTCTTAGACCTATTTTAATCAGAAAGCGTCCATCAGTTCAGCTACTGCTCTCTTTTCAGAGTCTGTCTTTTAAATTTTTTCTCATTTCTCTCTTTTTGAATGTTTCAGGTCAATTAAAGTGGAGGTGTATGACTGGGACAGAGATGGCAGGTAGAGAAACTGCACGTTTATAGAATATATTTTAATGTGTGGAATTTAGAACTTGTCAAGTTTCCATTTTGAAATGCATTTTGTTTCCATTTTGGCATACTACTCAGATAGGTACTAGATTTGAATGTGAAAAGGTGTTTTGTATAGCATGAATGTGGGTGGTTTGAATTGAATTTGGACTCACATGACCTACCCATGTCAGTTGCATCGCTTCAATTCCTAAATTCTGTCATGTGGCCTCGAGAGATTGTAAAGTGTTCATTGAATGCATGATTCAGAAGTATGTCACCGGGGTACTTCTTGCCTATTGTTTCTTAAATACTATGAATTCTGACATATGTTCATGTGGCAACTCACATATTGTTTTTTTTTAAACATTCTATATAGAAGGAGACTTGCAATTTTGAACACACTGTTTTGAAATATGTAACATCTTTTTTTGGAGTTTGTCATGTTTCCATTTTGGAACATACAACATGTTTCCATTTTGGAACATGTAATATTTCAATTTTGGAACACATCATATTAATTTTTTTTACATTAATCACGTTTTCGTTTTGGAATGGATAACATTTGCACTTTGGAACACACAACATGTTTCCATTTTGGAACACTTCATATGTTAACAATTCGGAACATGTAACATTTCCACTTTGAAACACATGATATTAGATTTTTTTTCTATTAATCACATTTTCATTTTGGAACACATAACATTTCAATTTTGGAACACACAACATATTTTTATTTTGGAACACATTTTGAAACGTAACATTTCAATTTTGGAACACATATTTTCTTTTTTTATATTAATCACATTTTAAGCTTGTTCTTAAAACATGTCATATATTTTCAATAAGCTTGTGCTTCATCCCGCTCCATTTTAACCATGTTGAAATGTATTTTGTTTAAATAATTGTTTTGTGTATGATTTTTCTGTTTGAAATAAAAAAAATCAAATCACGTTTTTGTTTTGGAACACCTCATATGTTTACATTTTGGAACATGTAACATTTCCATTTTGGAACACACAACATGTTTCC
>CAIGQZ010032240.1:6824712-6838383 GCA_903798205.1 Danio tinwini | reverse complement strand
ATTTTCATTTTGGAACACACAATCTGTTTTCATTTGGAACACCTTATATGTTTACATTTTGGAACACATATTTTCATTTTTTATTAGTTTTGGAACACACAGCAGGTTTTCATTTTGGGACACCTCATATGTTTACATTTTGGAACATGTAACATTTCTACCATTTTGGAACACGTCATATTTTCATTTTTATATTAATCACATTTTAGTTTTGGAACACAACATTTCAATTTTGGAGCAAACAATATGTTTCCATTTTGGAACACTTCATATGTTAACATTTTAAAACATGTCTTGTTTACATTTTTTGAATGCATCATGTTTTCATTTTGGAACACATTACATTCCCATTTTGGAACATATAACATGCTTCCATTTCGGAATAAATCACTCCATTTATATTGGCTAAAAATATATATATTTGTATAAAAACCCTGTATTTTGATCACAGACAGTAAGAGTGCGTTGGTTGTTTTTTACAGTCATGATTTTATTGGGGAGTTCACCACGAGCTACAGAGAGCTGTCTCGTGGTCAGAGTCAATTCAACGTGTACGAGGTGAGTTCAGCCTATCACACACTTATCCATTGACCCACACATCAGCCGATATGTTTGGATAAAGTAGATAGTTGTAAATTCTTAAAATATTGTGTGTTTGGAACTTATGATGTGGAATTGAATCAGAATTAGCTGACCAGTTTAGGTTTTTGCCTGGTTCCTGAAAGATGCAATTTAATCCCAACCTGAATATGTGAATGTTTACTTTTATGGATTACAAATAATAAATGTATTTTTAAGGATAATAATAATCATTATTATTCAACAGTTTATGCAAAATGTTAATAATTATAATATACATATTTGCAATAATTTAAAAATAAGATATGATTTATTTATTCATCGAAAATATATACCTATATTTATTATTTTTGAATACAAGTACATATTTAGTTTTTTTTTCTTTTTTTATTACTTTCTGGACACATATGGACATTTATGCACATTTCCACACACCCTGGTTATATATTGTGTAGTTCTGAATGTGCTCAATGCAGGAGAGTGGGCTTGACAAACCACTTGCAAGATAAACTCTTTCCTCTTGTTATGCACGAGGCACTGTGTTAGAAACACTTCTATGCTTTCTGTGTTTGTTTGTACAGCTAAGCTTTTTTATATTATACATTTTGTTGTATATTCTATAGCTATATTCTCCATCTAACGTTTTTACGTATTATATGTTTGTTCTTATTTTCTATAGCTATAACTTCTATTTCTATATCAAAAAAATAATTGTGTTTACTTCTTATGATATTCCATTATTCAGATTCTTGTTGCTATAATTTTTAATAGGTCATGGGGGTTGTATAAGCATTTCACTGCATATCGTACTGTGTATTTATTCATAAAATTTGAATTATTACTATTATCATACATTTATATAATAAAAATGGCGGGGGGGGTTTTATGTCTGATTTATATAACTTTCATTTTCTTCCACATGAGCGATAATAATGTTTGTTGCAGGAAAGTGATTCAGCAATGCATATCATCAAGAGTCCTCTCTTATTTGCACTGTGATTATCACACTGTTTGCCAACAAGTACAGCAACAGCAAATGAGTGCGAGACATTGTTTAGGGTGTTTGTCGAAGAGAGCAAGAAAAAGCTGAAAGTTGATGAGAATGTGTATGACAAACTACAAAGCACATATGTGTATTTGTGAGGGAGAAGAAGACATGCTGAGAGAGAGAGAGAGAGAGAGAGAGAGTGTGTGTGTGTGTGTGTGTGTGTGTGTGTGTGTGTGTGTGTGTGTGTGTGTGTGTGTGTGTGTGTACAGTATAGGTGTTTGCGTGTATTTGACAGTCCCAGCGGTGTGCTGAGAGCATCTGGGCTTTCCTGGGGACTGAGTCAGACAAACAACACTAGAAGCTGCGGGTGTCACGTCAGCTAAACCCCAATCCATACAAATCACATCATCCTGTCCTGGTTTCTACACTGTTAGCCAAGGTTGTGTGTGTAACTGACCTTAACTGGATTTCTCCAAGCATCTCAACACTTAGATCAGTTGTGTCTTTAAAAGTAAAGTGAAGCAGAAGGCAACTGTCAGCCTGGAGATGATCCAGTAGCAGAGATTTTCAGCTTTTTTTATTTTGGACAAGTGACCGGTCTGATGAGAAGCATCTCACACTCTTCTTGTAAATCATATGTCGACTCTAAATGTGTTTCAGGTGGTGAGTCCTAAAAAGAAACTCAAAAAGAGACGATACATCAACTCTGGCACAGTGAGTGATAAAATTGCTATTCTAATTAAAATTGGGCGTACAATTGTAGTTTAGTCTTGTTTTCCAGTTTTCTAAAATCTTTATAAAAGGTTAAAAAGGTATATATTCAATGGAAATTAAATTGACAATTCAATAAAATGTAGAAATGTAGTAGAGAAACATGAATTAAGTTTTATGCCTGGAGATTATGGAGATTACTTCCAGTATTCCTACAAAACTACAACTCCTAGAACTCTTTGCACCCATCAACTCCTGCAACAGCTGACAATAATCCAGACATTCACTCACAGACACAGCTGTAGCTCATCTTTACTAATGACCAGGACTTTATATTCACCTCAGACACATGTTGCTGAGTCTTGTTTACCCTGTGTAACAATTCAAAGCGTTTTCCCTTGTTTGCCATGCCTTGTTTTGATCTTTGCCTTGCTTTCTGGTTTTTGATTTTTTTTTGCCGCCTAGCCTAGCCTAGCCTATTGCTATTAGCTAGTGATAGTCAAAGCGAGGCTAAATGAAACACTGAAACAGTCGAAGCAAATGTGTCGAAGCTTTGATATGTTTCAAAACATGTCTCTACAGTGACACCTAGTGGTCATCTTTTATGTATTGCTCTGGAACAGCTTCAGCAAAGAAACAGCTACGCAAATGTAGGTATAAAACCCCACGTTGTAGAATTGAGGCTTCAAGTGATTTAGTGAAGTGGTAAGAGTTCCTGACTAGCATGCAGAGTTAATGGGTTTGAATCCAAGGTGATGCATCTATAGATGATAGTTTTTAAATGCTCTGTTCTTGTAACTTGTTTGTTTTAACATTGGCCTGAAATCCGAATGAACACTTTATGAATAAATATGTCTTGTTTTGGTCATAAAAAGTAACATTATTAAAATACAACAAGTCATAATTTCAATGTATTTGTACAAGCTGGGATTCGAACCAAGGCCATTTGCAGCACAGTTACTCTGTGTACATGCACGGTCTACTAGGCTACATAGGTTTTTGAGAGATATAGTTTTTTGTGACCCTGACAGTCAAATGCATATTCACCAGGTCTCAAAACGCTTCTGAATTGAACGATGCTTTGAATCGATTCAGTCACGTGACCTGGGTGTTTTGAAACACTGTAGTCACGCGACCTGGGTGTTTCGAATCACCTTAGTCACGTGACCTGGGTGTTTCGGATCATGCTTCGGCGCAGTGTTTCGAAACACTTCCACTTTGGGATCTCGACACTATGTCAAAATGCCAGTTTCACATCAGCCATTCCTACTGTTAGCCTGTATTTTGACAATGTCTTTTGGATTACCTTTATGCTCCTGTTTGCTCCTGTTTCTGACCATTGCCTGCATGACTTCTCTGTAATAAACTGTACATGAATCAACTCACTTTTTATATATTATTTAAAGATGTTTAGGTATTTGTACTGGAAAACATGACAAAAATATTGAATGAAAAATATCTTGCCATAAACTCTATATTAATAATATTTTTTGTACAATTATAGTACAATTTGTTTTTATTTTTACATTTTCTTTAATAGTAATTTTAATTCTTCAACTTAAATACAAAAAAGCTAATCATTTTGATGTAGTGTTATTTTGTTAATATATTTTTGTTAAAGTATCTATTAATATTTTAAATTAGCTTTTACTTTTTGTTTGTTTTTATAATTTTTATGAGTTTTTATATTTTTATTATGCTTTTATTTATTTTCATGAGTGGTTTAATAATTTTTATGATTTATCTTAAAACCATAAAGAAATATTGATAAGACAACTAACTAAATTTGTCTTAAACTTAAATAAATTTAAGTTTATATATATTTTTTGTGTTTAATTTTCGCTTTATTTCAGTTCATTGAAGCAAATTGTATTATTTTCTAACTTTAAATGAACAATTTAGTTTACAAAAAAAGTTAATTACAAAAAATATCCACAAACATTTTCATTCTTAAAACACAAAATACTTTTGTTCATATCTGTCCTCGGAACATCTGGATATTATTCAGATGAATTGCTCAACAATCTTGAGATCCGCATCCCTTGAATGAATAGTGCTTTCTGTTTCATACTCTGATAAGAACAGCAGTGAGGAAGTAATATTGGAGGTTTGGGTGGATAACAGTGATTGATGATCCACAAAGACTCTCCGCATTGACTGCCATGAATTGGCTTTGAGATTATAATCAAAACTCAAATGAATAGTCCATCACCTGCCTTCCTCCCAACATGGGACGAATCCGTTCGTCTAATGACAACACTAATGAAAAAGACTGTGTGGTGCTGACAGCTGAGAGAAGATTTTTTTTGCATAATGCTGTGATGGATTGTTTCATGGCAGATGTGGTTTGTGTTGTAAAACGTCTGTTCTTTCAATTGTCCAGGTGACACTGCTTTCCTTCTTGGTTGAGGCTGAACACACATTCCTGGACTACATCAAAGCAGGGTATGAACCAAAACACACACAATCGCTATAGGCCTGTCGCGATTATTCAGTTTAGGGATACAAAAAGGAATGAAACTGATACTTCTCAAGTTTATTATACCATTTAATGGTCATTAACACTGCACTGTAAAAAAATATCTGTTAACTGTTAATTAACAGTGTTCGGGGTAACGCGTAATAAGTAACACACGATACGTAAGAATATTACTCTTTTAATGTAACGAGTAAAGTAATGCATTACTTTAAAAAAATAAGTAATATTTTTTGGTAAAAAATGGAACACAAGTTACTTTTTACCTTGCTTAATTGGCTTTAAAAATATATATTGCGGAATAAAAATGACCTTAGTTAAGTTGAATTACACACTCAATTAGAGACCGTGCTCTGAGGGAAGAGATAGTCGACTAACACTCATCATCATTATCAGGTCTCTTTTTTTCACAGCAGATGAATCAGTGTACTGTTCTAGTAACTGTATAACTCAGGATATTGGTTTATTTCGTATCCAAAATTGGTATCCGGTATGTTAAAAAAAGTAAGTAATTACTTACTAGGGGTGTCAAAATTAATAGTTGCTTCAGTGCACCGCGATGCAGGCACAGACAATTCGGTATCGGTTCAGTAATAATCATAACCGGTTATTATGTACTGACGTCATTTATCACATATGTGCTATGTTGTCATAGCTTACTATGGTAAGGGAGGCGAGCGCAAGTATTTACAATGCTCCAACTACATAAAAACGCAGAAACTGTGCTCAATTTTACTTTTAATGCATGTGTGTTTGTTGGACAGTCTTTCACTGACACTTACAGCAGAAGCCCCTATTTCACTGCGAAATGAAAGTAAACTCCATTTCTCTCTTTCACTGTGGCCCATTTGACCTGCTGGTGTGACTTTTCTTCTTCTCTCGGCTGTTACAGCGATACTTTTGGATACAGGCACGAGTGCATGTCTGCAAAGTGAGTTTTCTCCACCGCGTCTATCATAGATCAGCTGTGATCGCTGCTGCCGTTTATCAGTGTTTGTCATCGGTGAACAGCGGCAGAGCATTAGAATCAGTCTCCGCCTTTTCTGTTGAGCGCATAACCAATCATTGGGGTGTAAGAAAAAACTCACTAGACAATACTCAGAAAGTGAGCAGGATATTTATATTTGTTTATTTGCTATAAATGCTCATGTTGTTCCATGCATGTACTTGAACTTATTAAAGGACAAAATTATATTACAAATAGTATATCAATATAAATATATTTATATATTTTAATACAAGTATTGCTGTGCTGTGAAGTAAAATAAAAAATTGTGTATGGAAAGCATCGTCAATGCACCATGATGCACCGAGATATCGAATTGAACCGAATCGATTGCATAATAGTTGTAATCAAACTGAACCAAACCGAACCGTGAGACCAGTGTAGGTTCACACCTCTATTACTTACTGACGACGCAAACCATTTCACAACAACTCAGTTCAATTTAATGAATTGGTTCGACCCGTTCACTTAGAAGATCCGGTTAAAAACTAACGATTCATTTGCAAATTGTCCGTTATTGCTACAGACAGTCAGAAACAGAAACAATAGCAGGCCAGAGACTTACATTTTTTGCAATGGATATTTGTTATTTTGAACTCATCAAAGAAAAGAAGTGGATTGTTGTTAGGTGTAGATTTTGTGTAAGTAAAACTCTTGACAACTGTAAGAAACACGACATTGAGAAAAAAAAAACTGGATGCAGAGCACTACACTCACACCCCACCTGCAGCTAAACAACAAATGATTCACATCAGTTCACGGTCTCCAGGTAAAACAGTTCATTCAACCAAACTCAAAAAAAAAAAAAAAGGTTATTGCTTTTATTGTTGAGGAGATGCAAATATACAAAAAATAGTAAGATTTTTTCTCTTTTGGGAAACGATTTACACATTTGTTAAGGCTACATGAAGAAATTGACTCAGCTCTAAGATTTATTTTGATTTGGGGATGTTTTTTATCGTCTTACTGTTTATTTTGTTATTAAACATTTTAAAGGTTTAAAATCTGTTTTTGCCTTAATATAAATTATTTCATGTTAGTACTCTTAGGCTTAATTGCAGTCTTTATCTCAATGGACAGTGAATTTACTTAACTAATAACACAAAATGTACAACAGTAGCAAACACATTACTTTACATGCTTTCATTAATCTGTATATACAGCATGAATAGCTCTGGGCTCAGAAAGTTCTCAAAATTTTATCCTATTTGTTTTTAAGGAAAATGAAGGTGTAGTTTATATAGCTGGTTGTTAAATGCAGAGCTTCTCTGTAAAAAGGGTGACAAAACACTTGCAAGTTCTGAAAGAGATTAAGCCTCAGCCAGGTAAGGAAAAGTAACGCAAAAGTAACTCAAATGTAATGTAACGCATTACTTTCCATAAAAAGTTACTAAGTAACACAATTAGTTACTTTTTTGGGGGGAGTAACTCAGTATTGTAATGCATTCCTTTCAAAAGTAACTTTCCCCAATACTGTTAATTTATAGTTTCCATTTTTTGTGATTCACAGTGTTTTTTTTAATAGCATTATGGGAGCTTGATCTCTGCTCTGTCAACTTTTGATGTTGAAAATTCTACTTTTATTAATATTTTAGTAGGTTAAAATAACATCATGCATAAGAAATAATATAGAGAGAAATAAGTCTATAAAACAACAGAAAATGTACTGGCAATTTATTATAAGGTTTTTCCACCAAAAGATACACCACCAATCCAGACAATATATCACTTTAAACTCTTGAAATTGGGAATAAAAGTTACTTTTTTTTTTTCTTTTCAAGGTTAACAGTTGTTGGAAAAAAGATCAAGGTCTCATAAAGCAATCCAAAAGCATAAATAAAGGTATTTAAAACATAATCATTCATCAGTTTTGACTATTTCTGTCATATACCGAATGTAATAAATTAATATTTAAAGGTACTTACAAAAAGTTTCAATTACTTTCTAACAATTATTCATCAAAAAAAGTGTTACAGAGCCAAAAAAAACTGAACAAAACAGACAATTAATGATTAAAGCTCTAAAACTGACTACTGTAATCTTCATAATCACAATTATTTAAATGACACTTAATCATCAGACAGATTTCATAACCATGTCACCCTCATGTACTCTACACACAAAAATGTACACATGCTGCTGTGTGCATGCTGCTGGGAGAAATGTAAAACATATTTATTGTGCTTAGGCTTTTCTAAAACGCTTCTCAAATCCCTGCATCAAAACATGTAATTTTTGTAAACATTCTCAGCGGATGTAAAGGTCAAAGTTTTGCTGAAGCCATGCGGATGTTATCAGAGCAATGGCGTCAAACAGCTCATCAAACAGCTTTGGGAAAGAGCTGCTGTAAACAAGACCCCAGTATAACCCTTTAAATACTAAACTGGAACAACAAACAGGTTATTGTGATAGTTACTGTAATCAGCATTCAGGGGTTGCCAGGTCCTCTTCAGTTTGCTGTGATGAAAGGCTGGCCTTCTGCATGGGTGTCAGTGTTGAGGAAAGCATTAATCTTATACTGTTTTCTGATCCAGTGAGATTCAGTATATATATTTATATATATATATGGCAATAGGAAGAATGAACTTCTGGCCCTTTTTGTCGGTTATCTCTGGCATAAAGGCTGCGTCCTGAAGCTGAACAATGCTGTATTGACAGGCAGTGTCTGGAGGTAGAAAGGCATCAGAGCTTGTCTAGCTTCAAGGTTTAAATTTCATACTGACCACTAAGATGCCATTTATCTCGTTGGATGTTAAAGACAGTATTGTGTGCTGTCTGTTTGTTGTAATGATTAATTGAAAACTGGGATTTAAAGAAATTAATAATTAACTATTGTTAATATGGGCCATTTCCCAGTGTTGAGTTGCAGCCGGAAGGGCATCTGCTGCATAAAACATATGCTGGATAAGTTGGTGGTTCAAGCTAAAAAAAATCTTCAAAGATAAAAAAGAAATGTTTTGTGAACGCCACATTTAAAAAATATATTTACTGAAAAACATTGTTAAGAGTTACAATTTTGGTGTCACATTTCGGGAAAGGGAAAGACGAGGACTCATGTGCAGGAACTCAAAATGGGTTTATTAATACTAAAAAGGCAACAAAAACAACCCAGGGGGAAAAAACATTAACAAAACAAATAAACAAACAAACTTGACTTGGCAGGCCAGCAGGGATCAGGGCTGGAATACACGACTGGACAGGACAAGGCAATACATGACGACGAACTGGCACAGGACAGCAAACATGAGGAGACTATAAAGGAGAACTAAATAACAAGCACACAGGTGAACTGAATAATCTAATAATGGGTTAACAAGGGTGGGACTAGACAATAGACAGGAGAGCACATGACACAAAGACAACACAAGCCATGTGCTCACATAAAACGAGACTAGAACACGCAGCCAGTGAGAGAACTGATTAACCGTGTGTTCACATGAAACATGACACTAAAGCATACAGCCACAATGTAAACACCGAGCCACGTGCTTTAACAAAACCAACACAAACAGAACACAAGTCACGAGTACATGATAAATAAAAACATTTACTGTGCCCTCACACATGCAGCGTGCATGTTTCATCTCAGCACCAACCGAAACCAACTAGACTGAGACGCAGAACTGCATGCTGCAGACAGAACAAACACAAACACGAGACCAAGCGAGCACGCACAAACCGAGCCTCCTATGGGTCGCGCGCACACTCACTACAAAGACACAAACGCGCAGCTCACTCAAGACCACACGTTCACTACAATGACAAGAGACACAGACCAAGACAGGATGAGTCAAGAAAAATCAAGCCAAGCACAACAAACAGGATAAGACTGGACTAGTGTCTGGACTCTGCCACCAAAACAAGAATTAACAAGACTGAAGTGGCAGAATCCTGACATTTTGGCTCAGATATTGCTAATATGTTTTGAAAACAATTAAAAGCAACAAGGTGAATGTGTGAATGCCAACAAAATAAAAAAATATGATTTTTACAAATCCTATTCTAGCTGCATTTCTGGAAATCAGTTTCAGTCTGACCGTTCTGAGCTGTTTTTCACCTTCAGTGCCACATTCTCACCCTATAAAAAATGTAACCATGTCAGATGTTGTTTGTATAAAATATGCTGAAAGTCATTACAGAAACACACTTGTGTTGCAAAGTGCAAGTCGAGCAGAAAATAGCAACATACTGCTAGTGGCGCTGGTGTACACAGCTCTCTGAGTGTTGATGCTGGTGAAGACGGCAGCACAAAATAAGGCCCCTCATACTAACTGTCTGCATTTCTGCCACTGCCTCTTAAGACGTACAGTAATAATCCAGGCAAACAGCAACACATGATGTCATGATGTAAGATAACATCTGTATTGCAGACCCTGTTGCTGTTGATGTTTTTGCACAATCTTCAGTCCTACTGCAGAAAACTGTATACAGATATTCCACAAAACAAACAGAGCCACAGGACACACACGTCAGAGCTGAAAAGTTGAAGCACACAGTCATTCACAACATATCATTCATTCATTCATTTTCCTTCAGCTTAGTCCCTTTATTCATCAGGGGTCACCACAGCGGAATGAACCGCCGACTTATCCAGCATATGTTTTACATAGCGGATGCCTTTCCAGCTGCAACCCAGTACTGGGAAACACACACTCTCATTCACACACACACACACACACACACACACACACACACACACACACACACACACACACACACACACACACACACACACTCATACAATACGGTCAATTAAGTTTCACCTATAGCGCATATCTTTGGACTGTGGAGGAAACCTACGCGAACACGGGGAGAACATGTAAATTCCACACAGAAATGCCAACTGACCCAGCCAGGACTCGAACCAGCAACATTCTTGCAGTGAGGCGACAGTGCTAACCACTGAGCCACTGTGTCACCCTCACAACATATCACAAATATATTAATTCAGAGATGAACCAATAGTAAGAGAGGACTAAAACTCGGTTACAATACATACACTGTACATGTAATAGACACTGAAATTGTAACCCTATTTCAGTGTCCTAATTGTGTTGTTTCATTCCTGATTTAAACACAAACTTATAATAATGAGCAGGGTTTATATGTAATAAAAGAAAAGCATATTAAACATATACACCTTTACATTTTTCCCCCAAACTTGCCCATAATGTAGGTCTATACAGGACAGAAATGTCGCTATAAAATAACAACTTTTTTTTTCACTTTAAGTAACAGATTTCTTAATACCGGTATCAGTGTTGATGATGACTACCAAAATTGCATTCATTTAATTGATTTTAACTCTTTAAATTAGTGTTTGCTTACATAATGCCACTGTAAAAAAAAAGTATATTATTTTCCGGGTAGATCATTCCATTGTGGCGACCTCTAATAAACCAGATTTTAATGCCGAGTTCAGACTGCAGGATTTTCAAAGTAGTCGTGTCATGGATGTTTTCACACTGCATGACTATCTGGGCTAGCTTTTCATCGCTGCTTTGTTTACACTACAAGATGGATCGGCGACGGGGTTTCACACAGCATGATTTTTAAATAGGTAGAATCGCTGACAACTTTGTCCAAACTACAGTACGTCTCACAACCAAACACACAGAGAAGTAGCATTAAAACAACATGAGGTCACATAGTTTATCTTTTGTTAATAACTACATAACAAGAAAGAAGCCTTAATTGATGTAGAAAATGTACTTATTTTGCTCAAATGGCTTTGAAGGGAATTTGCAATTTTTTCCTTAACTTTTTTCTTTATCGACCCGGTTCTGGTATTGCTCAGATACACGTCCAACAGATATGAAGGCTCTTTTTCATCCATTTCTTGGGTCCAAATAAACTGAAAATGAGCACTTTTACCTTCTCCCCCAACCTCACGCTGGCCTGCAGATACCCATACTAGTGGATGCTGCTCTCTCATTGGCTATAGGTAATCGCTAATGTTATTTTCAATTAGGCCACGTTTCACCTAGCAGGATTTGAATCACTGACAAGTCCAGATATTTAGCATGCCAGATATCTCACAGGTGTCAGCGACTCATCTGCGATTCACACTATGTTATTGTTACTCTGTGAACGAGCACTGATTTGCCTGTAATTTCAGGCATTTGTCAGCGATTTCTCAAAATCGGGGCTAAAATCATGCAGTTTAAACTCTGCATAAGTCGAAGGAAAATAAATGACTAAAATATTTTCCACATACTAAAAGCTAAGCTTTTTTTGAAAGTTTTTAAAAGTTTTCTTATTCTAACAAAATATACATAAACAGCAATTTTGTGAAATATCATCAAAATTTAAAATGGCTGTTTTATATTTGAATACTTTTAAAATTGCTATTTATTCCTGTGATGCTAAAGTTGAACTTTCAGCATCATCACTTGTTTAAAATCATTATATGCTTAAAAACATTTCACATTATTATCAGTGTTGAAAAGTAGCCAGTTTAACATTTCAGGAAACACAAGCTATGTTTCCATCTAAAGATGCAAATAAAATTTAAGCGCAAAATAGCAATATTGCATAAAAGACATGCGAATAAAGCAGCGTTTCCATCCAACAAGTCAAACAGAACCTTTTCCTTGTTTAATAGATGACTTGAGTCTCAGAAGACAAATGCTGACACGCCATGAACGCGTGGTGGCGTTTGAAGGCGTGAGACGCAGAGCACAGATGCTCTTGACAATTCTGGAGGTAATTAAAAATATAATAGCACTAATACTGGAATCGTCGAGGCATTTTAGAATAACCAAAACAACATTTCAGATGTTTTACAATGTGTTCAGCCTGCTGGTTTGTCCATTCACATACATTTTTATCATTACGTGATTTTTTAATGCGCATACTGGAATTTGTTCTGTAAAAGTGTTTCCAGTGTAGTTTTTGTGTATCTTTTCTTATCGAATAAAAAGTTTTTCCTAATCGGTTATGTGCATGTTTTTTTATGCACATTTTCAAAATATATGTGCATCTTGGTGTTTTATATCCAAAATGTGCATAAAAATAGGTGAATGAAAACATAACTAAAGATAAGTTTTTATAGGATCTATTAATAAAGTTTAAAAGCAGCCTAACAGCATTTATATGAACTCTTCTAAAACATAAACGTCTTCACTGCCACTTTTGATTAGTTTATTGTGTCTTTGTTAAACAACAGTATTCATTTCTTTTTAAAAAATGAAACCCTTAACTTTCGTATCTTATTTAGATAAAAAAAAGTTTTCTCATCTCTGTAAGATAAAAAAAAAACATGTCAGTAGCTAGCTTAAAAATAAAGAGAGTGGCGAGTCCGAAAGAGAACGAGAGTGTAAACCGTCCATGATCTGTGACTATCCGAAAGACGCGTCTGACCTTTCACACTGGAGTAATCCATATCACGTCCTGTTCACACTGAGTCAGATCACTCTGTCCACGCTCAAACTGCTTTCTGTCAGCTTTTCACCTTTGTTATTTTTCTCCATCAGACTCTGACCTTTAATATTGATGCTGAAAGCAGACCTTTGTATGGATTTCCCATTGCTGCACGTTTCATTCAGTTTTCTCTTTACAAAGAGGTCTATATATAACCCTGTTCGCTCTTAAATCGCAGTGTAGTGGTTCAGAAAGTGAGATGAATTCTCTTTTACTGCTGTGAATGAGTGAAACAATCCAGTCTTGAGAGAGGTGTTAATTATACCGCAGGTCATAAAGGCTGCTCTCAGAGTTAATGCAAAATTTAAAACCTTTTCCAAGGACCTTATTAAATGTTTAATCATGTTTTTAAAAAGATTGGACTGAGGAAAGTATTTCCTTATAGACTTTATCATTTACATTATGCTCAGTAGTTTTAGGTAGAGAAATATTTCTTCTACAGCAAAAGACTTTTTTGATAAGTTCAGAATAGTTAAAATTGAACATATA
>CAIGQZ010032240.1:6767976-6824612 GCA_903798205.1 Danio tinwini | reverse complement strand
ATATATACACTTATATATATATACTTATATATACTTATTTCTTTTATTTGTTTGTATTTTTTTATTAATATAATTATTTGACACTTTTGCATTTTCATGTGTTGTTGAACATTTGTCTGATTGTTTTGGCTAAGGGTCACTGGCCTTTTTTTCTACGATTCAGGAAAATACACATGGTTTACATTTACGAGAATTAACATACATTATCATACAAGGATGTAGTCAATATCAGCAATCATGACATCAACTTAAAGGTGCTGTATGTAAGTTTTTGTTCTCTCTTTTAAAGCATAAAAATAACAATATGTTTGCAGATGTTTAAGAAACATGCTAAGTGAACATTCTTGTTCATCTGAAAAACAATGAAGTCAGTTATTCTGCTTTAAAAATGTGCTTTACGTGTTGGAATGTCTGTCATTGTTTTGGTTTTTTTAACCCCCCCCAAAGCCAGTTGAGCCAATTATATTTTGCCTTAGTGGAAAACAGTGTATTTAATTCATTCTGTCAGAAAGTGACTCAAAACATGCGTCCGAGACAAAATGCGATCTCCGGTGGACAATAGCAGACTTTGAAATGAGACGCAGATTTAGAGTTCCACATGAGATTTTTATTAATTAGCAAATAATATACAGTTGAAGTCAGAATTATTAGCCCCCCTTTGAATTTCTTTTTAAAATATTTCTCAAATTATGTTTAACAGAGCAAGGAAATTTTCACAGTATTTTTTTCGTTCTGGAGAAAGTCTTATTTGTTTTATTTTGGCTAGAATAAAAGCAGTTTTACATTTTTTAAAAAACATTTTAGGGTCAAAATTATTAGCCCCTTTAAGCTATTTTTTCCGTAAGTCTACAGAACAAACCATCATTATACAATAACTTGCCTAATTACCCTAACCTGCCTAGTTAACCTAATTAACCTAGTTAAGCCTTAAAATGTCACTTTAAGCTGTATAGAAGGGTCTTGAAAAATATCTAGTCAAATATTATTTACTGTCATTATGGCAAAAATAAAATAAATCAGTTATTAGAAATGAGTTATTAAAACTATTGTGTTCAAAATTGTGCTGGAAAAATCTTCTCTCTGTTAAACAGAAATTGAGGAAAAAATAAACGGGGTGGCTAATAATTCAGGGGGGCTAAAAATTCTGACTTCAACTGTAAATATTATGAGTGTAAACATTAGGTGAGCAGGTTACATTGTAACCCTGTGTCTTAACAACACGCTACGTGTCAAGACACGCAGTAATAATCAATTTGGCTGTTTGCACCAGACGAAACATGACAGAAATTTAAATACAGCCATTCAGAAGCATAGTGCACTTACTGCACTCCAACCAAATGGTAAGGTTTATAATCTAACTAATACATATTAAACCTCTTTAACAATATTAAATGTAAATGCTGAATCACTAATATGTATTGGCTTGCACTGAGTCACAAAGTTCTGTTTCAGAGGGTTTGTTTTATTTTCAAGATCTGAGGTGAACTATCTGCTGCTGCTTTCAATAGTATGGCAATAAATGTCATGTGAAATAGCATTCAAACTAGCATTTAACACTAAATAAAGAACATAAGGTGTACGTGAGGTGATCATTGTAAGTTTGTCCTGTTGTTCAGCTGCAAGAAATAAAAACCCATGTCTAAAATACATATTTCAGGTGTTGATTAGAACAAAAGCCCTTTTTAATATGGAAAATATTCCTTCTATTGCGTACCATTGCTTTTATTTAGCACACGGTTTAAATCAGCCTTTAGGCTCAACAGTCAGGCTCGTTCCACATTTTGGGTGTATGCCTTTTTTTTTTTTTTGTCAAAAAGGCTATATTTTATACATTGATGTATTATTATTAACTCAATATACATCTTTGACACACATCTTATAATCAAATAATTTCAGGGCACATTGTGGTTAAAGGTTAAATAAATTAATCTATTGAATTGAAACAAGTCTGTTCATTGGGTCATGCTTAGAACATAAATACCAATTAAGTACAATTACCGAATATCAATACAAATACTAATAAGATACCAAATAATTGCCTGAACTTACTGTTCGCCATTTTGATTAATTTTTGAAAATCAACTTTTTGAAACTCCTCCTAAATGATTTGTCTGACTTTCACCAAATTGGGCTCATATCATCTTAGGACCCTACTGACAAAAAGTAATAAAAAAAATGATCATCTAAACCTACTTGAATAATGCAACAATGAAATATCTTTGAACAGTATCAAAAAGCATATAACCTTGTATTTCTGCAAAGCTTTGTATTATTTACATTTTAATATTTAAGAAAAATAATATTAAAATGCATTCAGCTAGCCAATGCTTGACTTGACTTGCTCCCTGCCAAGCTTGTTGCTCATTCTGCCTCTAGACTGCTTGTTGAATATACAGGCTTTCAATCATTTTGCTCTACTAAATGATCTCCTAAAATCTTTACTTTGTTGGTTTTGCCAGTTACTCTTGTGCCTGCTGCCATGCTTGTTCTTTCTGCCTGATTGGCCCCTTTATTGTTACTTGCAGCTGTATTTTCACCTCTTATTTTGTTCAGATCTGAGTGAAGTGTTTTTGTGTAGGTGATTACATCTTTAGAGGTCTCTTGAATGCATCAGACTCCACTGTCAAACCTACAAGGGGAATCTAGCTTTAGAAAGACACAAGATATTCATAACTATAGAGCGAGGAATTCTAAAACTCCCGCATTGCAGAGATGTGTGTCTGTCGTTGGATCTAATTGCACAATAGTATATTAAGAGATATTTTTTTATTTAAAAAACAGTCATTTGACTGCACTGTTTCTATTGTGACAGTCGCAATCCTATCATTCTATATCATTCCAGCCCAGCAGTTTTCCCCCACTCCTATAGATGACATTCAGAATTCCAGCATTAAGATAAATGTTGTTCATATAACAGCTCCGGTCCAAAAGCTCTCAGAGGTTCCTCGTCTCCACCAAAGAAGCTGTTGAGGTCTCTGCTATAATGCAGATTAATGCACCAGCCCAGACTATGTGCCTGGAGACATCAGTGATAATCAAAGACAAAAAAACTTGGGATGGACAGAAAAAAAAGGCAATGAAGATAAAGGAGCATGCATAAACAAAGCTTGTTAATCACTATTGTGCTGCTCCCCCTGCCTTTACTATATTGTGCTGAGTTAAATAAAAAACAAAATGGCTGATAAAGAAGGATGCAGTTTTTTGGTATTCATCCAAGGCCTTAACATAAACACAATACTCTTGTGTCATCAACGAATATAATTAGGCCAGAATCACTCATTATCAAGTGTGTGGTTATACATGTGCATGTACATGAGTGTTTGGTCACTGCAGATGAATCAGTTTATAGAAAAACATCTTGCTGCAGGGATTGTGCATGAGTGACAGCTGTAGGTCATCCCTGTTTGGGTTTTTGTGGGGGTTTTTTTTCAAGATAATCATGATATCTTTGTCTGCACGGAAAGGTTTCATAAATATTCCCTGACCTCCTACTCCATGTTTTGCGACATCACTCGCTGGCATCCTCGCTTCTCATTTGCACAGCAGACTCATGCAGAGTTCATGCTGAAATGGGAGAGCCATTGAGATTCAGATATTAGATGTCATTATGATATTTTGAGCTCTTCAGAGGTGATCTGTACAAGTGCTGTACTCCAATCAACCGCAGAAAAGGTTGTGTGCTACCGTATAATCACTTCTGCAGGTGTTCAGATTGCCTTTTGTTTTTTTGTGGGCTCAGGGCTTCCGTTTAGAGCTGAAAATGATAGAATGCAAAAAATATTAGCAAACTAAACAAAATGTGTTTTTTAATACAGTTAGCTTATAGGTAACATTTAGAAATGTTCTGAATGTGTTCTGTAATGTCTGTATGTTTATTTTAAAAACGTTTAATAATGAATGTTGTACCAAAGCAGCTTAAATATAACTGCAAATAATAGTTTATGAGCCAGACAAAAACTGAGACCTACACTCTAATAAAACAGAAAAATAAGACATAAGTCAATAGATTAATATGAAGGATTTTCCTATAAATCCTTTTATTGGTGTTTTTTCTTTTCTTGTATTTTCAATGTAGCTTTTTTAGATAATAATATCAATGCTGCAGGGAAATGTACTTTATTTTGTGCTGGCAATATTCAAAATTTTTACTTCAAGTTTAAATAAATTGAAACAGGAAAAAATATATTAATATACAGTATATCCACTTTCACTCAACTTGCCAAATTCCGTTGCATTCAATGTCCTAAAATAAGTCACCAAATAGGTGAAGGCAAATAGGTATGAGCCTCCCATTGGATAATTACTGCATGGTCACATCCTGTGATCTGTTTCAGAACAGTCAAATTACTGGCATGCATTAAGCAACGAAAAATCTAAGGAGATTTCTGAAACTACTACAATTGGATTCAGAACTGTGCAATGCATTATAAAAAACTGGAAAGATAGTGGGGAACCATCATATTTGAGGAAGAAATGTGGTCATAAAAATATTGAATCACATCAATCTCTGCTGAAATCAAATAATATCAAAATAACAGTAGAATTCACAGCTATGTTTTATAGTGAACATGCACTCAAGGGAACTCAAGGGATTGGGCCTAAAAAGCTTTGTAGTCAAAAACCACTTATCAGTGAGTCGAATTGAAAAAAAAAAGGCTTCAGTTTTTTAGAAGCATAAAGATTGGACTCTGAAACAATGGAAGAAGGTCATGTGGTCTGATCAGTCCCGATTCAGAATGATGGGTGCTTCAGGGTAATACAAAAGGCGGATGAAGTGATACACAAATTATGCAAGCCTGTGGAGCAGTGCTGTGAACTGGGTCTGCTGCAGTTTAGGTAAGGCCTATGTTCAGCAATGTTATATGCCCAAATAATAACAACATAGGTTCATTTTGAAAATGTCATTCCTGGAGATCACAAATTATGTAGCCAGAAGTATGTATGGCTGCATTTCGTCTTTAAAACTAACTCTACGGGGTGGTATGAGACCATTCCTTTTCGCACTTACCCCACTGTTACGTTTGTCTAGTTAGCTCACCATGTACATCAGTAGACTTGAGATGCAGAGAGGCATTGACCATGACGATGGAGTTCGAGTCCGGCGAAGAACAGTTCCAAAAAGCAGATTAGACAAAAACAGAAGACACAAAAATAAAATAAACAAGTAAATAACAGGGTAAAATCTGAAAATGTGGTAAAAATCAGGCGAGGGCCTTTCTAAGTTGCTTTTGAAAACACTGTTGGTTGGGTTTAGGGAAGGAGGACAGTGGGTCAGTTATTCAGTCAGTCAACAGCGGCCTCTGGTAAATTTACGCAAGAACAGCAGCTGCGAATGGCACTTTTGAGAGAAATTTGAGATCTGAAAAAGTGTACACAGTGGCCTCTGGTGGATTCACGAAAACAAAAACTGCAAAAAAGCGTAGCTCCTAGGACGTATTTGGCACTCTCTAGAATTGTATATAGCGGTACGTTTTCAGAATGAGCCTGGGTTGAATAATAAGGTTAGTCAGCACCTAAATATACCGAATGACCATGTTATTACATCAATGGATTATTTTTTCCTTAATGGCAAGGGTATTTTCTAAGTTGACAATGCCTAGATTTGAAAGAGTGGTTTAGGGAGTACATCATTTTACATATGGATTGGCCACTTGAGAGTCCAGAACTTAACCCTTTTGAGAGTATTTGAGAACGTTGTTGAACATATTATAGCATAAGTTTTTTGGATAACTTTAAAGATATATATATAAAAAAACACCACCCCACCCCCCCCTAAACACTACTCTCCGATGCCCACTGAACTCTGCAGAATCAAAATCACTATTTGATAACTGGCTCCACACTGTGTGTGCTGAATGCTCTGTCCTCCAGCCAGTCTCTCAACAGGACAAGCATCTGCAATCCAGGACTAAGCTGGAGTTCCAAACGATTTCAATAGAGGAGCAGACTTGTGAGAATACCTGTGATGTTCAGTGGTTTCTTGTGCCTTCTCGACTGCTGTTCCGAGAGCAGTTTCACTGTTGCTCCAATAAAAAAAAAGCGAGGGAAAAGAATTGGGTTTTCACAGATGTTGGCAGAGCTGATAGTGAGAAGCGTCTGGCTGCCGAGCAGGAGGTTTACTGTCTGCCTGTCAGGTGAAAGAGAAGCGGCACAATGCGGGACTGGAGATGGTAATTACACCAAGCTTTCGAACAGCAGGAGTGGAAACATTCAAGTGTTTTGAAGCCACAGTTTGGGGTGAATCAGGATCTGTCACCTTTGTTGAGCCTCGCCGTCAGCTTCTCACATCTGTAATGTGTGAAAATGTGAAATGCTTTGATTTGATATTCTTACCTTCTCACTTTTTTTCTCTGTACTAGGCTTCAGATCCATTTCACAGTGGCCATTGATTTCACTGCGTCCAATGGTAAGGATTTTTTCTCACTGTTTGAAGTCCATGCAGATCTGAATCAGATTTTGCCTAAATTTATGATCCGTCTAACTCTCTTTTTTTAATCTCTAGGGAATCCTTCTCAGTCTACCTCCCTGCACTACATGAACCCATATCAGATGAACGCGTACGCCATGGCCTTAAAGGCCGTCGGCGAGATCATTCAGGACTACGACAGTGATAAGATGTTTCCTGCCTTGGGCTTTGGAGCCAAACTTCCTCCCGATGGCCGGGTTTCCCATGAATTTCCCCTGGTACCTGCTCCTAGATTTGATAGATTATGTTGATTTGCACTGCTAGCTGGCACACATCCACAGTAATTTCTGAATGTGTGCCGCTCTTTTTATGAATACTATTGCTGTTTCTTCAGAGTGGAATTTGTATATGCGATGTTGTTTTGAAGTGTTTATATAGTTGTTTGCACGTATGTGGATGATATTGTAATTAGTAATGCTTGGTTAAGTCTATGTGTAATGTGTAAATAAGGCCCTCTCGACACTCCTGCTCATTAACGTCACGATGCGTGTATGCCAAACCCTCATCTCGTTGAGCATTTTGAGTCTCTTAATTAGTTTTGCTCGCTCTTTCTCCTCCTATCTCTCTTCTCTTGTGCTGGAACTTGGGATTCATTTTCATTCTTGCTGCTTTACTCCCAAATTCTTCGGATATGACTGTCCTTAGAGCATGAATAATTATCTAATGATGAATCTTAAAATACTGAAACAGATACTGAGATCCCTAAGGGTGTCACAGTAGAGAAAGTTTTGACAGTGAGTTTGACATATGAGTGTGGAAGGTTTTGAGTGTGCAGAAAGAACTGTGAAAGAACCAATTTTTTTGGTTAATGCCTTTTTATGTCCTTAAAATGCACCATTGCAAATCAATTCACTGATTTAACTCAAATTCCAGTGCAAATACCCTATACCGTATGTAAATACAGTGCTCAGCATAATGTAGTACCTTAGTAATGTAGAATCTTTTTATCCATTTTCAGTGAATATAGGCAAGGTATTTTGGTGCATTTAAACAAAACAGATTTATTAAACAGATATATTTATTAAATTAACATTTTAGTCACCAAACATATTTAGAAATTGAAAGATAATACAATTAAATTCAAGCAAAATGTTGCAAAAAAATTACAACCTACAAAATTTCAACTAAATCGTTCAAATTTTTTGCTTCTCTTGATTTTTCCCGTCTTTTTATATATTTGTATTTAATATTTTTCTATAACATATACATTTGGGTGTACTAGTTTTTGGACCGTTATCATAAGTTATTTTTTTGGATGAGCTCCAGATTTGGCTTTAGTACTGACTAATCTAATGTATATATATATATATGTATATATTCACAAATATAATGTTATATAGCTTCCTATTAAAATATGAATTTTTAAAGATAGATTTGTAAGGGGTGTACTTTTATATGCTGAGCACTGTAGTGTAGTACTTGCCCTAATAATGGCAAACCTAATCTACTGTTATGACCTTGATAGTATTGGCATAATGTTGATTGATTTGTGATGTTTTCTTTAAAGAATGGCAATGTAGATAACCCATATTGCAACGGGATGGAGGGAATCCTGGAGGCCTATCACGAGAGCCTGAAGACTGTCCAGCTTTATGGACCGACCAATTTTGCTCCTGTCATCAACCATGTAGCGAGGTAAGACAAATGCAGCAATCTACACAGTATAGAGGACTCTGGCACATTAAAAAAACTCATCCTGTGTAAACCAGTATGAAGACACAGTAGTGAGACAATGTCCTGTACTCAACAAAGCAAAATGACGAGTCATTTTAAAGTCATAGTCTTTGCTCAAGCATGCAAAAACATTTATTGTAAGTCTAGGAAAAAGGTTTGAGGTAATTATCATAAAATTTCACATTTGAACAAAAATGCAGATGTGAGTTGCAATTATGAGAAATAGGTAAGTCAAAAAATAAAACATAATGTCACAATTTACGAGAGAGAAAAAAATAGATGTGTTGTGAGAATTGTGAGATGTATCGGTGCAATTGTGTCTGAGAAGAATAAAGCCGTGATCATATGATAAAATGTTGCAATTATAAGAAACAAAGTAGTAAATCCAAAATACAGTATAATATTGAGTTTGAGTGACATTCAGGAGTCGGGGGCAGAGTGGGAGTAAAAGAGGTGACTGAGACAGGCTGCTCTACACAGCAACAGAAAAGGCTCGGATGAGCAAAAAAAATGACTTCACTGCATTACTATTTTTGTTGAATAGATTTTTGTACATTAACTGGGTTCCGGTGTTTGATCAGGAGATTATTCCATTATTCCATTTGGGTGCTTTTATGTTCGCTCTGTTTACGTAGCTCTGTTAGTGCGGTAATTTAGGCAATAGGCTGTTCACAGAGTAACGTTAACGTTCGTTTAAAAAGGTTAAAGCAATGCTTGTGTAGTTGTGTTGAAGTATATGCACTTGTGGGAGTAAAATACTCTGTCTTTTGCAGACAGCAATAGCCTATTGGCTAGTTAACTTTAGCATAGCTTCTTGTCACTCATTAACTTAACTTAGTTAAAACTCCTCACATGGATTTAGGCAACCAAATAGAAAAGAGTGTGGCTGCTGCCAAGTCATCTCTTGGTCCTGCACCAGTCAAAAAACTTGCTCAAGATCTGTGTGGAAGCATTTTATAGTCAGTGCTGCAGATAAAACCAAGGTGATATGTAATGTGTGCAAAAGTTAAATCAGCAGAAGCAGAGATATCAAACATCTGTCATCATCTGTTATGCATAATCACATATACTTAAAGCATTCTCCCCTGGTACTCTCTGCCATGCATCCCCCCTCCCCTCCCCCTGTCACCACCACTCACCAAAAGCGTACACAGCAGCCTCTGGTGTATTCGCGAAGACAAAACATGCAAAAAAAAAAAGTAGCTCCTGGGACATATTTGACGCTCTCCAGAAATGTATATAGCAGTACATTTTCGGAATGAGTCTGGGTTGAATATAACTTCACAACAGAAAAAGCTGCAATTGTTTAGAACAAAGCTTCCATTGTCATATATGATGTTCCAGGTTATAATCTAAACTGTAAGAAAAATATGAAAGTTGCAATTACGAGAAACAAAGCAGCAATTGTTAGATTAGGTATCAATTGTGAGAAATAAAATCACAATAAGGTAAGAAGTGTCTGAGGAAAAGTCTGAATTACCAGACATTAGGATGCAGTTCTGAGAAAGTTGCAAATTTGATTCTGTGGTAGTTGTTTCAATTATAAGAAACAGCCCCAGTTGTGTGTTATAATTAAGAGATAATTTTTTTTGCCTTTAATAATGATGCAACTATGAAGGTCAAAGTTACAATCATGAGATTTAGCATTGTAATTGAAAAAGTCATAACTTCGAGCAGCAGTCATAATTGTGAAATACAGTGTCGTAATTGAGGAAGCATATAGTTGTCATAGATGTAGTTATAAGATGCACTGTACAGTCACACTTTTGCAAAACCGCATTGAGATAAAAATTACAAGAAGTTGTTTTGCAGAACAGCTTTATTTTAAATTCAGACTCAGGCTTTTATACTAATGAACACTGTTGCTGATGTAATGCTGATTGTACTTGTTGTCTAAACCAACAAGCCTAGATGATTTAACAAGCACCAAATATTTGCTTCTCATCGCTGTGGCCGTATGTGAACCTCCAAGAGGCCAGATCTCCTTCATAGCTTCTGTAAAGTGTTTTGCATCACAAAGAGCATTATGGGATTTTGATGAAGGCAGAAGAGCTGTGTCAATAGCACAGGGACGTCCCAGAGCAAATATATACGTATATGCATAAGCATCAGCACTGAATACTAAGTGTTCAATGAGGATGCTCTTTCTTTTATTATTCATCCGCAATCTTACAACACAAATGATGGCAAGCCGTTTTAACCTTTAATCTACAAAATGTCAATCGGTATCACTATAGTTCAGGTCACAATGCATGCTATTTACTACTGGCTTATTTCCTGCCTATTGTTAAGATATTAACTGTTCATCAGTAATTATAAAGCAGAATCTTATTCTTCATCCATAATACCCAAAACCTAAACCCTACATTACTAAATATAAACAAACAGTTAATTAGTATCTTAATAAGCTAGTGTTAGTTAATGGTTTGGTAATACCGTCAATTTTGACCTTAAGTAAAGTGTTGCCTGTTCATTTTCATGTAACTATTTGTATTTATTTTATTAAGTACACTTATTAAAATATAGTATAAAGGTACTGTATGTGAGCTGTAACAGGGGCTGTACCATTTCAAAAGATACATTTTGTATCTAAAAGTTCCATAATTGTACCTCAAAGGTACATTTTAGCTACATTTGGGTACTAATATGTACATTTGAGGTACTAATATGGACTCTTTGGTTACAGATGTGTACTTTTTAAAAAGGTACACCTCCCATTGATTAAGTAGGAAAAATCGTCTCTTGTTTAACCGTTTCGTTCTGTGTGTGTGATACCTGTCAACAATCCCACAGACAGTCTCATGTGCTCTGCAGAGCCACAGAGACTCGCCTTTTTGGGACTTTAATAATTAGTCTGGCTGGAATTTCTAAATCTTCTAAAATGTCCGGGATTCGGCTTTTGCTTTCACTTTCTAAAGCTGTCATTAATTGTATACATTTTTGCATGAGAGTGAGAGAAACATTAAATAATTCATTTTTTAAACTAAACGACTCAGAAAAACTTCACTATATAGCCTACTCAGAGAGGACAAAATGATTGGTCTAAACTGACTGCAAAATATATGTACACCATTAGCAATGGTTAATCAATGCATTTGCCTTATTTAACCCTCCTGTCATGTTCACTTCCTGCCCCTAGTGTTTCCGGTCAAAATTGAACGGTCTGTTTTAACTAATCTTAATTAGCACAAAAAAAACTATTTTCAAATCAATTTTTTTTACTTTAGCTGTAAGCAATGTCTCAAAGTAGTGTATAACATGAATTTATAAAATTAGACATGCAGTGTATTATAAATGCAGATGTTTTCTATCTGATGGATGAATATAGTCTGGAGACCCATTCATTTCCTATAGCGGTCACTTTTGACCAGGAACACCACAGGTGTAACAAGGTTGATTAAAACACTCAAAATTCAATGAAAGAGGTGATCATCACTTTTATATGTTTAAATGCATAGTGTGGAGGATATCCTAAGGCCTTAAGGCAATCAAATGTAAAACACAAGTCTTAAGAGTGTTTTAAGTTTAAGACCTGAACATGACATAAAGGTTAAAAAATCTACACGTTTTAATCTTGTAATAATTATGATTTTAGAGATATTGTCTGTTTTTATTCCATTTTCTGTCATTTATTTTTCATTTGCTGTATATTTTATATACATATCAAAAATGCTTTGGCATTCAAGTTTGCTTTGAACTTGAAAAAAAGAAAGAGTAGCAGATTTTACCTGTCAGTGGGTGCACATGGCTCCTGAATAGCATAAAAGTAAGATACAGTAAATAGTGGATTTTTATTTTAACAGTGTTTTTTTTACTTTAACCCATTGAGAAGAAACAGTGTATATCTGTAATAATAAATAAAATGATTGTTAAAAGTTAAATTCTGTATTGTTTGTCGCATACAGTTAACTATTAATGTGAAGTAGGTAAATGGTGTGCTTAAATCTGGCTACAACTGCAAGTATATTTCAAACCTGTGGGAAGCACTGAATAGTATCTAATACTAGTATCTAATTAATAGCATTTACAATGAATAGGTAGTAATCACGGCTTGACATGAACTTTTTTGATCACCAGTCACTGTGGCTAGTAGTTTTCCAACATTACTAGCCACTCGCCATTTTCACTAGCCACAATTTTGTTGTTGGGAAAATATATTTTATATGCATAAATTTGACTTTGGCATGCTAAAATTACTTGATTTAGTCTTTGTGTTATGTCCACATGCCTCCTCGTTCATTACACTTTTTTGTGTGTATGAACTTGTTCAATGTGAATGAGCAAATGGGCTGTGGTTTCATAGTGTTGCATTGCAATTCATTTTTATTTCACAGGACTTTTCAGGGCTCAACACTAAGGATTTACTAAATTTATCTCTGACCACACAAAAAATAAATAATTATTTCCTAGCCACAAATGTCAAAACACGCTAAATATAGCTGTATACATGCTCTTTTTATTCAACAAAACCTTTCTTAAAAAAACTATTGCATTTAAAAAATAATTATTGCCATGTATCTAAAACTATGCACTATGCCTAGTCTGTCCAGGCTAAAGGTCTCTCAGATCACTAGTTTGCTACACATACATGGGAGTTGATCTCCTATTAAAGCAATGTTATTGTAAAAATGATCATTAAACCATATTAACAAAAATAACTGTAAGCAAAAGAAAGCAGGTGAAAAACATGTGTGATAATGGAAGGATGATCATGCGCACACAGGTAACTTAATCTGTTCTGTTCAAAGAATAGTTAAAACAAAACAAAACAAAAATTATACTGGTTGAAAACGGCATGAAAACAGATATGCTAAAACAGATTTCCATACACAAGCAATCATTAGAAGCAGCTGGAAAAGGTTTCCATGTTTGGTTTACGACTCATTTGGGTGATTTGGATTATAATGTTTTCTGCTAATAATGTTTGATAATATGAAACGTTGACTGTGTGTGTGTGTGTGTGTGTGTGTGTGTGTGTGTGTGTGTGTGTTAACAGGTATGCGGCAGCAGTTCAAGATGGCTCGCAGTATTTTGTGCTTCTCATTATCACAGACGGTGTGATTTCAGATATGGCTCAGACTAAAGAAGCCATCGTCAATGTGAGTTATCGTTCTCTTTCTGGCCTCAAAAACGGTTTATATCATCATACTGTGGTGCAGCATTGCGTCACAAGCGCCTCCAGGCAAAGCCTAAGAAGAGTTCAGGTGTGTTTTGGGTCTTCCCGAGGTCTTCTTCACACCTAATGGGATTCGTCTGTCAGCGCTGATACGGTTACCCAGCAGACTGGATTTAAAGGGAATTTGCGACTGTTTAGTCACATTATTAGAACAGCCACACCTTCCTTTTAAGATCTTGCCTGCTGCTCTGTCTCTTCTGCAGCCTTTACCCATGATGCTCTTCCCTCATACGGTAACACTTCAGTATGAGTTCATGACTGAACGCTTCATGTGCCTGATTCATTCCTGTGCCCCGAGTGTTTTTTTTTTTCTTTATTGAAATCTGCTGTAAAAAATCCACTCTTGTGCTCTTTTCTGTTGCTCTTTTTAAAGAGATTATGCAAAAACGAGCACTTTGAAGTATTTCTCATTTATGCCCTCTCTCAGTCTTTGATTCTTTGCACTATATATATTTTTTCTGAGAGCAGCCGAAGTTAAATATTGGTTAATTCTGTTGACTGGAAGGTCACTCTATTTTTGTAATTGTTGTGATGATTAATTTTCTGTGGATCGTGGGAGATTTTTGTACTTTAAAGTAAACAAGTGGTCTAGTTGAACAAACATTAAATACATAAACACATGAATTAATTAAAACTTGAGAACCTATGATAAAATTAGATTTTATCTTATTTTAAATATTTAATTTATATAAACAATTAACATAATAATTTACATTATTTATATATACACTACCAAAAGTTTGTGGTCACTTTTTTTCATGTTTTTTTTTTTTTTAAGAAAATGATTCTGTTAATCAATGCGGCATTTATTAAATGTATTTTTTTATATTTCTTAAAATTGTAAATAACTGCTTTCTTATTGTATGTAGTTTATAATGAAATTATTACTCCAGTCATTCATTCGTTTAATTTTCTTTTCGGCTTAGTCTCTTTATTAATCAGGGGTTATTACAGCGGAATGAACCGCCAACTTATCCAGCAAATGTTTTACGCAGCAGTTGCTCTTCGATCTGCAACCAAACACTAGGAAACACCCACACACTCTGGCATTCACACACATACACTATGGCCAATTCAGTTTATTCAAGTCACCTATTGACCTTATTCTTCAATGTGGTAGTACGCTCGTTTTTGCGTTTGTTTTAGAACTTGCGATTCAGTTGCCGATGGGAGAAATGACTAGAAATAGTAAACGTCAGAAAAGTCAAACTGCTTGCTCTACAAACAAGTGTTTGCATGACTATACAGACAAAGTAGAATAAGATAATAAAAAAAATATCAGTTTGCAACATCAAGCAGCAGAACGAGCTGTTTATAACAATGAATGAGACCGGAAGTCTCGAGCCAAAATGATTCAAATGGCTGCACCTGCTTGTCCACAAAAAATAAGGTGAATAGTGCATGTCTTTAGACTGTGCGGGAAACCAGAGTCCGGAGGAAACCCACGAAACACGGGGAGAACATGCAAACTCCACACAGAAAAGCCCACTAAACCCAGCCAGGGCTCAAACCAGCGACCTTTTTGCTGTGAAGCGATTCTGCTACCCACTGTGCCATCGTGCTGCCCTACTCAAGTTATTATTGCTTTTATTACAATTACCATTAATTATAATAATACTAATAATGATAATAATAATAATAATAATAATTCATATTAGTGTGATTTCTGAAGGATCATGTGACTCTGAAGACTGGAGTAATGAAGCCAAAAGTTTACCTTAAATTCACTGGAATAAACTACGTTTGAACAGTCATTTTATAGTGCAATAACATTTCACAGTTTTACAATTTGTAATGTATGTTTGATGAAATAATTGATTACTTACCCCTTTACAGTTGAAGTCAGAATTGTTAGCCCCCCTGAATTATTAGCCCCCCTGTTTATTTTTTTCCCCAATTTCTGTTTAACGGAATGAAGATTTTTGTCAACACATTTCCAAGCATAATAGTTTTAATAACTCATTTCTAATAACTGATTTATTTTATCTTTGTCATGATGACAGTAAGTAATATTTGACTAGAGATTTTTCAAGACACTTCTATACAGCTTAATGTGACATTTAAAGGCTTAACTAGGTTCATTAGGTTAACATGGCAGGTTAGGGTAATTAGGCAAGTCATTGTATAATGATGGTTTGTTCTGTAGACTATTGGAAAAAAATTAGCTGAAAGGGGCTAATAATTTTGACCTTAAAATGGCTTTTAAAAATTTAAAAACTGCTTTTATCCTAGCCAAAATAAAACAAATAAGACTTTCTCCAGAAGAAAACATATTATCAGTGCAACTGTCAACATTTCCTTGATCTGTTAAACATCATTTGGGAAATATTTAAAAAATAAGAAAAAAAAAAAGGGGGGGGGGGCTTATAATTCTGACTTCAGCTGTATATATATAGCTGATAGACGTGCAATGTCCTGCAATAACAGCACACGAACAGCCACTTCACCTTTGCGTATTACTCCGCCCATATAATGACAGCTGATGAATAAACTCACTACAGTTTAACAAATATTGCAGTTGTTGGACAACATTCTGTACTTTTAGGGCTTTTTTAGAGGAGAATGTAGTTGTTTAGATTGCAGCTATGCAGTTTATTTATAAGGATAGTGCTTATTTAAAATATTTATAATTTCGGATTCAGCGCTTCGGCGGCCATTAACCTGTCATTGAGCAGAGCAAAGAGGGTTGACGTTTTGCTACAAGATGCCTACAGAGGCCACATAATACATACTTAGGGGAGGAAAAACTCAAAATTACAGCTGAAAAAACTCCAGAAAAAAATTCTAATTACAGCTGATCAAATCGTTATAAAACTTATAAGTGACAGTCTAAGTCGATCTCTCTTTCTTGTATGTTGTAGTGCTGTATTTATACCATAGTGATCTGGTAGTGTTTGCTTTGCTTTGGCTTTTTCAGGGGTAATTATTGTGATACTATTGGGATAAATACTGGGAAATCTCTGTAGACTGATGGCATTACATATTCAGCCTTATAATCTTAAAATGTGGGCAAAGTCACTTGTTTTGTCATCACTTTAGACATTAAGCTAGAAAACCATTCAAAAACTAGCTCTAAAGTGACGTTTGTGAAGTAGCAATGGTTTGGTTTGCTGAAAGTAGTTCCTCATAAAAAAAGGATTTTTGAAACTCTGTGTTTGATTTTCGTTTTTATATACACAATAATGCCATCTATCTGTTGTACAAACGCAATATTACTCTTGTAGCCGTGTGATATGGCTGCATATCGTCACTATATATATTAACTAATATATACAATATCTTTATATATCTGTATATACTAAAATATATTACATCAAATTACATAATGACTATAAAAAATGCTTGAAAAGAAAAACTGCATTAGAGACTAATACTAGTTTGCAAATTGCAAATATAATATTTCTTTTCATTTCACTTAGCAACTGTTTTGAGTTACATTCAAAAATTAAATATGCATAAACAAGAACAAACAGTTTGTTAATTCAAATATAAACAGAAAGAGATCAGTATTTCAGTTTTGCCTCTCAATTAAATGTACGGTATCTATAAATGTTTTAGTAATTATCAATAAAAAAAAACATGACTAGAAATATTCATGTATAGTGGTCATGTTTGCAGGGAATGTGTAAGAAGCTTGTATTAAGCATTTAATAAATGTAAAATCCTCCAGCAGATGTGAGTGTGTGTCGGAGTGAACCTAAGAATAAAGGCTGGAGAACAGGACAGGAGAAAACACTGTAATTCACAGAGTTTATTATAGGCTAGCTGTAAAATGTGCCACATCACATAATTCACAGTAATCTGCACTTATTTCAAGACTGAGAGAGGTATTCGGTGGAGGGGAAAAAAACAGGGAGAAAGTAAACAAACGAGAGAAGCAAGGACCTGCAGGAAACGCCAGTGAAGACATGAAGTGTGTGTGAAATGTGTTTGTTTGGACTCTATTTCTTTCAACACATGAGCGCTTCTGTCCCCCGTGAGCTTTTCCGCCAATGCTGACCTACTTACAACCCCATAAATATGTGTTTGTAATCCTTGCCCATTGGCACCAGGCACTCAGTAAGCTGTCTGTACAATGCACATGGACAGAGGTGGACAGCGAGTAGAACAAAAGGAGCCCAGGACCAATACTAGCTAACAATAACACAACAAAATTAACACTCGATCTGCACTGGCAGGTTTATGAAACAGCAATACTTGGCTTGTTTTATTGTTTCTAACAATGGCTGAGAACTTGACACTGCTGCAATTCCATGAATAGAGTGTCTTAAAGTGACTTGGTTTGGGGTTTAAATAGAATGATTTACAAATCTGCTGTCAACAGAAAAGTTTTACCTGTAGGTTTTTTGCCAGAATGAAAGCGCTTTAAATGCTTAAAAATTAAAAAGTAAATAAAATAACTAATAATATTGGTTTAGTAATTACATTTTTTAACAAGTGTTTTAATTAGTACATTTTTCAAGAATTACAAAACAACACAACAATTAATAGAAAACATGAAATAAACATACATTAATAATACAAAAAAGTAATAATAATAAACAAAAATGAAATAAAAAGAAAAAATATTATAAAAAAGAACAATCAGGGCATATAAACAGGTTCAATGAAAATACAAAGAGGCAGTCAATAGGGGAGGTGAACATATTAAGCACCACACTGCTGCTCTGAATCAGCATTACATTTGTCAGGTGATCAAGGAAGTTTCCATATATTGTAAAACTTATCAAGGATACCGGACTCTTCATGTGCAATATTTGATTGCGATAAGTTAACCATGTCTTAAATTAAGGAATAGATTCTGATTTCCACAGTTTTAGGGCAATTTTTTTTATATTCTAATATTTAATAAGGCTCTATTTTAATGATCTAGGCACAAAGTCTAAAGCACATGGCGCAAAAGCATTTAGGGTGAATCTGAATCCACTTTTGCTATTTTAAGAACGAAAAAAACACGCTCTGCACCCTGGCGCATGGTCTAGCAGGTTTGTGGTTATTCTCCTGAGTTATGGGTGTGTTTTGAGCATAACGTGCATTAAACCAATCAGAGTCTTGTATCTCATTCCCTTTAAGAGTCAGTTGTGCATTTGCTATTTACATGGCGTACTTTGTAAGAGGAAAAACTGAACGCTTCACTAGCGAGAAAACAGTTAGACAAACCATCTGCAGCGTAAGGATAAAGTATGAACCTTCCCTATTCGGCCTCTTTACTTTCTCTTTATTTTACTTTTACTCTACTTTATTTTCATGGATAAGGAAATGGTGTTGTACGCACTTCGTTGGAGACATCCATTAGCCTACATATTTAATTTTGTTTGTTAAGTGAAAAGATTTGTTTCAAAACTACTTCTAAATTCAGTTCAAATTTTCAGCAAATGAATAAATAAACAATATTAACGAATTGTGGTTAAAAATGTAGTTATATCCAAACACACTTGTATGCTTCAGCACAGCCCCTCGCAATGGCCATAGCCGACGCTGACGCGCACCTTTTAAAAAATGTAACTATGCGTTGTATCACAAGATCTGTGATTGGTGGCTTGGTAACGCTGAAAAATGTGGGCGGGACCGAGAGCTGCATGAGCCCGATGAAGCGATTGTTTACAAGTGCCCAGTCCTGTGAAGGAGCTCCAGATATAAAATTTTGTTTAGTTTTTACCTTATGATTAATGCTGTTGCACATTAATGAGTGAGTTTGAGCCACTTGTACATTAAGGTAGCATTCAGAAAAAACAAAACACCAGCGAAGAAACTCAACACAGAGGAACATAAAAACATACTGCCAGCTAGCATATCGGAAGTGCTATTGCAGAGCTACACAAACAGCACGCAGAAGTATAAATGCACTGCAATGCGCAAGGCATGCGCTGTGCGTCACAGCGATTACTCGACACAGCAGTATAAACCAGGCTTCAAAATGACATCACTTCGCAATAATCATTCCATAAATTATAGTGCTTTAAGTAACAAAATAAATAAATATTGTGGTATAACATTAATGTTGTTATTGATCTGTAGAATTTTTATAATTGGATTATATATTATTGAAAATAATTATAATAATGTACGTTTTATTCCTCTTTTTAATGAAATATAATAAACTAATACTGTAAAACAACAACAATACACACACACACACACACACTTTAAATATGAACGTGATTGTGTATAAATACACAGGCAGTAAAATCAATATAAATAAATCTATTTGATGTCTGAAATTCTGAGATAAGCAGTCAGCTGATTCTGCATTAGCTTTTTTTATCATAATGTTCTCACACTTTGCAGAGTCCATATTTTAGTTTCCCTTATAAAGCTCAAGGGGTATTGAAGACATCGATCTCTGAATTGTAGTAATTAATGATCTAAATCACCCATTTGGTTTGATTAGCTCTCCAAGCCTCACAGGTTGGGGTTTGTTTGTTTGGTGTGTGTGTACGTCTGTATGTGTGTGTGATTTTTTTTCTTCACCCTGTGTGATGTGTTTTTGTGTGTGGCCCCCAGTGAAATTCCAATTCTAACTCCATTACGGCTCGCAGACGTATAAGTGTGACTGAGAGTGTGTGTCCGGCCAGCTTTATTCCTCAAATTATTCATTCCCCTCAACAGGCTTTCCCTGGGAGCACTTTCCAAACTCAAAGCCTCAGGAGCTTCCAATATTTCTCTCATTGTAGATCTGACATATTAAAGGTATATTTCATTATCAGCTCTTCAGATTACATTTCACAGAAATTCTGCTTTTCCTTTGTATGCGTTTTCCTCCTTTTACTCTGTTTCTACCGGGATCATGTTTAATGCGTCTTACGTGCAATTAGTTTTCATTGAAAGCGCTGTGAAGTGGCTTTGGGGAGAAAGTGAGTTTTGTTTCAGTGGAAATCCTGTGGTTTTCTTGTTATCCGCTGTCACTGGTAAGCTTGCTCAATACAGACTGGCTCTTTACTGCTCTGATAAAGGGGATTTGAGCTGTCAGTCAGGCTTCATATGGACAGCCAGAACAGGAGAGACAATGTTGATCCAGGAGAGTGTGAATAATGCATGGCTTTCACCTCACAGTATCGCGCAGTGTCAAAATATTATTTTCTAAGCATCACAATCGAAGCCCCGGCGCTCGTTCAGATCTGACCGGCTCAACGTGTTCTAAAAAAAAGCACTCATTTTCTGCTGCTACATAAACGCTGTTAAGGGTGTGAAACCATTGAAAGTTTTGTGTAACTGTGTCCAGACACATTTGACTACAAAAATGGAAAAACTAAGAAATGTACATTGCATCAAGAAAATGCATTTAGGTTTTCGTGATTTATGTTAAAATCTTTTGAATGTAAAGCACCAATATGATCATGATATTGTGATATATAAATACTTTCATATTGCTTGATGAATATTGCATATCAAATGGTAAAATTGCAAAAACGTTATTAATGGCGGTATTAACAATTCTACCATTTATTGCATATCACACCTTTATTTATGGTGTATGAATACTTTAACATTTAAATATGTGACCCTGGACAACAAGTCTTGTTTCACAGGTATATACATTGTATTGGTTAAAATTATTGATTTTTATTTTATGCCAAAAATCTTTAGAATATGAAAATATTTTGTAAAATTGAAAGATTTATTAGTAATAAATGTTATTTTCTTAATTTTTTTATTGGTTTGAACCTCCAGATTCCAGATTTTAAAATAGTTGTATATTGACCAAATATTGTCCATCCTAACAAACTATACATCAAAGCTTACACTACCAGACAAAAGTCTTGTCATTGATCCTAGTTGTAAAACAACAAATTATAACTTGACTTCTAGTCTAAAAAGTGGCAGAAGGTAGATTTTTCCGATAAATCATCTGTTAAACTGCATCCCAATCATCACAAATACTGCAGAAGACCCACTGGAACTCACATGGACCCAAGATTATCACAGAAATCAGTCAAGTTTGGTGATGGAAAAATCATGGATTGGGGTTACATTAGGTATGGGGGGATGAGCAAGATATGCAGATTGGATGGCAACATCAACAGCCTGAGGTATGAAGGCATTGCTGCCCATTATATTACAAACCACAGGATAGCACTCCTCATACTTCAGCCTCCACATCAAAGTTCCTGAAAGCAAAGAAGATCAAGGTGCTCCAGCATTGGCCAACCCAGTCACCAGACATGAACATTATTGTGTATGTCTGGGGTAAGATGGAGGAGGCCTTGAAGATGAATCCAAGGGATCTTGATGAACTCTGAAAGTCCTGCAAAAACGCTTTCTTTGTCATTCCAGATGACTTTATTAATAAGTTATTTGAGTCATTGCAGAGATGTATGGATGCAGTCCTCCAAGCTCATAGGAGTCATACACAATATACATTTTTTTTTCACTGCACCATGACTTTATCGTCTATACTGTACATTATTTCTGTTAAGTGATAAAAGACTTTTGTTTAAGCAAAGTCATACCTTACTGTCCTAATTAAATAACTAATAGTTAAAGCATGATCAAATTTTATTTTGGTAAAATAAGAATAATCTAGAGGCCTTTGCCTTTCATATAAGCTACTTCCAAATGATCAACTAGAAGTCAAGTTATTATTTGTTGTTCCTAAAACTTGGATGGGCAGTATTTATTCAGCTTTAAGATGATGTATAAATCTCAATAAAAAAATGCACTTATGATTTTGTTGTTTAGTGTCACATATATCATTGCATTAAAGCAAATATTTTTTATTATTGTTAGAAAATGTGAAATTGTCATAAAAGTGATCAAACTGGTGCTTAGGTCTGAAATGTACTTTTCTAATAACATGTCACCTAAGTTTGATTTATGCATTTTTTTTAACATGTGTAAGCTCAAATTCTTGCATATTCTCAGACTAACTGCAAACAAATCAGGCCATAATTACAGCCAATTTTAATTATGTGTCAAATTGGTACTGTAGGATTGCAATATAGAGCGTGTGAACTGTTTATCATGAGGTAGAATGCATCTTTTCTGTCTTTTTTTCCCCACAGGCAGCAAAACTCCCCATGTCCATCATTATTGTAGGAGTCGGACAGGCTGAGTTTGATGGTAAGAACTTTTGTAAAGATGTTTTCAAAAATTCCCATTTGGTGTTATCTCTATATCTTTTAAACATCTTCCATTTTCTCTTCTCTTCATTCACTCCTTTTATTACATTTTTATATAGTGTAAACATGAAATAAAAATGTACTGCATAAACCTTTATTGCTTGTTTATACTGCACTCAGCATCTTCCTAAAAGTTTCCAGTTCAGCTCCACTAAATGAAAGCTAATATTAGCGTTCCCAAATGAAGGTTTAAAACTTGTATGCATTAACGCAACTTCACAGTTTGCTCTCATGTAAGGCAGAGTTTCTGGATGAAAAGTCACCTAATTGGGGAGGTTTAGGGTTTTGGACTGATAAGCAGATGTCAGCATGCAGATCTCACAGCTGTTCAATGTAATTAGCCTGTCCTGCCATCTGCTATTAATATTTGTGTTTGGCCTTTCATAATGTTCCAGCATTGAGGTAAATGTTGGTGCCGTGCTGGGGCAGGAGGCTTCAGATTGACTTTTTATTTATTTTTTTTGGCTGGAGGGTAGATAACATGATTTCACTTTTTAGCCATGGTCGAGCTGGATGGAGATGATGTGAGAATATCCTCCAGAGGAAAGCTGGCAGAGCGGGATATTGTACAGGTACGTTTCTTTTTTTACATTTTGCAGTCTGTATTGCCAAAAGTGATGTCCAGAAATTGTATACTTTGTTGGCTAGATTTTTTGTTTGTTTGTGATAACCGAGGAGACATGCTTGTTTAAAAATGTGCAGGACAATGATTGATAATCAAACACAAGACAGCGTGCAATGAAAAGTTAATAACCAATTGATAATTTCTTGTGAGCTTTTGCTTTCTATGTTTTTTGTTTTGTTTTTTGGTGTATTAAAATAAACCATAAAACCACAAGTGAGTCATTGAATTATTCACTTAAAACTGGAACTACCTGAACCCTAAAACTACTACAAAAATGATTCATTGGATTTAGTTTTTTTAAGGTGACTGGTTGCAAAAAGATTATATGGGCTGAATTTAAACAAACAAATTTAATTTAGTAATGTTTAACTTATTTTTTTTGTTTAAATTCAACCCATATAAATAGTTTGCAATCACTTACAGTACCTTAAATACATTTAGTAAATTCAATAAATAATCTGTATGAATATTTTTTTTACATCATATTTTCATTCAATGCTTCTATTGAGATTTTAGAATTAAGATTTGAATGTCTGTCTTGATATTATATGAAGTCATTACTCTAAAAATGTAATATTTTTGTTAAATAGCTTAAAAAATCTATAAGACTTACTAGACTGCTCCGAAGGAGTGTACCTCACTTTAAAAAAAGTTATTAAATTACAACATTTATAAACAGTGAAAATGACTGCCTAGGTAGTTCTAGTGTTAACTGACTTGTTCAAAAAACATAGGGCTTTAAGAATGAAACACTGAGTGAGTGACTAAATCATTTACTTAACCAATACGTTCGAAAGCATTGATTTATTCAGGAATGAATTGTGAGTAAATCTGGTAACATTTTACAATAAGATTGTATTAGTTAATGTTAGTTAATGCATTTACTAACATTAGTTACTGAAAATACAGTTGTTCAATGTTAGTTTTTGTTAACGCACTGTGCATTAACTAATGTTGACAAGGATAAATTTTGATTTTAAAGCATTAGTAAATGTTAAACTATCATAAATACTTGCTGTATTAGTATTGTTCATTATTAGTTCATATATACATTAACTGATATAAACTAATAAAACCTTTTTGTAAAGTGTGACCGTAAATCTAAGTCAGTGAGTCACATTTAGTCAGATTCATTTTTTTAAATCAGTGATTAAGTGAAGTTTATTTATAAACTAAGGATCACATGCTTATGATTGACCAGGGTTGGTCGTGCATTAGCTAACACATGATTTACCAATAGGATGAATCCTAACACACTATAAATAACCAGAGTTTCTTACCTTATTTATTTTCGTCTTGAAGAATCCCCCCTTCCACTCCTACTCCTCCTCCCTTTTCCTAGATAGGGCGATGTTTCTGTGCATCCAGTTGATGTTTCTGTGCGGAGTTTACATAAGCAAGGGGAGTTCTTGAGACCTACAGTACCTGAGCTCAAACTCCTCCCTCACCCTTCAAACAGGAGGGAGCCCTGGGCTCGAGGATCTTCTGAGCTCAGGACTCTCTCCCGCTTCAGCACGCCAAACACGCTTTATTATTAATCATTGGCTAAGTAATATAACTGTCTGAAGAAGTTGAAGGAATAAGTTTGGCTCACTTACATTTACAGGCATCTCAGATTTAGAGAACATTGCAACATCACACATAAAAATAATATCTCAAGCTTACAAACGAGACACTGTGTTCAACCTACTGTATAAATAATAAAAGGTTGCAGTGTATTTATGTAAGACAACAGGGTTTTGTTACATTGTTTACATTGAAAATTTCAATGTAGTCTGCAAACATGACAATGAGTCAGGGAATAAATGAAAACTTCTAAGTGACATCTGGAGTTTTCTTCTACAATGAGTATTTTTCTTAGCCTCCTATGATTATGCTCAGTTACTTTAAATTAAAAGTAATGAAAATATCCTATTATTTGCCATAAAAGTGAAATTACTAAATCAAGACATAGAAGCCTGAGAAAAACGTTAATATTAGAAGAAAATTTCAGATGGCACTTAGAGGTTTTTGCATCTGAACTTTCAAATAAACTCCTTTAAGTAACCATTTTTGCATTGTGTCTGTTCCTGCAGTTTGTACCATTCAGAGACTATATGGACAGGACGGGAAACCATGTCCTCAGCATGGCACGGCTTGCCAAGGACGTCCTGGCTGAGATCCCAGATCAGTTAATCTTATACATGAAGTCAAGGGGCATCAAGCCCAACCAGACCCCCCCAGAGTACAGTCCACCTGGGCTCAGCCCGACCCCCACCATATGAGTTTACCCAGCCGGCCGAAAGAAAACAGGCCATGCTTGTTATGTCCCCTCCAATTTGGATCTCATTCAAAGCCAATACAACTGATTCAGTGTGAGGCGTCTAGAGGAGCGGATGGTTTCAATTCTCCGATTTTGGATCTAATACACTGGAGAAATTGAAAATATATCCGTGTTCCGGCCTTTGAACTGAGAAGGATGGCGTGTGAGTTTGTTTCCCCCTCTTCATAAATTAGCCGACACTATGAACAGATTTATAGCTTGGATTTGATTGTGCTGGAGAAGACCTGCACAAGCAATGCAATTTTTTTTGCTTATTTAGCATCTCAACATCTACAGAAACGCTTGTGTGTCAGCATGTGAAGACTGTGTGTTATATTAGGGAAATCTTTCTATATCTTTTATATACAGCAGAGGAGGTAAAAGAGACCGTAGGAAAAAATAGTCAAATTGTTTGAAATATTGTATACCCGATATGGGTAAACTATGTAGTGAAATTGTTTGTAGATTTATTTTTTAAATAGGTTGTGTTAATGTGGTTTTATTTTTCCACTGGAACAATTTTGGGCAGTTTATTTTTAGTATAAAGTAATTTCCCATTGCAGTTTCCCATTTTTAGCTTTTAAAAGCTATGATAAACAAGATTTTCTATGCTAAAGCATGACACCCAGGTAAAAACAGATGTACATTGCATTATTACATTGTATTTAGATTCAATATTTATGCAGAAAGTCTGCTATAAAAGTCTAAGAGAAGCACATATTTTCTTAATGCTGTAATGTTTGTAACTGTTGATCAGACAGAAATCTCAGATTCATTACTCAAACTAAACACAGACAGAAATTTCAGGCACAATCACCCCTCAATAATGTCAGATTTACTTTTTTAATTTGCCCCTCCTTAATGGTCTAGAGCTGGTATTTCCTCATATCATTCACACACAACCCATCAGGGGGAAACATGAGGGATGCCTCGCCGCTCGCTGCTAAAGATGATTGGAGATGAGGCAGCGTCTGCCGTTTTTCTAATAGCTCTGTCTGACTCCCCTGCCCCCTGTGTCCAGCCACGCTGAACCTCTGCCCTCTCATTCCCAGGATTCTCCCTGGAGTTTAAAACACTTTTCTATTCTTCACCATGACAGGAATTATGTCAGTGGTTTAAAAAGATTGCATGCAGCTGAGGTTGCATTACATGCTGAGCAAAAATAATGGCATTTCGATTACAAGTTCTAGCCTTGGATTAGTTCTAGCATTGGCGTAATAATAATAAGATGCACAAACATGGATGATTTGCTAAAACTGCCTTACAGTAAGTTTACAATAATGGTCGATAACAAGCATATATTAGAAAGTAGTATTTTATATGTGATTATTAAGGAAGTGCATGCTTATTATTGAAATAAAATAAAAAAATGTCAATATTTACTCATTAGAAACACTAAAACAGTTTATGCAGCCTCTTTTTTCAGAGGTCCATTTTGAAACTCAATAATCAATATCACTGACAAATGTGTATGTTTCAGTAAATATTGACTGTCTTGCTTTTTTGGACAGCAGGGCTGTTTTTACTTGTTCTTACCCACAGTTTTGATACATGTTGCTCATGTGCAGTCAATTTTAGCATATTTGCTTGTTTGTATTAAGAAGTTCCAGTATTTTGGTTTTAGAACATTCATCTGTTACTGTGTTTCTGTTTGAGAACTACACTCACAAGCCATTTTATTGGGACTGCTTGTTAACACAAATATCTTATCAGCCTATCATATACAGTAGCAGTAACAATTAGGCACAATCTGCTAAACTGAGCATAAAGCTGCGGTCACACTGGACTTTTCTCTCCATAGACTTCTATTCATACGCACGCGAATGCGTCAGACCAGAAACGCAAGCTCATGCAAAGTTCAAGCCTGGTGAACCCTGACTTGCAAAATCGCATCACTTGACTGTGTGAGACTAATCGAGGATCAAAACATGACCTCTCTGGACAGAAATTGAAAATATGGACCAATCGTTCACTTATTTAAACATCTAATTATCTTGTTTAACCCCGCCCCTTTTCACAGCGCCGTACACCAGAATTTCGCATGCTCAAACTCTAGTGTGACCGCAGCATAAGAATGAGAAAGAACAATGTTGGAGCCAGACGTGGTGGTCTGAGTATTGTTGAGTAACTGTTGATCTACTGGAATTTTAACACACACCATTTATAGAGTTTACCGAGAATGGTCCAAAAAGGAGAAGATATTCATTGAGCCGCAGTTTTGTGGGTAAAAATGTCTTGTTGATACCAGAGGTCAATGCAGCATGGCCAGACTGGTTTGAGATGATACAACAGTAACCCAAATAACTACTTGTTAACCACTTGTTAACTGAGAAGTATGCTCAAATTCAAATGTAGTACCAACTAGAGTAGTATGTCATTTTCAACATACAGTAGGCTCATTCTGAAAACCTAGCTCTATATACATTTCTGGAGATTGCAAATTATGTAGCCAGAGCTACGTATGTCTGCATTTCGTCTTTAAAACGAAAGCTACGGGGCGGTATGACACCGTTTCTTTTCTCGCTTACCAGCTGACCACTTATCTCCGTATGGACGGCTTTTCTGCTGTTACCAGATTGTCCGGTAGCTCGAAATGTACGTTGGCAGACTTAAGACGCATAGTGAAGTTGAGCAAGACAACAGAGTTCAAGTCCGGCGAAGTATGGTTCCAGAAAGCAGGTAAGACAAAAGTCAAAAAGTAAAACAAACAAGTAAATAACAGGGTGTGAGAATGTGGTAAAATCTAAAAATGTGGTAAAAATTGAGGCTTATCTTTTTCTGGATTGCGTTTTAAAACACTGCGTTTTTTGTTTAGGGAATGGGGTGGGTGGGTCAATTGGTGCTTTTTAAAACACTATTGGTTGGGTTTAGGGAAAGGGGGAAGTTTGGGGGAGTCAGTTGACAGTGGCCTCTGGTGGATTTACATGAGAACAGCAGGCACGAATGGCACTCGCGAGAGAAATTTTAGATCTGAAAAAGCATACTCAGTGGCCTCTGGTGGTTTCATAAAAACAAAAACTGCAAAAAAAACGTTGCTCCTGGGACGTATTTTGCTCTCTCCAGAAATGTATATAGGGGTATGTAATCAAAATAATCCTGGGTTGGCCATTTTGGACAAAACTTCTGTCTTTCTCATACAGTACAACTATTAGACCGCACCAAGTCTTCTTCAGAAGTTGTCATTTAACTAAGACACTGACTAGAATGGCTTTCAAGTCATCAGTTCTCATCTTGCAGGATTTATCCACTGCTTTGAACTAGTTTTACCACCTGATTCTCCTGTCAGTCCTCATGACAAAAATCATCTCCAAAACCATACTTCAGTAGTTTAGATCGTACCTTTCTGGTAGGTCTTCAGGGTATATTATAGGGCTCAGTTCTTGGGCCTGTCATTCAGAAACATGACTTTTCACATCACTGCTATGCTAATGAGCTCAGCTCAACTCTACCTCTCATTTTAGCCTGATCCGACAACAGCTGCTTGAATTTCAGCATACCGGACAGACTTTTCTCGTTGAATAAACTCAACTTTTTGTTTCAGCTAACACAAGACTTCTACAACTTCTCTAGGACAGGAGTGTCAAACGCAGTTCTTGGAGAACCAAAGCAGAGTCTAGTTCCAACTCTGCTCCAAAAGACATACCTTGTAGTTTTCAAATAAGCCAGAAGGTCTTGATTAACTAGATCAGGTTTGTTTATTATGATTAAGTTTGAAAACTATGAGCTAGAAACATCAACCAGAACTCCTTCCTCAACAGACAAGACGCTTGGAGCTATAATTAATGATCAGCTGATCTTCATAGACCACGTTGTTATAATGGCTTAGTTTTTCTGCTTTTTTTTTTACAGTATTAGGAAAATTAGACCCTTCAAATCATATTCTTTCAATTCTGGCAGGCCTTCCAGCTATTGCTTTCAAACCTGTGTAACTCAGACTGCAGCAGCAAGGGTGGTCTTTAATGAGTCGGAAAGAGCACGTCACACTTCCTTTCATCAGTTTGCACTGGCTGCCAATAACCACTCACATCAAATCAAAGGCATTGACGTGTGCCTAAAAAAACACTGGCTCTGCACTCATTTACCTAGATTCATTACTTCTGGATTATTTGCCCTTCAGAAGCCTGGATTGTGCAAGTGAATGGTGCATTGTTGTGTTGGGCACAATCACTTTCACACACTTTTTCTTGGACTCTTTCCTGCTGGTAAAATCATGTGCCCGACTTAACCCCAGCAACTCAAAAGAGTCTTTCTTTAAAAATGCCATTGGGCCATTTTTATGGAACAACTAATACACATATTTAATTTTTTTATTTTGTTTAAAATTTGATACTAGAGTAACTTTCATTCACGTGGTTCTGGTGATGTGCAAAATTCAGATGGAGGGCAGGAAGTAAAAAAATAAATGGGAGACATAGAGGAAAGTCCGTGTTTTTGTGATTTATACCTCATTTAAAGGAGATACAAATAGAAAATAACCACATATGTTGGGCATGATCCTTATATCATAATGAGGGCTGAGTTTTCTACTGAACTAAAGTATATTTGCCTGTCTTTGAAGCGGTAGATACTGTATAAGCTGTCACATGAAAAAAATGCTATAATAAATACTATAGCGTTTGGAAGAAAACTATAGATAATTACTTGAATTAATCCATCAAAGTAATTATATTGTTGCTGTGGTACGACACAACCGTAGTAATAAACAAATTATTTAATAGGCTTCAGTTTTCTACGCTATAATTCTACACAAATGCACCACAGTTTACGCTAACATTACAGTATTTAATACAGTTTACTATACTACAGTGTTCTGTAGCATTCATTAAGAAAGAGTTTGGACACATTATACACTTTACTATGTGGTTCAAAAACATGTTTATTATAAATTACTATAGTTTTTTCCCCATGCAGATATCTTCCAGACATCACAAACTAACAGATGAAAGCATACAGAAGCGTGGACGCAAAGTCTACATTATTATGTTTAACTTTCTATAACAAGGGTTGCATTTCTTTTTTGTTCTGTCAATGAGCTTAAATACGATCAACAAACATTCACCGCTGCTGTACATCTCGATGTTATGGTTGTTTATTCTGCCGAAACGCCAGTAAAGACTTATTATTATTGCAAACAAGACAGAGATTTCATTGCAGCGATTACATGGCAGGGTAGGTTATTTATATTCTCCTGGATTTTGTATACGTGTGGTGGTGTTTGTATCTGATTATTATATAACACATTAACATATAATACACAAAGCCTGTATATAATCTTTATTGGTGCTGTCAAACTAATTATCGCATTCAAAAAAGTTTGTACACATGGGTGTATTGAATAAATGTTTATTACATGCTGCCTTTTCCATTTTCTTGAACTTTCCCCTCTTTATGAGCAAAAACTTTTATAAAAGCTGTTCAGCATTTCTTATTTTGGCTGATTTGAACAATTCTAAACAACATAAAGCAGAAACATTTTGATGTTCTGATAGCGATTTCTATGTAGAAGAATCACTTCCTGCTCTCCATCTGAATTCCGCGTGTTATCAATGACGTCATGTGAAAACAACCTATATTCTCTGTTCTATTTCCAAAATTTGCTAGGTTCGCTGCTTTAGTCTAAACAATATGTCACAGCATTTACTGTATCCACACTGCTTGCTGACTGCTTCTGTTGTTCTTGCATTACTGTCTGCATTTAAAGTGATTAAATGTAAACTCTAGATCAGATCTCAATCCAAATCCAGTTGATGTAAGATTTGCATTATCGATGTTCTGGCAAATTATGCAAATTCTGTCCAACCCAGTACTAACAAGGTGTACTTAATAAAGTGGCTGGTGAGTGTACTGTAGAATTCCATGCGCTGTAGATTATGAACTGTGAAGTTTCGTTTTTTATTTTAAATCTTTAATCTACAAATTTTAAGCTAAATTTTTTTTACAAAAAGTGATTTCCTCTTTTTTTTTAACCCACTTTAACAAGAATGACTGTTGTTCTACTGAGATGTTAAATTTGTATAAGAAATCTGCTCCCAGACAAGGTTTTAAGGCACTTCTCTTTCGCCGTGAGTTATTGGCACTGCTGAGAATGAAGTGATCCATCAATCAATTTGTAGGTGAAGATTAAGTCTGACAAAGGGAGCATTGGGTGACACGGTTTGTTTGAGAGTGCTAATAGGTGTATTGATTTTAAAGGCTTGTTTACACTTCTATGGATATTGTTAATAGCTAGTAGAAATAGTTATTTAATTGCGGAGGAGAACCTCATTTTTCATGTGTCTTTTTAATTTGGTGTTTATTTTAAGGGGCTTTCTATTTTGCTTTGTGCTTCAGATGTAAACCTGGAATTTCTACTTGCATAAATGTAACCTTTTTTTTAATCCTGTTTAATATTCATGAACGCATTGCTGCTAGCTGGCTTGTAAATCCCAAAAGCAAATTACAAGCATCCTGATACACATGTATATCACTTTTCAGAGAATTTTTACGGCATGGTGTAAATTTAGCAAATACTGTTTATTTTTGATCCCACTATAATAAAGCCAGTAAATCATAGAGTAGTTGTCTAAATTATTGCTAAGAGGTAATAGTAAGAAAAAGTGTCAGTCATGTGTTAAAGATGTGGCCCTTGTCCAGTGCCAATGTTTCCTCTGTGAGATATGCATGATTGTGCCAAAATGGCCAATGGGTTCAGTGACCAACTGACCTGTTGCTCCGCGTTAAGCCTCTGCCGCTCGTCTCATTTCCCAAATACAGAGCATGACGCATCCCCATCCTTGCTGGATTCCTTTTCCTTCTCTTCTTCTTTACCTCAGTCGATATGCATGGTGAGCTCTTTCCAAACCGAACATTGCTGTCGTCATTCCTGTGGTGTGTGAAATTTGTAATGGATTGCCTTAAAAATGACAAAGAATAAAACAATGACAACATTTTTCGAAAAGATCGAAGAGAGATTTATTTATTTATTATTTTTTTGGTATGCATGAGTTTCTTCTTCATGAATAATCCATCAGTTACAAACTGTTACAGCCTATTACAAACCGAAGCAGCCTTTAATAGAAGAGCAGAGAGATTTTCTCATTAATTCATGTTAGATGCCACGGCTGGGCCCTCCAGAGACAGGTGTGCATTTACATAAGTCCATTCGCTTTAGTTCCTCTGGGTATGTCGCATTTATTCCAAGCGATTAGTCACTAGTCTTTCTAGTCATGGTCATAAGCGAGTTTCCTTTCCTCAAAGGGTAAAAATATCATCCCATGCTTAAAATATATTTTACTTGGGTAAAACTTTACAATGTAAGTTCACCAATATGCAACAATCCATGCTTAGCTCATGCACAGATAATATTGAGTTGAAGAACTGAATAATTCATTAATGAATAGTGCATAAACAACTAATACCTTTACTTTTAGTCATTTAGCACAGGGGTTTTCAACCTGTGGGGTGCGCCCAATGACAAAAAAATGTGGACGATGCGACAGCGCCTTTTCCCATTGAATGCTTTGAATACAAAACGCCTCATGACAGGCACAAACTGTCACTAAAAAAACTGCTGAAATTGGAGCCTGGGCATGCTCAGAAGGACCAGATGGAGCCAGAGGTGGAGCCGCGGAATCAAGCTTGCAACTAAACATTTGTGTCAAATTACCCACACCCTCCGAACTTCTTATTTTCCGCCCATATCTGCACTGTTAATGGCTTGCTAATATAAATATAAGCTCTTACATTTAAAAACATGTAATAATTTAGGATTTATTCAAAACTGTGTGATGTAAGCTGTTTTTAATAATTTAATAAAAACGATATATGTTGGACTGCAGAAATAAACAATCTTTCATACACTCTAGCCCAAGAATGGGGAAAAGTTGATCCTGGAGGGCCAGTGTCTCTGCATAGTTTTGCTTCAACCCTAATCAAATACGCCTGCCTGTAGCTTTCTAGTGATCTTGAAGACACTGATTAGTGTGTTCAGGTGTGTTTGATTAGTGTTGGAGCAAAACTCTGCAGGGACACCGGCCCTCCAGGATCAAGTTTGCCCATCCCTGCTCTAGCCTAAGTTAGATTGTTGGTATTTGTTATTTTTCACGGGGGTTGAAATAACACTATCAAAATATGAACAATAACATATAAACAACACCTACATTTTTAGAAAGGTTTTTCTTTTTAATTAGCAATCATCAGGACCCAAATATACACACCATGGACAGCTATTTGGAGGGGTTGTGTGGCCTAAAAGGTTGAAAACCCCTGATTTAGCATATGCTTTTGTCCAAAGCAACTTACAATGAGGAAGAGACCCAGCAACCAATTTATGTGTTTAATTAAAGTCTAATAGACGTCTAAAAAAAGGACAGGATGTTTTAGCCAGGTGATGGTCTTTCATCCAAACACAGATGTCCTTCAGGCAGTGTGAGATCTGTGTGGTTACTGTTTGATCATCTGAATGAAATGTGTTGTCAGCATAGCAATGTAAGAAAAGCCATGTTTTTGAAGGATGGAACCCAGTGAAGTGGTGTAAATAGAAAAGAGGAGGATGTCCAAGAACTGATCTTTGAGGAACCCCTGTGTCTAGCTGGTATGGCTTGGATGCTTCTTGCCTCCAGGCAACATTTAAAGATCTGTTGGTCAAGTAATATCTATTGAGGAGAGGCTAGAGAGGAGAATCTGATTATTCAATGTATCAAAGGCAGTAGACAAGTCTAGTAAAAGCAGAACCGATGATTTAGAACCAGCTTTAGCAATCTGCAGGGCTTCAGTGACTGATAGCAATGCAGTTCCAGTGGAATGACCCATTTGGAAGCCTGACTGGTTAGTGTCCACAAGTTCTGTAACATGTTGAAACCTGCTTGAAGACAACTCTTTCCAGTGTTTTAGATATGAATAAGAGGAGTGAGACTCAATTTTTTTTTTAATGAGATGTTTAGCATAGGTTTCTTAAGCATTGGAGTTACCCAAGCCTTCTTGAAAGCAATAGGGAAGATGCCAATGCAGAGGGATGTGTTGAGGATAACAGAGTCTCCTAATAGAATAGCTGGAGCAATGTCCTGTAGAAAGTGAGAGGTTGTATATTGCCCTAAGAGTCCATCTGAGTTATAATAGTGATAAAAGAAATTAATGAGAAATTCATTCATTCATTTTATTTTTGTCTTAGTCCCTTTATTAATCTGGGGTCGCCACAGCGGAATGAACTGCCAACTTATCCAGCATATGTTTTACGCAGCGGATGTCCCACCAGCTGCAACCCATCACTGTGAAACATCCATACACACTCATTCACACACACACACACAAATTTCATTTTTTTTTAATACAGTGGTCCCTTGCTATAACATGGTTCACCTTTCGCAGCCTTGCAGTTTCGCAGATTTTTTTGGTGCAATTTGACATGCTTCTTTTTACGGTGCATTGTGTTCTGCTTCCTGGTTGGCTATAGACCACTGTCAATCAATCTCCTTCGTGCCATGTCTGCTGTACAGTACAAAATGCGTTCAGCTTGTCAAATTTACATAAAACTATGATCGCTAGCAGTGTGACTCTAAAGTGTTGTACTGTATGTTTGCAAGTTTTCTCCCCAACAAACCCCACAATGTTGACGAAACGTTTAGGACCCTCAAAGGCACCTGTGGTAGCACCCAAAAGGCATCTTTTTTCACCTCTGGACATGGAAAGCAGAAGTTAAGCTGCTGTCAATATGTCAATTTTGCCTATTGTAGGTTATCTTTACAAGGTAACACCCATAATTAACAAGGGACCACTTTGTAGGCCGTTTGTCATGACGTAGCGATTTTGTTCTCTTTGACTCACTGGATGGAAGCTGTTTTAATCAGAAATGCTTTACAGTATGTGATAATTGAGTTTTGCGCTTAACTTTAATCACATCTTTTTTGGATGGAAACATAGCTTTTAACTGCTGAACAATTGTAGCTGTGTGTGTGTGTCAATTTTGTTTAGGCTTAAAAATACAGACTGCAAAAGGCCATCCAGAAAAGTAAACTTCAAGTCGGCAGATGGGCAGAATTTTAACTAAGTGAGAAGTATTGTTCAGACTTGTCCTTTAATCACAGTCTTTTTGTCATTGCCGAACTGCAGAAAAAGAGGAGAACTCACTGCCCAATCAGTGGACTCCCTGGGGCCCGAATGCCGCGCTTCCTTCCTCGAGCACCTGCAGCATTTAATAAGATTCACTTCTGACACATCAGCCGCATCACCTGAACTGAAGGAAGGATTGATGGAGGAAGAGATTTATCACTGATACAGAGTTTATTTGTTTTCTCCCTTCAACAAAAAACGCATTTGCTAAATTGCTGTCATGCTTGAGGCCTCGGAGTTAGAGTTGCTCTATAATGAGTGGAAGTCTTTGAAATCAAAAGCTATTTTTTAAACGTTACCAGGGGAGATGGAGACTCACAAATCTGACAGACTGATTGATAGTCCCTTCAAAGACCACTATATTGGCTTTGAGGGATAATGCCAAATTAAGTCCATAAATTACTGCAAAGAACCAGCAAAAGCAATGACTTTCATTGTCGACTCCCAACAGAGAAAGAAATCAACAAAAACACATCTGGATAATTCAGGTCAGTTTTATTTGTACAGAGCTTTTTATCATACAAATCAAAGTAATTAGCATAATAGAAGATTCGGTCATATGAGGTGATGTTGTCATCTCTTCAGGTCATCTAAAATCTTCATGAGATCCAACTTGGGGATGGTGTAATTATGTTGGCTTGAGAAAGCCAGCATACTGTTTTACTGCTCTGTCATTGAAAACAAACGTATCTCTTCCTAGGCCGTTCATGCTACAAGGCCCAAATTTTGTCAATATGTGCCTTCTGCATTAAAGATTTATGCTATATCTCCTCATGCCAATTAGACTTACCGTTTTTGAATAAAAAATGTTAAATATTACATTTTAATAATATAAAAAAATTGTACAAGCCCCAAATTTGACTGTGTAATTGTTGTGTAAGCTGTGTTCTGCATTAGATTTTGTTGCTATATCTTTTGAGGTTTATTAGACTTATAGTTTTCCAATAAAACATTTTAAAGCATTATTTTAATTAAAATATGGCACCTGAAGTCCAAATTTTTTTTACAGATTTTTACTGATGCATTTACAAAAAGTCATTTTTTTTACCGATATGGCAAGCCATTTTCGCATGTAGCCCTTTCCCACATATTAAGCATGGTGTGTTCAATAAAATATGGCAAGTTATTTTTACTTAATGTCCAAGTCCAGTTTTTGACTCACTGTCATAGAGACATCGGGGTTGATTTATATCAATCATATTGGCAAGAAGTTTTGATGTATCATCACTAAGCTGTCAATTGTCCCCATAGCAACAAAACAGGCTAACCTAGCAACCATTTAAAAACGGCAATATCTCTACATCAGAACATTGTAGGGACCTGAGTATTGGCTCGTTTGACTCATAAATAGCAAATAGGACTTCCTGTGTACTATGCATGGTAACAATGATAAGCCAAGTGCTAATAATGAATAAACATGCTATTAATGATTATCTAAGAGCAATAACATATGCTATAAATGCCTAAGTATTAGCATTTGATCACACGTTTACTAGCGTTGTCATTTAGCAACTGCTTAGCAACTGCTTAGCAACCACTGTGCTTCCTGCCAACTGCCATTCCCAATCCTAGTGCAGTCACGTTGACTTTCTCAAACCAACAACAAAGTTTGCCAACGAACTTTAGGTTCTAGTTTGTAATGTAAGCGTGAAAACGAAAGCAAACAGGAGTTGATGCTCTCTGGAAAAACTGATCCAAATATACAGATCCAGTATATTCAAAATTACCTGGGAGAGAAACATTTCATAACAAAATAATTCACTGATCACAGTGATAGAAGAACAGAACCCAAATATCCACCCAAGTAAAATTTCTAAATCTTTAGAGTGAGACAAAATAAAATTACAGTCAGTATTCATCTATTTCATTGCAGCTAAAACAGCAGTTTATACCGAAGAAGCAGGACCCTCTAAGCCACAGTGGTTAACACCTCATTATGTGGTGCCTATCGATCTTCTGGGCCCTCAGGAAACCCATCTGCCAACCCCACCACCTGTGGTGCTGCAGTTTTTAGAGAGCTCATCTTTTTGTATTATAATTAGTAATATTTGTCATTTGTAATAATCATTCTTAGGCAAATGTCAATTAACAAAATACATTTTAAAACATTTGTAAGTGGAAACATTACATCCCAGCTCAACAGACTCACTCAAACACTCTTTTATCAGGGGTTGCCACAGAGGAGTAATCCCCTAATTAATCTGGCATTAGTTTTACCAGCAGATCTGTTTTATTCCCCCAAACACCCCAGTGCTGGGAAACACCCACACACTAAATACTCACATTGATAGTGTCAGTACCTGCAAAGCTTCTGACTTTAAACATGTCTTTATTGCCATTAGATCTTTAAAAACAGTAGTTTTTTTTTCAAGTAAGTTCTTGCATCTAGGCCTGGGTATATATCTAAGGTCTCCTTGAAATATTTATAATTCATTACATTTTTATAGCATTTTTCTGGCCACTCAAAGCACTTTACAGATTTGTGTGTGTGGGGGGGGGGGTATCCTCAAGCACCAACAGTGTAGAGCATCCAACTTCATGAGACAACAGCAGCCATTCTGCGCCAGACCGCACACCAGCTCATTGGTGGAGAGCAGACAGAAGGATAAAGCCAAATTGATGACACGGAGGCCATTAATGGACAGAGGTTAATAGGCAAGTGTGGCCAACATGACAGAGACACAGCCCCACTATTGTTGAAAGACATTCTGGGATGTCCACATGTTTTTGCTGTATTTAGCTAAACCATTCTTTGGTGGCTCGCCAATGTATTAGATGACTCTAATACATACAATAAGTTGGCTGACCAAAGATGTTACGGGGAAAAGACTTTATTGAAGACAATAAATAGTACAATTCCTCAGCATCTACTTTAACTCGTCGATCTTCAAGTAACTTAGGTCTGCTTTTAAAAAAGTACTTTAGACTAATTACAAACAATCCATTGTGTGTTTACTCAGCTTAGTAGGAACCTCTTATCAGATGTTTCAGCTGTTATTTTGTTTATACCCATTGAGATCACGAGGGTCACACCTATTATAAAATTGTCATTAAATTTGTTTCACACCTATAAGTTTGTAGGGATAAAATGCATATAATCTTTTGACAGATAATCTGGACTTTTGTTTGTCTTATCAGAAGGACAGAACTCACTGACAGTATAGTATGCCCATCACTATACTGGGGCATTAGGACCCCATATTACATTTCACAGGGTGACTTTTCCCATGTGGTCTCCTATCCAGGTACTAATCAGCCACAACCCTGATTAGCGTCACTGGGCGATCATGTAAGAGCTGCAGAAAGCTAGCTGCCGGCTAGAGCTTTATAAAGCTTCCTTGTCCTGACATCACCCAGCATTTAACATCACACCACATTACAGTACAGATTTCACATGTCATCATGCAGAAGAGTTACTATTATATCACTATTCATGACACACCATCTCGTTTACATCTCAGGGAGCCAGGTTTACGTAACTTGCTTTGATTATGGATGCCAAAAGAAACTCAGGCATTCAATGGTATCCAGTTCCTTAAAAAACTCATAACATAAACACACATTCTTGGAATACTAAACAAAAGTTTACTGTATAAACGGTGCTTATTCAAGTCTTTCCAGTACAGCAATGCCATAAAAATACAAGCATCCAACAATAAAACAGAATCATCACTATACAATAAATAAGTAAAAAAGGACAAAAATTGGAAAGGATTCCTTAATCAAATGAGAAACGGTAACTTCAGAACCACTTATTTGTCAGCCTAATTACACTAAACTAATTGGTTTGTCTTGTGTGGAATATGTAAGTACAGGTTTAGTTAGCTTACCAGTGACACTTTTGTGAAATCTTTTAACTTTTCTCACATGAGCCATAGAAAAGCCACTGCTTTCATACACTTAGTGCTGTGGTGTGAATCAGTCACCTGCAAGCATTCTTTACAGTTCACTACTGTAAAATGCACTGCATTGTGGGTCATATTAAACCTTATACAGTAACCTACTGCATATAAGAAATTTGTGATATTCTACTGTAATCAAAGCAATCAAGTACTGCTGCAGTAGCTGAAGACAAAGAATGAGACAGTTAATGAAAAAGTTTTCAATTTACCCACAATGCAGTACTTAAAATGGATTTAAGAACAATGAATAACAAAAATACAGTTGTACAAGATCTCGTCACCTGTTTGGAAGTTATTAAATAAATGTTTTGTACTGCCAGTGTAAAATGTAAATAAATGACAGCAAAAATTACTACTATAAAGTACTGTACTGTAAAGTTCAAATGTGGTAAAGGGCATGCATTTTACCATAAAAAGTAGTTGTAAGTCATTTGCTGTAAAATGAAATTGTGGTAGGGCCCTTCTACTGTAAAACACATTTACAGGTAAGTTACTGTAAATGAGCAGTTGTGGTAAATTGCTGGCGACTGTCTAGTGTACACTGAATCCTACTGATTGAAGTCCTATTAAAAATCCTCTAGTTTTGTATGTTAGTGTATCAGGCTTTGTCCGTTGTCTGTCTTCATCACAGTAGATGTCAGACTCTTTATAAGACACACAGCTGAAGGCTAGACAGGTCTGAGGACATCAACGTGCTGAAAACACTAATGCTCTTTGTCAACATGCCGTAAGCCAGACTGGCTTTTAAAACACAATACAATACAAGTCACTCCAATGAAAAGCATGAGCCCAAAATAGAGAAACCAGGGAACATTTTCACAAATGTCATCTGAAATCTGGGACATTGAAAAGTCTAGGAGAAACCCAGCCCTCAGACACATTTCATGCACCTAATTGTCTACAGATTTTTAAATAATGTCTGTGTTCAGTGTACAGCTTTGACACTCTGTTTTAACAATAGCGACATAACAAGACCTTTGACATGCAGTCTATTCAGTGAACTCATCAAAATAATGGTGGAAAAATAATGGTACCAATATGGTAGCAACAGAACAAAATTTACATATTCACAATCAAAAATGCACAAAATCTCATCTGTGGGTTCATCTCAGGCATTTTTGGCCAAACAATGGAATTCATTTGTGAGTGCAGTGAGCAGTTAAATGTGTTTTTTCTGCTAAGAAAATTTGAAAGGCTTCCCACAACACATTTACTGTACTCAGAAGAAAAACCTGATGCATCATCATAAGCCAATTCTCCTAATCAGTGGATTGGTGTTCTGCACTGTTAAAATAAATAAAATTATGTCGAAACTACACTCAAAAAATGACTTTTGCTGCTTAATCATACTACTTATTTAAAATGAGTTAAAACAACACAATTCTTAAGTTTTTTGGGGGACAACTTAATTGTTTTATGTTCAATCCACTTAAATTTGTTAAAAGTTTTATGTTCACTTGATTTGTGTTGGGACAAAATGAAGAAGTTGTTTGAGCATTTTTACATTGTAAGCTGATGGCACTTTTCATGAATATTATGTTACTGTAGCATCCTTACAGTTTTACACGAAGAAACACAAACTGTAATTTAGAGAGGTTTTTCTTTTTTTTTACAAAATGGTTGGAAAACATCTATTTTCAAATTTTCGTTATGTATTAAAGGGCACCTATGATGAAAATCAACTTTTGTAAGCTGTTTGGACAGAACAGTGTGTAGGTATAGTGTGTCCACTGTCATATCGGAGTGATATAAACACAAGTCTCTTTTTTTTATATTTTCTGACGTTAAAACAGGACCTTAATCCCAGTGATTTTGAGGCCCACCGCAACGTGACGTAGAAGTGCGGTTTTACCCGCCCACCGAATTGAGTGACAGGTGCCATGTTACTATAATAACATGTTATTATAGGTATATATTATAGGTATATATTTCTATATACATGTTATAGGCGGGGAGAAACAGCTCATTTGCATTTAAAGCCACATGCTACAAAAACAGCTACACAGTACTCAGACAGCAAAATAGGCAGATTCTGGAGGCTATAATAAATTATCTCATGGGTATTTTGGGCTGAAACTTTACAGACATTCTGGAGACACCAAACGCTTGTCTTACATCTTGTTAAATGGGTAAATATGTGTCCTTTAATGTTTTATTGTTGTAAAAATGTACATTTAAAATGAAGTAACAATACTAGTACAAAAATTAAATTCTTCACAGTAAAAGGCCTTAACATTATTTTTTAAATCTAAGAATAAACAGATATGATGTAATTTCAAACAAAATCAGGATAAATTAAGCTTGTTTTGGCTGGTGAGTATCTTCAAACTTCTATTATTCCTGTGTGGCTCTGGAGCTCATCCTTTTTTAAGGTGTGAATCTTCCCCAGTGTTTATATTTTTATTTATGAGAATGTGGCTTTGAGCAGAAGAAATAAATTGAAGAATTGCACCATAGTTAGTATAAACTGAAGTGTAATTCTAATTTAAAGAGCCCCTATTACACATTGAAAAGGGTCATATTTCGGTTTTATGGGTCTCCAACAACATACTGATATGTATGCAAGGTCAAAAAACACTTTCATGGTCTTATAATATGCATTTATTTTTACCCATATGCATTTATTATCCCAGCGACTCCCATATAACTCCCAAACCTCTCCTTAGCGGGAAGCTTATCTGCGCTGATTGGACCGATGACAGCCTGTTGCGATTGGTCGACAGCGTTCAGCGCGAGACAGTAAAATGCCCAGCGCGGTTTATCAAGTCCCCGGGTCGCCAACATTGGTATAGGATCCGATCGCAGTGGACGCCCGAAACACGCTTCATAGTAAACTTACTAACACCACAGTAAACAGTACTCGGTTCTCAACAGTGTTATTCAGACACCTCAGCGCCGAAAGCAGTGCAGTTTAAATCTAGCATATTGCTCTTGTTAAGTATGACACACATTCAGTTTTAATCCACACAGCAGCAAAAGCTGAACTATTCTGATACTTGACCGCTGCATGTGTGCAGGATCAGCTAACAATGGCCATAGCAACGACAAATGGCAGTGGAACGAGCTCACGAAAGCATTTAAATCTGTAAACAAAGCAGCACGCGTCGCGTTTACAACGTGGCATTAGAAGCGATATGAGAATATAAAGAGTTAACCAGACGCGGTTACAAGTAACAAAACATGTAGATCATTTATATTTGCAATCATTGCTGTGGCACCTCGTCCATGAACTGCTATATGTTCTAAGGGCTTACCTGTACTTTTCTAAACGATCACATCCCTAGCCGGGAGGTTGTAGCGCCCTCTGTCCTCTGACAAGCTATCTCTGTGGGCTCCCGCTCTCCATTCCCAAGCCTTTTCAGTGCCGCTCATCAGCCCGAAGCCCAGCGTTCACCAGCCTGCCGGTGTACCTAATAATTTGCCCTTATTTTGCCTGCACCCCTGGTGTCTTATCTGTGCATTACAAGATGGAGAAAGAAACTAATGCATGAGCTGTGTCGTGATAAATGGCCCATTGTAAGCGTGCAGATTTCTGAATGACTCCTTTCCCTCACACTTCCAATAATATCCAGGTAAGCACAGTGTCTTCATGAGCGTCTTGCTGCTGTGTTAGTGGGCGGGGCCGCAGGTTTGAAATTTGTCGGGTCTGCGCACGCAACCATTATGTTTCGTAACGATGTCACGCTGAAACGGCTTAAGACTTGTTATCAAGACGATTTATTTAAACCACTATGAGTCGACTCTTTTATAGATGAATCAATAGTTTTAAAAACTGTCCACTTTCAGATTTAAGCTTTAGCTGGATATTTCACTTCACTAAGAGCTGTGTTGCACACTACATGGAAGGTCAATTTCATAAACCCATAATAGGGGCTCTTTAAAGTAACACGACTTTGGAGTTATTTTTTTAAAGGGACAGTTCACACAAAAATTTTTATGTATTCACAGATTCTTTCTGTTGAACATGAATGACAAAAATTAGAAAATGCTGGCAACCTGTAGCCATTGACATCCATATCAGAAAAAACAAATAGTATGGGTCAATGGTTATCGGTTTTCAACATTGTTCTATTGTGTTTATCAAAAGAAAGATGGACAATGTGGACGGTGAGTGAATGTTGACAGAATATTATTTTTTTGGGGGGAACTATTCCTTTAATGTTACATGTTTGTATTAAACCAAACAGCATAAACTTCTAAATAAATCACACAACTTGAGTGGCAAATTAGATTGAGATGCCTCCTCAGCTTCTGTTCTGTCATTGCTGTAATTTTAGTTGTATGTTTATTTTGTTATTGGCAGAAGAATATGCAGGGCACATATTTACATATTAAACAGCACCTTTAGGAATGTCAAACATTTTTACCCCTAACAAAGAAAGAAAAGGAACTTCACTGTTAGTACCAGGACATTAAAAGTTTTGTAAAACAGTATAAAGTAAAACCTAAATACATAATACATTTTTGAATGATTTTGTGACTGTCCAGATCTTAAATTTAATACCTGAATCAATCTTCTGCTTTGGTGTTTAATGACATTTCCAGATCATCTCTTCTACTCTCTCTCTATAAATTGAGTATGCAGTCAAACACACATACACACACTCTCCTCTTTTTCTTTCTCATTAGGCTCTCTTGGCTCTTGTTGTAAAGGGAGGGTCTCCCTGTCTAGGGCACATCAAAGAGTCTTGCAGTGGCAACAGGGGCTGATGAAATGCTCCATGCCTAATTTAAACCTCCAGAAGCATCACCAGAACTTGGCTCGTACTTCCCAGTAAAAGTCACCGTATGGATGGCCTACTTCAGCAAGCAAACTCAAATCGCAAGAGGCTCGGATTCTGACATTACCAATACCCTGTCTTAGAGAAGGACAAGCTGTGTTGTGCTTGGAGTGATGATGCTGTATCCTGCATTGCAGATACTGATCTCAGGCCAGAAGTAATTATGCGATTTGAGATCAAACTGAGAGGGGAAAACTTTAGAAGAGTGTCTGAAGCTTCCAGCTGCATTTATAGCTTTGGATTTGCTTTATCAAAGTCAAATACATGTTTTTTTTTTTGGATCAAGCACTTCATTTTGACTGCTTGATTTTTAGCACACAAGTTAGCATTTCACTAAGTTATATTTAAGCAATTTTGGCAATACAGCAAAAGTGATTATGTTGAATTATTGAGATGACAAATTAGTTTTAAAGGATTTAAATCTACTGCATCACAAATAGAAAGACATTCAGCACAAATATGGGCTGAGCCAGGTCAGTACCTGGATGGGAGATCACATGGCAAAGTTTGCTGTTGGAAGTGATGTTAAAGAGGCCAGCAGGGGGCACTAAACTTGCAGTCTGTGTGAGTCCTAATGCCCCAGTATAGTGAAGGGGACGCTTTACTGTCAGTGAGGATGAGACGTTAAACCGAGGTCCTCACTTTCTTTGGTCATTAAAAATCCTATGGCACTCCTTGTAAAGAGTAGAAGTGTAACCCCGGTGTCCTGGCCAAATGACCTCTATTGGCCCTTTCCCATCATGGCCTCCCAATCATCCCCATCCATCAAATTGGTTCACTATCTCTCCACTCCCCCAATAGCCGGTGTGTGGTGAGCGCACTGGTTCCGTTGTCTTGTAGCTGCCATTGCATGATCCAAGTGGATGCTGTACACTGGTGGTGGTGTGGAGAGACAAACCCCTCTCATGATTGTGAAGTGCTTTGGGTGTATATGGCCATACACAATAAATACGCTATATAAATACACATTACTTACTTACAATTATGAGTGTAATGTTGATTTTATGCAGGAGTTAAGTAGCTTTCAGTAGTTGTGTCTTTTCTTAGCTAGAGATTAGTAGAATCATGCCTGCACCTCAATTAAACTCAGTGTTTTTCTTCTGAAACAGTATTTCTAAATGAATTGTTTAAATGAATTATTCTGTGACTCATTTGTTTTATTCCTATTCCTTCCTTGTGTCCAAACATGCATATTATTCCAGTTTACAGTTAATAGAGACCATGATTTTCTCTTATTTCCAAATTCTGTATTCAATTTTCTACTCATGCATTTGAAATGGAGAGCTTGTTCTTTTTTAATATTTTCGTCACTATGATACATGAAAATGCCACAAATTAGTAGAAGGGCTCAAATGACCAGTCAATTAACACCAATATTCTCAGCATAAACATATTAAACCCATTGCAAAGTCTTTAATGTTGTCTATTAATGGTTAATTTTTTGGGCTGCAGTGTTTAATCAAAAAAAGGAAAAAGTAAATTAAAGATTTAAAGTTATACACCTTATCTATAAGCTTTTGTGTTTGCTGTTGCCAGATGTTAAGAATAAATTCTCTAGTCACCGCTTTCCTGGTAAAAGGACGCTTTTCTTTCCAAAGTTTGCAATCTGGCAACCATGAACAATATTTTGGGTTCTCTACGCTCGACGATCGAATCATCTGACAAATAAGTAAGCTGGTTTGTGGCGATTTCTTTTACAATAATTTAGGTTAGGCCTAATTATGTACATGTCATAGAGCCTGCTATTTTTTTTCGTGAGTCTCTGGATCTGTTTGCTGTCTGAGAAACTTTACTATATCCAAACAAGCATTTGTTTGTAATTGTGGTTGCTGAATAATTTGTAGACCTTGGCCTACTTATTTGAATTGAGAAAATATTGTATTTCTAGTTTTTATAATGCATAGCTAAGGCAGTGTTTGATAAATATCATCCTGCAGCTTATCATAGGAGTAAAATAAACCATGTGTATGAGTTTGTTATTGAGGTAAGTTTGTCTTTTATAGTCGCATATTCGTTCAGGTTTGAACAGGTACAGCTTGTGACACGGTCCCTATATTGTTTGCCACGCTACTTTAAATATTCGTTCTGAAATCACTTGAAAATATGACTTCAACAACAGTGCTGCACCATTGAGATGCTAATATTTCCCTATTTAGTATTTGCTTTTCTGAAATCATATTAAGAAGGTAATGAATTTGCGAATATAAAACCAACTTTACCTCAGCGAGTTACAGGCCAAGAAAGAAAGAGAGTTTAAAAATACTCTGTAATTACGAATAAGGAATTGTCATTAGTTCTAACTTTAAAAAAAATTGCCATTATTACAAGTATTATGCATAATGGTGAAAATGTAACCCTATACATTAAATTACCCAGAAATTTTGTTAGCAAAAATTGGGGAAAAAATTTAAGTCAATGTCCAATAAATATGATTTTAAAAAGCTATATATAAAAAAGACAAAATAAACAATATTGTAAAGCGAAGTTTGTTAATTATTCGAAATATTAGTTGTTCATTAATTCAAATGAGAATAATTTAAATGAAAGTTTATAAAAAAAAACTGAATAGAATCAAAAGATCTGAATCGATACTCAGTTCCATACAATATTGACTGAAGTAGGGTCTAAAATGTGTCATAGTATTCATCACTCATGTAATGATAATCTGCAGAAGAGGCCTACAAAAAGCAGTACAGAAAATAAAAAAATGATAAATAAAACGTGGCGGTGCTGTTATTGGAATTTTTGAATCAGATTCGAGAACCAGGACTGTTGTTTATTGGCTGTTTGGTTTGTGTGGATGGTGGACAACCTACCGGTCAAGTTGATAAAGTATATAATAATTTGGACACCACCCAGAAAATAACATCATGCCCCTGCAGGATGGGTCAGTGACATTTTAACAAGGTTTTCTTCTCCCTCAAGGCACTCGGTGTAAATGTCTTGCCCCTGTCTGACTCCCTTAACTGGCAGTGTCCAACATAGACTAATGGGGTGTGGAAGGAAGCTATTAGATCTGTCCCTTCAGTAGATCATGGGAAAATGTGTTGTTTATTACTATTTGTCTTTTGCTTCTCCGATAGACAGGAAATGTGGGGCTTTTCAGTGAGCAGCAGGGGTTCTGTTACAAGGTTGATGGACTCAAGGTCAGGCAGAGAAAGTTTTTGTGGCCATATATTTGAAATTTAGTCTGGCATATAGTCAATGTCTGTAGTATAGCCTTGTATGAAGCACAGCTCACAAAACACTCTCTTTCAAACTAAGATGGTTATTGTCGATCAGGGTTGCCAAATATTTTGGGAGTTTTATTAACCTATCTTGTTTTGATTTCAAATTAAAATGACTCAAAATTGTATGCAAAATCCATTAAACTGCCTGTATGTTGAAGGATTTACATTTAGCATCACCGTATTTAGTATTTACAGCCTCAAATTAAGCGTTTAATGTACAAAATATGAGCATGATTGTGTGAAACTGACTTTGATATGTATTCAGATTAAGTTGTTTCACTGCCTGTGTTTTTTTGCAACACAAATGATGATGGCTGCTGAGTTGTTCAAAGTGCAGCCATGAACACAGAAGGACACTCTTTGCACATTGGCAACTTGTTTGGTACAAAATAATTAACTTCAATCACAAAATAAGGGGATTTGATGTCGATAATGGTATTATTATCCGCTCTTCCCTTTAACCATCCAGCGATAACTCCGAGAGGCTGATTGAATTTCACATTTAGGCTGATAAATCTCTGGATGTCTGCGGTGAGTCAGTCTGTTGTTTCCCTGTGGCGATGAAGCCAGTGGTTTTGCTGTCATTCCAGGGTGTTCGCCTGATGCAAGGTTGTCTGTGCTGGATCCGCTCGGTCTTGAGAGAGTTTTAATGTGGATTTGGGCTCATCTGGAATGCAAAGAATCCCCCTGATACATCAAACCATTCATCCTTTATGAGCAGAAAAAGCATGTGCTGAAACCAGAGGTGAATTAAACATCACAGCTATAGGACAGCCTGGCTTTAGTTGTGTATTTTCTAGCACAGTGCCATTCGATTCCAATCACACAATCCCTTGGTACGTGGATACACTGGCAAACAGAAGTGTTTGGACTACCTAAATATGTATTACTGGCAATGGTGAATATTAAGTCACAAACCTCTGACTTCTCTATCTGTGCTATGATGGAAATAAATTAGACATTGATCCTCTATTATTTTATTTATATCTCTCGCAATACGAGGCGGCGATATCAGTGACGGGGACAAATATTTGCAGACAGTCACAGAAAAATAGTTTGGTGAAACTTTCGATGGAGACGTATACATTTATCTGAGGAAAAAATGTAATAAAACGGCTATGAATCTGTCATGGCTGTGATGCATCCCTTTCTACAAAAATCAGCAGAGTTGCTTTGACTTTTCTTAGTGTTGTAACTGGTTTATTAGACTCACACCCATCTGTGAAGCATGAGCATATGACAGATTGAGCAGAAGAAGAGCTGATTCTCTAATGTCTGCTAATCTAATCAGGCTCTCGGTGGTGTTAATGTTCCCTCTGCAACAGAAGTTCTGCCTTGGGAGGTCCAATTTCTGCAAACTATTATTTCAATTTAATAGCAAATGGTACTTCAAGATTAGGTTTGGTATTTATTCTAAGTTGAAAAGAATTGGATTATTATCCATAAACGCAATCAGTACTTTCTTAAAAAGTATTTTCTGTGCAGTTGTAAAATTAGTAAGATATTTAATGACTTTATGTACTGTAGACCCGCCGGCCACTTTTCCCCTTTTCAACTGCTTGTTTAGTCAAACTCAGATAATCACATGGGATAAACTGTGCATTTAAGCAAGTAGACATTGTCGAAACATTCCATGTGACCTCCATATGTTGTATTCATACGAGACTCCAATCATACAATCATATGAGACTTTTTGAGCGGCAAAAACTGTAAATACAACTCTGTCTCTATCTTCTGTCCTGTGTCAGGTCAGAGTGTGGTTATACTACAGGCTGTATGACATATTGAGTATGTTTACATTGACACCAATAATCTGATTTCAATATGATTAAGACAATACTCTGATTAAGAGTCTACCATGTAAACAGGGTTTTTTTTGTGTTTTTTTTTTTATTAATATATTTTGATTAAGGTCATAATCAAACTAAACAGAAACGGAATTAAGACATGTGGAGTATGCCGATTTTAGTCACATTATTGAAGTGCAGTATAGACATGTAAACACCTTAATCTAACTATTACCGTTGTGTAGGATTTTTGACAGGATAGTCTATACACATGACTGTTTGACACTGTGAAAGGTCACAGACACCTGCATTGCGAAATGTGGAGATTTTTTTTCCAATGCTGCGTGGGGTATCACATTCCATTAAACAACACTCTTCCAGCAGTTCATACTTGCATCCAATATCTTGTTTGTCACAGGGGCATGCATGAAATGTTCGTAAATGAGAGTGAAAGTGCCAAAGTGCAGTTAAAGTTGACAAATTAAAAATTAAACAGCCGAAATTACATGAAACTCCAAAGGAAATGTGGATAGTATGGTGTTGCAATGACGTTAATCGAATTATGTGCTATAACATGTAAAACGGAATTATAAAAGGAACATTCAAAAAGCAACTCATGTAAACACCTTAATCATATTATTGTCTTGTTCAGATTAAGGTAAATAATTCCATTACTGATGTCCATGTTAACATAGTCATTGTCATTAATGTTAACAGCATCACAATCAAATGATGTACAGCCCGCATCTGATACCGAAGACATTGGGTAATGAATTTTAAAACTTTTGGTGCACAAAAGTGTTCTTAAGTCTTTGTGTGATTACAGTTGAACCACTTAAGTCACTTGGAATGTTTTGACATGTTATTAGTTCCTTTTCCGGACTTTGATTGTCTCGGGATGATTGCTGTTTATGGAGGATAAGGGAGGATTTAATCTATAATATCTTAACTTGTGTTCCGAAGATGAACGAAGGTCTCGGGAGATTGGAACAACATGAGAGTGATTGATTAGAGCAGTTCCAGCGTTATGGATGTGACATTTGCAGTAAAAACTCAAAACATAAATTCACATAGAAAGTATATGTTAACATTATATTGGCACATCTGTTTATATTTTATAGAACAACTAACCACAGAGTTATAAGATCAGAAAAATAATCTGTAAACATGTTTTGTACTTTAAATAAGGAAAATAAACATGCGCTATGGATGTGACCATAAAAGTCTGTGAGTTTGCAGTACACAGCATGCTTAGTAGAATTTCTGTGAATTAAACTTCACAACCACCCAAAAATAATGCTAATCAACAGGATAAGAGTTGGCTTACTATAGAACAAACATGATTGATTTTAGTTTTATTTAATATTTTAGCATTTATGAGGCAAAAGCTTCATTATGGATGTGACACCTCTGCGTTATGAATGTGACCGATGTGAAATTGCCCCTCCTGTGACTTTGGTAAACCAAATAAAATTGTTTAAAAATATTGACAGAGACATTTTTGAGAATTTCTAAAGTATTGTAAAATACTTGCTTATACAAAAAACGGTTTCCGTATTTTAGTGAACAATTTTTTTTCCTTGACAAGGTTGACATATGCATGGAATTGCTCACTACCAAAGAGTAGAATTTTCATTTTTGGTTGAACTAACCCTTTAAGTGATTTTGAATGTGACAGATAATTAGTTCGTACTTACCGGTGCTTAAATGAATAAGATAATAATCAGTGTTTGATATAGGTTCTCGAGCCCAGTGTCCTTCACTTGTTGAGAGAGAGGTGTTTGAGCTCAGGGTCTAGCCTGGCCCTGCAAAACCTCCCTGCCCCTGTTCTGTTCCTCTTTATCTGTAGTAGGAAGAGGATGTGGAGTTGGGGTGGCGGAGGGATGCTGGAAAATTGGAGAGATCCCGGAGGTAGGATGTGTTTGATTATTTATAGGCATTCTCTTTTCTACTGATTGCATAATAGTGTGATTTCTGATGCTGGGCTGGATGTGTCAATCAAACTGAGAAACTGCTGATTTGTTGGGATTTGTATTCAGAATCATTTCTGAAAATATCCAATTAGAGGCAGCTCTGCAGGCAAAATTGTCTTTATGATGCAAGATTTCAGAGAAGTATGGCAAGACTGGTTTAAGACAGTAGGAAGGCAACTCTGACTCAAATAAGCACTTTTTATAACATATTACAACTTTGAACAAGGTGAGCTACAGAAGCAGAAGACCACATTAGATGCCTCTCATATCCCAAAAATTTTCATCTTTTTGTGCACACAGTGTGATAAAACACCATGCCACAAATCTCAATTAATTTCAGTCTGGATTCTTGAATTTAATACTGACTAGGTTTACATGGTTATCAGTAATGGAATTATTTGCCTTAATCTGAACAAGACAATAATATGATTAAGGTGTTTACATGAGTTGCTTTTTAAATGTTCCTTTCATGACCCCGTTTACATGTTAAAGCGCATTATTCAATTAACAACATTGCGTCACCATGCTATCCACATTTCCTCTGGAGTTTTGTGTAATTTTGTCTGTTTCATTTTTATTTGTCAACTTTAACAGCAGTTTGGCACTTTCACTTTCATTCAGGAACATTTCATGCATCCCCCCATGACAAACGAGATATTAAATGTGAGTATGAACTGCTGGAAGAGTGTTGTTTTAATTGAATGTGAGGCCTCATGCAGTATGGGGAAAAAAAACTCAGCATTTTGCGATGCAGGTGTCTGTGGTCCTTCACTGGCTCGGTAGGTGCAGAGAATAGTGTCAAACAGCTGCGTGTCTAGCCTATCCTGTGGCAAAATGCGGCGAAAATTCTACACAACGGGAATAGTTTAAAAGGTGTTCACATGTCTGTACTGCACAATAATGCGACTAAAATCGGCATACTCCACATGTCTTAGTTCCATTTCTGTTTAGTTTGATTATAACCTTAATCGGACATATTAGACTCTTAATCAGAGTATTGTCTTAATTGTATTAAAATCGGATTATTGGTGTAAACAAACTCAATGAGTTCACTACACTCCAATGGCTACTGTAGCCACCAGATCTCAGTTAAGCACACTTTTAGTGGTGGTATAAACACAATCTTATCTTGTCAGTGTAAATTTGCCTCTGAGAAAAGATTTTTAGCAGCTTTGTTATATCTATGCTACATAGAATTAACACTGTTCTGGGGGCAAATAATGTCCATTCCAGTTCTAGCATGGTGCACCTAATAAAGTGGATTTAAAACATTGAACTGCTCTGCCACCTTGTGGTTAAACCAAGCATATTAATCTCACAGAATAAAACAGTGCTTCACTTTTTGCTCAGCCTTACAAGAAAGTGACAGTTCCCCTAAAACATTCAAACATTTACTCTTTTTTTTCTTCATTTGATTTTTCTCCTTGGAACAGATAGCATAAAAGCAGTGAATGCATCTCAGGTGCTCAGTCATTTAAGCAAGACACTGAACACGATTACTATTCTGCCACAATGATATGTTGAGATAAATTCAGTGTGTAGAACAACGAGAACACACTGCACAGCAGCTTGTGGGCATCATCAGTTTGGTTGATTTGAAGGGTGGAGAGCTGAATAAGGGATGCCTCCTACATGTTGAGAATCGCTTCCCTAAAGAAATTATTAAGAAATTAGGGAGCTGATTCATCAAAGTATTGCGTAAGGGCATTTTTTCCATTAACGTTTAGTGCGGTGAGCAAGCTAATAAACTCACATAGACAGGCTATCTTTATGATATAAAGAGAATATGCCAAAGAGGTTGGTGCTAATTTAAAAATGCCACCTTAAGTTATTACTTTAAAAATGCTTACATTATGAGGTCATTACTTTGTACAGCTTCCACTTGTTTTCATCACATAATGCTTCTCAAATTAAATAAAATGTTGAAAGTTTAGTTATTATGCACACAAACCTGAATTATTTATTAAGATAATTCATTTTATACGCTTGTTTTAAAAGTATATATAAGATTTTTATATTAAAATATACAAAACATCACTAGAACAGTTTTATAGAGAAATCCAGAGAAAGTGCAGAGAAATAAACCATTTTAACTAGTGACACGGACCATGTTGCCATGCTAAAGTCATACACCCTAGATTTCTGGTTTGGTTTTATAGAAAAACAGGAAAGACGCGCTATTATGCTGTACGTTTCACTACACTGCACAAAGCAGCATTATAACAGCGCTTTAAAATGTATTTAGTATAAAAAAAACAGCGCTGCTTCTTCCCCACGTGATCACGACCTAAAGAATTGGAAGTGGTCAACTGTGGCTTAATAAAAGCTCTGCTGCTTTCAATAGCTTCAGCTGCCTCATTTCATTTATACTAGGGCTGCAGGATATTGGAAAAATATGTGATATTGTTGTTAAAGATTGTTACAACAATATTATTTGCTATATATAATGTCCCAAAAAAAGAAATGTTTTTATATAATTTATTGTAAGTAATAGGGCTGAGCGATTTGGCCTAAATTCTAAATCTCGATTAAGTTTAACTCGATTACGGTTAATGAAGGTTAAACTTTGACACCTTTACGGCACTCACGTACATACAAAAATATATACAGGCCACAACTGAACATAGAGGACAGCCTCTGAGTGGCGTTCTTCAAAATTAAATAATGAATAGACTTGGGTCTATTGATATGTGTGCAAGGTTTATTCATAACCACCTCCTCAGAGAATATAGGGGGTCGCGAGTCACTGCCATTGTTATTTTGGGGGGTCGCGGGCTGAAATGTTTGTGCACTCCTTTTTTAAACACTACGAATGTGTAAAACCTCAGCAGATACTCTGACTGGATGTATTCAGTCTAATTGTATTCAGTTGTGGGCTCACTTTTGAGTCACTCCAGCCAACAGCAGAACAGTAACTACCTTGGGAGGTAGGGATAAAGATGGTAATGTCTAATCTGATTGGTCAAATTTAGATAAATTACATTCAAGCATTGGTTGTTTATCACAAATGTTTGCAATATATTGCATATACTATTGTTGCAATATTAATTATTTTGCAATAAATTATGCAGTCTTACTTTATACTACCATGATATTAAGGTTTGAATTACTTTAGCTCAATGTTCTCAAATTCAATTCCTGGATGGCTGCAGCTCTGCATAGTTTAGCTCCCACCACCTCCAACTCACACCTGCTGAATGGTCTCTAATAGTCTTGAACACCTTGATTAGTTGGATCAGCTGTGTTTGATTAGGGTTGGAGCAAAACTGTGCAGAGCTGCGGCTCTCCAGGAATCCAGTTTGAGACCTATGCTTTAGCAAAGGGTTTCTCAACCACGTTCCTGGAGGACCACCAACACTGCATGTTTTGGATGTCTCCTTTGTCGGTCACACCCACTACAGGTCTTTCAGTCTCTGCTAATGAGCTGATGATCTGACTCAGGTGTGTTTGATTAAGGAGACAGAAAATGTGCAGACCTGGTGGTCCTTCAGAAACGTGGTTGAGAAACACTGCTTTAGCTCATTCATGAACTTGATTTCTGCAGGAGTCTCATAGGATGTAATGAGACCACTCCCATGATTCTACAATCACAGCGTCATCAGACTATGCCTTTGTTTGTTGAGAATACTTGCCCTCTAGTGGCAAAAAGTACATATTGTACGGCATGTTTTTGACTCTTCTAAAGCATAAAAATACCATAATATGTGTGCAGATATTTAGGAAACATCCCAAGTGAACATACTTGTTTTACTGAAAAACAATGCTGAAGTCAGATATTTTGCTTTGAAAATGGTTTCTCCGTGCCGGAACGCTGTCTTTGTTTAACCAACAAGAAAAAAATCTTCTCAGTCAGAAAAACAAGAAACAATTTTATTGACATTTCTTTTACATCTGAAAACAAACATACCACAATATGGTGCTTAGTGTTGCTATGTGTAAAAACAAAGGCATGCAAAACAAACATTAATATGTTATATGACAAACATTGATCATCAAATTGATGTCTTCAACAGCTTTTTGGCTAACAATGTGTAAAAGAATTAATGCTTGGCACAGGGCTAATGATTTGGAGAACTAACCACAATACTGTTCACATGTAAATTACAATACATGATAATCAACCATTTACATAAACCTAGCTGCAAAAGTGGTTGTTAAAATCACAAATGTTTCAATTAGATGTGAGGTGCTTTATAGCAGCTTCAAGAGGATCACCCACGGGTTTAGGGAGATCGACGGGATTAAGGCGATAATTTTCACAAAGTCCTATCAAGACCTGGCCTCCTTTGAGTTCCTCAGCAGGTATGGTGAAGTTCTCAAGGAGCCAGTGCTCGAACTGCTCGCTCTCTAAAGTGATGGGGACAGCAGAGATCACTGATTGTGGATTAGGTAGTCTGAGTGCAGCTGCAGTGGTAAAACCGGTCTGGTCATGCATACTGTCCATCAAAGAGCACATTTCTCCAGAATTGGTGCTGCCCATTTCAGGACTCTTTTCCTTGGATGTTTTTGTTGGACTTTCACGATCACATTCGTATAGGAGGCTTGGATCAGGCGATCCTATACCTTTACGTGTACTAACTGATTCATTGTCATCCATGGTGAGGCTGCTGGTGACCGTCACAACATCTTCAGATGCAACTCGAGTGAGTTTCAAACGTTTGTTGCGTGGGCTGTTCTCTCTATGGTAGGAGTTGGTGCCCATGTCTAGAAGAATGCAATCGGAGTCAGAATTTCTGTCTGTAGTATCATGATCTATCTCAGTATCATCTGAATCCTTGTCATCGTGATTAGGTTGGCTTAATTTTGTCTCTGGAGAGTCAAACACCACTCCTCGCACCTCTGGTCGTGAGGTTCTCTGAAGCATGCCATTTGTGGAGCTCTGAATATTTGAGTTGGTAATCATGTACTGCTTGACCGACTCTGGAATTACCACTGCTTTTGGCTTCTTGCGAGGGCTCAGGAGGGAAGAAAAATAAGGCAGGCAGTTGCCTACAATGGGCACCAGTGAAATAGGAGATAGGGCAGAGACAAAGTCCTCCAGTTCCTGGTAGGAAGAATGGTCAGAGTAAGGCACCACATAAACATTAGGGTGGCAGGAGACCATAGGGCGGCTAGTGGGCAATATTGCGATGGTAGGCTGTAGTTTATTCCATGCCAGCAGGTTGGAAGCGTTGATCGTAGACTGAGTGACCACACGAATACGACCTGCACCAGAGTCTGTGGTGAAAACATCAGGGAGCTGCAGAACACGCAAAGTTTCCAGACGCTCTCTATCCACCTCAACCCATGTTTTAAACTCCATAGCAAGCTCAACCAGCAGGGATTCTTTACCCAGAGAGTACAGACCTGATGACAGATAACATATTTTAATACAATTTCAAACATATCAAATTAACTCAAAATTAAGGGATTAGATTATACACTAATCTGCTGATTCAATGCTATCCCAATACCTGTGAGTGTGTGTGTATATATATATATATATATATATATATATATATATATATATATATAT
>CAIGQZ010032240.1:6719399-6738941 GCA_903798205.1 Danio tinwini | reverse complement strand
GCCTCTCAATATATATATATATATATTTATATATATAAACAATCCAAAAAAGGGAGTTTTCGCAGTGGTGCTTTTGAAGAGTTAATCTGGTTAGGTGAAAAACTAATCTGCTAATCTGCTAATGGTAAATGGCCATTTGTCTCAAAGTGTGAAGATCTTTTGAATAGTCAGTGATAATGTCCTCTGAGAGGCAGAGTCAGAGAACACAGGTCATTCGGGTCTGGCTAGTATGACCAGACACCAGCAAAGTGGGTTTTAAAATTTATTTGTTTTTATTTATTTATTTTCTTTATTTATAGAGGGACAATATGCAACATGGGGCAGCACAGTGGGCAACACAATTGCCTCACAGCAAGATCACTGGTTTGATCCCCGGCTGGGTCAGTTGGTATTTCTGTGTGGAAGAGTTTGTGGGTGTTTCCCAGTGATGGGTTGCGGCTGGAAGGGCATCCGCTGTGTAAAACATGCTGGATAAGTTGGCGGTTCATTCCACTGTGGCAACCCCTGATTAATAAATGGACTAAGTTGAAAAGAAAATGAATGAATGAATGAATATACAACATGACATGTTGTGCCAGAGTTAGCTATAAAGCTAATTTACATATGTTAAATTTCTCATTGGTTTCTTTTGAAACCAAGGAAATGGGGTTCCCCAGCCAATGGCACCCTGCATTTCATTAGGTCTAACAACATGGAGAATCGTGTCATCTAAATCACTAATATCTTTATCACCATTTTTCAGCATATTCAGAAGATGGGGAAAATCCACTTTTAAATCCAATTTGCATTTGGTATCCTTAGCCTTCTCCTTCCAACTGAGGATGAAAAATTATATCACAAGAACTACAGTGTCTGCATTGTCCAAATCGCTTTTACATTTAGCTCACTGTTTTGTTATTACACCCATACACACTCATTCACACACATGCACACACACACACTCATACACTACGGCCAATTTAGTTTATTCAGTTCACCTATAGTGCATGTCTTGGACTTAGGGAGGAAACCGAAGCACCCAGAGGAAACCCACGCGAACATGGGAAGAACATGCAAACTCCACACAGAAATGCCAAGTGGCCCAGCCAGGACTCGAACCAGCAACCTTCTTGCTGTGAGGTGATAGTGCTAACCACTGAGCCACCATGCTGCTCACAGGAAACAATTTAATTATAATAAAGTTTTTATAAAATGTTTATGTTATTCAAAATATTTAATTCTGTGAGATTCTGTGAGCTCCCACAAGGCCAACATTTACTGGTATTGCTTACTTTTGTGGACATTTGGTTCCCAGAATAAAAGCAATACAAGGTAAACACACACACACACACACACAAATAAAATAAAATCACAGCACGTCTGTGTGTTATTATTGTGGATTAGTAACTGAGCCTCTGTCTGTGGCTGACAAAAACTTCTATTTCGGAGGGGAATCATAATGAAAAAAGGTTTAGGTCAAAGCCTCTCCAACTTGCATGAGCATAGAGACAATGCACAAAACACCTCCATGCTATATTCAGGTGATTTGGCAAGTAGAAAGATTCATAGGATGAGAAGGCCGGCTGTACGGCAATGCCTGTCTCATTTCCATAAGTGAAATTTCTGGATGATCCATCAGGGGCAGGGAATTCATTCATACACTTCGCACTGAATTACGACATAAGATTTATCCTGACGATTCTAAAGTAATGAACGTCATACACCAACTCTGGAATACACTGGAAGTGTTTTTATGGAGCAGGATTTAGTTTTAAGGCGCTTTATTGCCAATTCAAATTTTTTGTAGATTCATTGTACAAAATAAAATAAAAAAATGCCTATCTGGGCCAATATTTGTTAGTGCTTTTTATAAACACACACATAGCCTACTGTTTTCCCCGCTAACCAGCTAGACACTATTTACTACTGTAAAGCAATCACAATAGGGCTGGGACAACAAACAATATACAGTACACTTACCGGCCACTTTATTAGGTACACCTGTCCAACTGCTCATTAGCGCAAATTTCTAATCAGCCAATCACATGGCAGTAGCTCAAAGCATTTAGGCATGTAGACATGGTCAAGATGATTTGCTGCAATTCAAACTGAGCATCAGTATGGGGAAGAAAGGGGATTTAAGTGACTTTGAACATGGCATGGTTTTTGGTGCCAGACAGGCTGGTCTGAGTATTTCAGAAACTGCTGATCTACTGGGATTTTCAATCAGTTTACACTGATGACAATGAGTTCACTGTATTAAAATAGCCTCCACAGTCACCAGATGTCAATCCAATAGAGCACCTTTGGGATGTGCTGTAACGGGAGATTTGCATAATGGATGTGCAGCTGACAAATCTGCAGAAACTGCGTGAAGCTATCATGTCAATATAGACCAACGTCTCTGAGGAATATTTCCAGTAGCTTGTTGAATCTATGCCACAAAGGATTAAGGCAGGTCTGAAGGCAAAAGGAGTCCAATTCGGTACTTGTAAGGTGTACCTAATAAAGTGGCCGGTGAGTGTATGTAGCCCTGCTAATATTTTTTTAATTAATTTAAAGAGAATGAGTCTGGAACGACTTACACTGTAGTTGTTTGAAATTGGTACATTCATATTTAAACAGTGCTTCCAGCTGATCTACATATAGACAAATTACCACAAAACAAAGTACATTAAGAAAAAAGAAGAAAATACCTTATAGATATGAAATGCACATCACAAAATGCATGTTAAGCCAGTTATTCGTGACGTCATCTAAGATTCTAGAAATCTCTAATGTGCTATAATATCAATAGTCAGATCAATGTGCCACTGTGCAGTAACCCATTAGTCACTCATAACTGCGATAATATGACTGAATATATGTTCTAAGAGCTTTTTATGTTCTGTTGTACAGGGGCATGTTCAGTGTCCGAGCGGGTTATAAAATCCAGACAGTACATTGTTCAGTGTACATTGAACACTATTGATGCTACTACTGTACAAAAGCCCCAGTAGAGCAAAACATCATTGGCTGATAAAAAAAAAAAGAAATAAACAAACAATAAAGCAAACACACTACTAATGATTCCCAAAATAATAAGGGTGTTTATTAGGTTATGTTGGAGGACAATAGGAAATCTGCTATGGTCTCATCAAATAAGTTGTTTCACTGTTTGTTGGCATGAAGCTCAGGTCAAGAGGTCACGGTGGGGGGTGAGAGGTCAGAGAACCCAATTGTACACACTTAGAAATGCAGCTTCTTTATTGACATTGATGGTTCTATGAGGAACTTTTAACATCCATGAAAACTTTCGAGTTCAGTTTCTTAATAGTGGTTTTGTCTTTTTTAGGGGCCGAAAATTATTACACGTTACTTTTAAATTAAGAAAAATTGGTTCCTTTAAGATGAACTACTGAATTGAAAGGATTCAACATTCATAGACATACAGTACTTAAGTTGATTAATGGCACTTCGTGCAGAAGAATTTGAATTAGTCTCAGTTGTAATCATATTCAATATTCATATATTTAGCTATTTGCGCAATTGATTTTGTTTGTAACTGTGAAGCTGCTTGAAAACAATTTACATTAAGCTAGTTATATATAGGAATGCACGGTGGCGCAGTGGGTAGCATGTTCGCCTCACATCAAGAAGGTTGCTGGTTCAAGCCTCGGCAGGGTCAGTTGGCATTTCTGTGTGGAGTTTGCATGTTCTTCCCATGTTCGCGTGGGTTTCCTCCAGATGCTCTGGTTTCCCCCACAAGTTAAAAAAACATGTGGTAGCTGAATTGGATAGGCTAAATTGTCTGTAGTATATGAGTGTGAATGAGTGGGTATGGATGTTTCCCAGTGATGGGTTGTAGGAAGGGCATTCGCTGCGTAAAAAACATATGCTGGATAAGTTGGTGGTTCATTCCGCTGTGGCGACCCCAGATTAATAAAGGGACTAAGCCGATAATGAATGAATGAATAAATGAATAATATAAATAACAGTAGCTTGATAAATAGATTTTAAAATAGTGGTGCAAGAAAAGGTTTTGTGTCTTTGTTATCCACAACTCCTGCATTAATTGCTGTGGAGTGGTCCACCTAATAATAATAATGGGCAAACACAATTTGCTTAAACCAGTAACACCCACACAATTGTATAGTCCTAATCAATACTGGACATATTGTCTAAACATTTACTTAACCGGTATAAGCAGCTCCTCTTGGGAAACAGTAAACGCTTCCCAGATTGCCAGCACACTTTCAAAGAATAATCACTAAGACAGAGACGGCTACAATTCTTAGGAATAAAAGTGGCAGTTTTAACATGCCTGGGCTGTCAAATGAAGCAGAAATCCTCATTGGAGTTTACTCAACCTGGCCACTGATTTTTATGATTCACCTTGAATATCCCGAACAAGAGGCTTAGACCATAACAAGGCCTGAAATGAGTGTAGTCTTAAAGAAACAATGTGGTAAGCACTTTTTAAGAGCCGCAAGACCCTCCTCTGAGACACATTTGTGTAGCTTGTGTAATGGCTGGGCCATTTTGATCATATACGCATGCCTAAAATCTTTGAGCTTTACAATCAAATTGCTTTGAGGATGAGTTGTAGTAATTAAGCAGGCATAGAGATGTGCAGCTCTTTGCGTGTTACTCTCCCTTGCAGTCTGTCCCTAAGGTACATTGGCTGTGTCCACAGTTTGAGAGCAGCACTTTGCCCACAGCAGTATTTGCTTATTCACCTTAATGATCCACTCAGACTCTCTGCTCTGCTGGGCTTTCTTTAGCAAACATCTGGGCTTTGCACAGCTGTAGCTGACAATATTAATCCCATGCCATCTGCTTCTATTTTAGTGTCCCATAAGACACCTTTCAAGACCTGTTGCTCACACCAACCATTTCCCAGAAAGTCTGTCATTATAAAGCAACATTCAAGAGCCAGTTATGTCAAATTGGTTTGACTCTTAAAATGTCACTGAGTTGACATGTGCTGTCCAACCAAAAATCTAACATTTCAGGCACTTACCCAAACCCTAAAATTATGCCAGTAGGACAGGAACAAGCAAATGTAACCAAGCGTTCAGATTTTTTACAGGTTGTTTATGTTATTAATCTGTTTTATGGCCATGTAGTATTCAGTGTAGCACCAGTTTCTGATGCTGTGTAAGTGTGGTAGTCAGTATTTTATACTTTATATATAAATACACCCTCTTCCTGAATGCTTATAAATAAAGCAAATAATAAAGGTTTATCAAAAAAAAATAGAGCCCCTTTAAAAAGTAAAAGAGGTGTATTTTGCAGTGATGCCATGAAAGAACATGTTAGTGTACACTTCTGAAAACCATTTTTTGTGTCTGAAGAGCATGTTAAACATCTAAAGAATCCTTTTCCACTGTGTAATAAAAGGTTTTAGGATGTTTAAGGAACCATCAGTGTCAATAAAGTACCTTTACTGTAAATTTGGTAACCTAAGTTAAACTGTAAAAGAACAAAAAGTTCACTCTGTCAACTCATGACATTTATTCTACTCATCCTTCAACCATTGAGGGATGTAAAGTGCATTCTACTAATTTAATAATTGTAAATATTGTAAATTAAATCGCAAGAGACCACCAATGCACAGTATATACAAAAGTGTCTTTTTTATTTTTTAAAAGCAGCATATATAGGGATGTTGAAAATGTATAAATGTGTAAAAATTCTGTGGACTGAAAAGAACTCATTCTTCAGCTGAAAAGACTTCTATCTTGCCATAGATATTGTTGTAATGTCACATTAAAATACCAAGCGTGACATTTATTCTCCTGATATCTGAAAACAGAACAGGTTAGAGAATCTACAGCCTATTCAGTCAAACTGATGGGAGAGTTTCATTTTTAGTGCAACCTTATGATTTGAGATTGGTTTCTGTCATTTTGAGTGAATCTTCCACAAAAAGTCCCTACAACACCAATAAACTTATGGAAAAAGGAGTTAGTGAAATACACAATGTTACTAGGGTATTTCATTGTTATTTGATAACTCATTTGATAACTAAAACTTAGAACACAGCTTTGATTGTATATGTATTTCACAGCAAGAGCCACTTTCTTGCCTTTTTGACCTTACTCCAGGTTCAATCCAAGACTGTCCTGTAACCAGTAATTAATGTTGGCAGCATTCCTAAAGAAATGGGGTGTTTCCCATATTCATAGATTTTAAAAGTCGATATGATGATTTGGCATATGGCAGTGACTATAAATGATTGTTTAATTACACATTCCATTTTTTCCGCTTTTGAATGTAAAACCTCCGTGAAGAGCTTGACCTCTTGAAGATCTGTCAGCTCTCCACTGGCCTAAATAGTGGAACTGCCAGATTTTCCTCCACACGGAGTGAGAACAGCTTGTCATCATCACACTCCTAGATTTTTAAAGGCTAGAAATTTCAGCAGATGGCCCCTCAGCATGAATCTTGGTAGTTAAAAAAGAGAAAGAATGCTGAATTTTTTTTAAGCTAAAACTGTGAGGGAAAGAAGTGTTGATGTATAGCATTGTAGAGATATTTTTTTTGACTGCATTGTCAGATTTTTAGTCTTAAGTCTTTAGTCTTTTAGTCTTTAAAGGGTGCTTTCTTAAATATCCTTGTTCAAAGTGTGAGGTACAGTGCATCCGGAAAGTATTCATAGTGCTTCACTTTTTTCACATTTTTATGTTACAGCTTTTTTCTAAAATATTCCAAATTAGTCATTTATTGCCTCAAAATCCCACACACAATGCCCCATAATGACAATGTGAATTTTTTTTTTGAAATTGTTGCAAATTTATTTTTAAAAAAGCTGAAAAATCACATGTACAGAAGTATTCACAGCCTTTGCTCAATACTTTGTTGATGCACCTTTGGTAGCAATTACAGCCTCAAGTCTTTTGAATATGATGCCAAAAGCTTGGCACACCTGTCTTTGGGAATTTTTGCCCATTCCTCTTTGCAGTATCTCTCAAGCTCTATAAGGTTGGATGGGAAGCGATGATGTACAGCCATTCTCAGATCTCTCCAGAGATGTTCAATAGGATTTAGGTCTGGGCTCTGGCTGCGCCACTCAAGGACATTCACAGAGTTGTTGTGAAGCCACTCCATTGATATTTTGGCGGTGTGCTTTGGGTCATTGTCCTGCTGGAAGATGAACTGTTGCTCCAGTCTGAGGTCAAGAGCACTCTGAAGCAGGTTTTCATTCAGGATGTCTCTGTACATTGCTGCATTCATCTTTCCTCTATCCTAGTCTTCAAGTTCCTGCTGCTGAAAAACATCCCCACAGCATGATGCTGCCATCTGTTAAGCTGCATCCCAATCGTCACAAAAATTGCAGAAGATATATTGGAACCTGTATGGACCCAAGATTCTCACAGATATCAGTCAGGTTTGGTGAAGGAAAATTCATGGTTTGGGGTTACATTCAGTATCGGGGCATGTGAGAGATCAGCAGAATAGATGGCAAAATCAACAGCCTGAAGTATCAAGACATTTGTGCTGCCCATTACATTACAAACCACCGGAGAGGGCAAATTGTTTAGCAGGATAGTGCTCCTTCTCATACTTCAGCCTCCACATCAAAGTTCCTGAAAGCAAAGAAGGTCAAGGTGCTCCAGGATTGGCCAGCCCAGTCACCACACATGAACATTATTGAGCATGTCTGGGGTAAGATGGAGGAGGAGGCATTGAAGATGAATCCAAAGAATCTTGATGAACTCTGGGAGTCCTGTAAGAACGCTTTATCTAGCAGAAACAATACTCTAAAAGTCAAAGCACAACATTCTTCTTTTTAAATCTGTATATCAGATATCTTCTATTTTTGTTTGACAAGAAATAAAATGGGTTTAAAACCACTTGAGGGTAAGTACAATCAAATATGTACAAATATTTGGTTGATCTATTGCTTTACACTTTAAAGAAGATAATATTATTTTATTCATTTTGTGTTCATTTTTTTCTATTTCATTCTCTCACCTCAGTCAATTGAAATTTCAGTCAGGGATGTCTTCTAAATGGGCAATTTTCCACTTCATTCTGTCTATAACAGGAAGCCGGATGACATGTTTTTTTTTGTTTTTTTTTTAGGCTATTACTGCGTTTCATCTCTGAGATTCATAGAATTTGTGGTGGGGGGTCTATGAGTGGGCCATGTTTTTCCCGATAGCACAAAAGGACAGCAGGAAAGAGAGCAAGCCATGCAGTAGGTCATCATGCAGAGCTTCGTTATCGTGCGCTATTCACCAAGCAGGATTATTGCCTTAAGGTCTGTTTCTTTAATGTTGCCTCATTTACAATACTCCTTTCTTCTTGTTTGCTCCTTCTCTCTCATATGCAAACACATGGAGATGCTCACCCACTCAGTATCCTCATGAAAATCAAATATTGTGTTAAGCTGCATCTAACAACCAAAAAAATGCAAACAATTTTTTGTTTTGTTAAGATTAATGTGTTATCTTACATTGATTCGAATTAGCTACTATAAAGACATTAGAGTATACTCTATCTGCTAAAGATTCTAAGCAATAGCTGATGCATATATTATTATTATTTTATCCAAATTTTGAGGCCTTTGCAGCAGGTAATTTACATAGATTAAAAAATAACTCAGATTTTTTTCCCCTTAAGCCACATTCCTTTAATTCATTGTTTCTCAACTATGTTCCTGTAGGACTACCAGCTCTGCACATTTTCCGGGTGTCGTTAACCAAACCTTATTTAGATCATCAGCTCATTAGTACCGACTGAAAGACCTGGATGACAGCAGGGCTTGCAAAATCCAGTAGCCCGACATCCTGGGGCTTTGCTTTTTCCATCCGAGCAAAATCTATCTCCACCTGCCCGAATGGCTAGTGGGAGTAAAAATATTTTTCAGTGTCTTTAAATTCACTCAAAAAATGTATAATTTTGAATGTGCTGTCTTACCTCAGAATTGTACAGAACTGTAGGATTTAATAGGACAGGTCTTTCTTTTGGTAAGTGTGTGAAAGAATGACATTAGTAATGACATAATTTTAAGTTTTGGGTGAACTATCTATGTAGGTGTCTTCTGTGATGCAGCTCAGAACTAAAATCATTCAGATTTTACAGGTAGAAGCAAGTTAGTTATATATTTTAAATAATCAAAAATAACAACGAGGAAACATTCTGAATATTTGTATATTGTTGTTTTTATTTTACAAATAACTACCCTGTAACATTCTGGGTAACATTTATGGTTACCAAAAATAACCTGAAACAATGTTCACTTTAATTATTTAAAAAATATTAATCAAATAAAAATGTTAAAAAATATTTTGTTTATTTAAAAATAAACAGATGCCATCTTATGTTTTTGTTTTCGTTTAATAAATTATGTATTTTCTATTTGGGCTACTTAAATTTATATTCTGGCTACCAAAAACTGAAGAGTGCCTGCCCGAGAGCTACCTGGGATTTTAAAATTTTGCAAGCCCTGGACAGACAAAGGAGATATCCAAAACATGCAGTGTTGGTGGTCCTCCAGGAACGTGGTTGAGAAACACTGCTTTAACACTTTATTTAAATAGCTTAATTTAAAGAAGAAATACTTTAAACCACTTTAATATAGCCAGTTTGTGTATTTTAAAAGCTAATGTTTATTACGTATTTTAACTTGGCACATTTAAAAAAAAAAATTGTATTTTTAATGCCTTAGTAGAGTCAAAAGCTTACATGTAGCACCTTTAACATGCTACAGTCAGAAAATTAAAAGTAAGATGCACACACTTCAGATCTACTTTTGAACATGTTTGTGCAATTATATTTATTAATCATGTTGAATAATTCCCAAACTTTCCCAAATACTGTATATAGAAATATATAGTTAAATAATATATTGTTTATATAAATATATATTTATATGGTGTTAAATATAGATGTGTATGAAAAAAAATAAGCATACAAATAACTTTTAAAATGAAGTGAACAGAGCAGCTTTGCAGTGAGCGGGAATGGAAAACCTGGAGTGGATCCCCCAGTAGAGCCATTGTATAGAACTTAAGAAAGAGGAACATACTTTCGCTCTGTTACAGGCTTTGATCTCATCCTGTAAACACAACTCCTCTCTCTTTATTTTAAGACCTAATCGAGCTAAAATTAAGACATTTATTTTAAGGACAAACGGAAACCCAGCAAGGGACAGAAATCCATCATAGCAACAGAGAACTTTAATCCATGTAATTATATGAGCTAACCACTATGCTGGCCCCAGAGAACTAAATTTCTAGCCCCTTTTCCTGATTGTAATCACACCATCACTTGGAACCCTAAAGTGGCGTAAGCCGACTGACAGCAACATCAAGTGTGGCATACAATAAGCACCTGAAGGACGTTGGAAGACGTGATCCAAGCTGTGTGTTGCAGGTTTCAGTATAACGAAGAAGGAATGTGGAATGTGGATAAGTTATGTGACTGAAAGGACAGAAAGGAGGACTAATTTACCTTTAACAACTTGTAGTTTTACAACATTCAGGCTTAGAAAGAACACAAAACTGCAGTCAAAGAAAACAGACATTTAACTGGTGTTGTCAAAAGTATAGAGTTCAATACCAATTAGTACTAAAATGAAAAAAAAAAAAAAAACGCGTTTAAGAACGTACTCAACAACACTCAAATGTTCAGGCTCATTCTGAAAACGTACCGCTATATACATTTCCGGAGTGCACCAAATATGTGGTTTTTGTTTTCGCGAATCTACCAGAGGCCATTGTGTTTGCTTTTTGAGGTCACAAATTTCTCTCGCGAGTGCCATTCACACCTGCTGTTCTGGTGTAAATCCACCAGCCGCTGATCGAATGACCCACATTCCTCCTTCCTTAAACCAACCAGTAGTATTTTCAAAAGCACCAATTGACCCGCCCACCCACTTTTCTAAACTCAACCAAATTGTTGGGCTTCTGTTTTTGTCTTACCCACTTTCTGGAACGGCTCTTCACCAGACTCGAACACCGTTGTCATGGTCAACTTCTCTCTGCATCTCAAGTCCACCGACATACATGGCGAGCCAACGAACTGGTATCCATATAAAGGTAGGCAATCAGCTGGTAAGCACGAAAAGAAACTGCATACCGCCATAAAGCTTTCATTTTAAAGACAATATGCAGCCATATGTACTTCTGTCTACATAATTTGCGATCTCCTGAAATGTATATAGGTCTACATTTTCAAAGTGAGTCTGTGTTGCAAATGTTAATGAGAAATGGACATTTTCAGGTGCAGAATTCAATACTTTTGACAACCCTACATTAAACATTAACTTTCTGTATGTGTAACTTTAAAATACTGTACTGATACTTACATCTTTGGTACTAGTTCCTGTTGTGCTTAGTTAGAACCTAATATAAAGTTAGAGCTAATTTAGTTCTTCCAAAATGTTTTTATCAAACTAAAATCATTCTCAGTTCCTGAACTGCAAAAATGCCAAATTTTGGGTAGTTCTGTAACTGGATGATATGCCTCTGATCCACTGCATGCTGCCAAAACCACACTAAATCACTGAAGCTGAAGGAGCCCTGTGGTATCTGGCACTGCAATGTTAACCGGAGATCCTTCAAACCCTCAAGGTTGTGAGGTCAGGATGGCATGGGTAGTATATTCTTGTTAATTCAGCACATCCCACAGATGCTGTTAGTTTGAATAATTAGCAATTCCTGAACCATGTGTGCAGTGTGGCAGACACATTTTCCTGCTAGTAATGTGTCAAATGTATGTCCATATGAACACTGTTAATTTCATCAATGAAAATGGCGTGACACAAACAGAAAGCTGATAGGTCTGCTGCACCAGTAACAGGACTGAATGCTCAAGCTCCAATCCACTAATATAAGGAATCAACAGAGCAAAGCAGCAGATCATAGCAAAAAGTTTTTATCATTATAAATACATTTTAGTCTCTCGTTTTTCACTAACATTAACTCTCTATACATGATTTGTTGAGCAGATCGGGATGTGCGCAGTCACAGTTTTCAGTCATGTTACTAGCACAGAAAATCACTAACATTTTTCACCTTGATTTTCATTGACAGAACTAACATGTACAAAACTGTATTGTAACACTTTGCTTGACACATCATGAATGTGAATGAGATTTTATAAATGCTTAAAACAACTGTCATTAAGTGTCATTTGACCAGTAATGACATTTTAAATGCAAACATGACATTGTTTGTAATGACAACTTGACAAACAAATGCACCACAACCTGTTTTGCCTTTGTTATGAAGTCTTGACATTTATTAAAACAACAAAACATGTCATAAATCTGTCATAAACATGATAGTTGTGTTTATGAAGATGTCTTGAGTTTTATAACACCATCATAATTTTTTTACCTCAACTAAGCTAAATATGTCATTAAAATGTCCTTAAATATTAATGATGCTCTTATATAAAAATTTGACAGTAATGACACATTAATGAGACATTTTAATGACAAATAAAGGTTGTTCCACTGAAAAAGTGATCAGAACAAAATATCCATGACACAACAATAATGGCCTAAACAATCATGTTTATAACAGATTTATAAAAAAGTTATGTTGTCCCCAGTAATTTCAAGTTGTCATGACTGATAAAAACAGTTTGTGATGTTTTTGTTCAAACAATGTCATTTTTGCATTTAAAATGACACAACTGAGCAATTGACACTTATTAACAATCATAAGCATGCATAAAATCTCATTCACACTATTCATAATTATAAATTATAAATTCACACTATTCAGAATTATAAAGGTTCATGACAGTCTTATGAACACCCCCTTCAAGTAAAGTATTACCAAATGGACTAAATTTGCACTGCACATAAATGACGAGCCTCCGTGTTTTCTACTGTTTACCTAATCATTAATACTTTGTATGACCCACCATGCCACAGTTGACCTTCTGTTGGCTCAAATTTGTAGGGATAGCTTTCATTACTCGTGTGCATTGATGAGTGCCCAACATCCTGTTCGATTGTGGATTTTTTCAACTTTTGCTAAAGTCTCACTATTGCTGACCTGAAGTGACCCATTTCAGAGATCTCTGATCCATTTGTCTTAAAGGCCAAAGTTATTCAAATCTTTATTCCTCTCCATTTTTCCTATATCCTTGATTATGAAACTTATTGTTTGCTTACCATCAGGTCTGCTCAGACTTTATGTGGCCTTGTTAGGAGAAGATCAATAATAATTGATTCATATGTGACTGGTCATAATGTTTTGGCATTTGGTTGTATACTATATCTGTCTATTAGCTATTAGTTACAGTATCACCCACATTCATCTCACATTTGACATTTAACATTTTCATGTGATTAAACACTTGATTTAAGTGTTTGGTACTTAGAATCTCTCTTTGACAGACACTTTCTATATGAAGTATGGTTTGTTCAGAGACTCAAGAGACGTCATGTCTCACACTGCAAGGAGATTCATTAGTCATTATATCCGCATGAAGGTGTGCCAATCTCTTGCTGTCGTATCAGTTGTTTTATTAGCAGTACAATCTGATCAGACGGAGCAGAATGGGAGCAGCCTAACAAATGTCTCACAGCCGCTTAAGAAACTTATTAACAAACGAAAAATGACCAAGATGATGAACAATGCATTTGGAGAGCGGTTCATTTCTGCTTGAGTTCCTGGCTTCATGCCGAGTCTTGTTTCCACAGTAGCAGATGAGTAGCATAGCACTTCTGTTAGAGAAGTGGACCCTGCAGATCTTCTGCAGGACATTCAGCAGGCAGGAGGCTATTATTATTATTAGAGTGAGAGAGAGAGAGAGCATGAAGAGAGAGAGAGAGAAAGAGAGCATGGAGAGATGATGGAGTTTGATAGCAGAAAGAGTAATAGAGAAGGAAGCAAGCTAGTTTAAAAACAGGATAAGGAGAGAGGGTAAGAGGATAAAAAGGGACATTAAAGGACTACAAGGTAGAAGAGATGTCGGAAAAGATATATGTTGTATTCTCTGTTTGTTTTGAGTCAGACAGAAAGCTGAAAAAGGATTCTGTTAAGAACAAAATCATGACAACAACAAAACCAGAGAATAAATATGTGCACAAATTCATTAACATCGGGGTCCCAAATCTGAAACAACTATTAATTTATTCATTAATTTATTAATTTATTCATTCAGTTTTTCAGTCATTTATTCATTCATTTATACATTCATTTATTCATTCATTCATTTTCCTTTGGTTTAGTCTCTTTATTCATCAGGGTTTGCCACACCGGAATGAACCGTTAACTCATCCAACATATGTTTTACACAGTAGATGTCCTTCCAGCTGCATCCCAGTACTGGAAAACAGTAACCGGTTGAGTAGTAGTAAGTTCCCTGTGGGGGGGAAATGGAAATGCTATGTGGAAAAACTTCCATTATGGGGATTTTGCCAGAAAGCCAATCATCTGAAAGAGTGATAAAACAGGCCAATGAAATGCCAATAAATTGGCAGCGTCAGCATAAGCAGCTGGCAACAATCACAATCAGCTGTGTATAAAGATGCAAGCCACGCGATGCTAAGTACCTTTTCTACCTGAAAAGCCGAACTGAAGCTGTCAGCTAAGGCGCATATTCCTGTGGCGAAGGAACATAGCATTTCCGTTCCCCCCTCGGGAAACGAGGGTTACATAGTAACCGTTTCGTTCCTCAGCGGAAGGGGCACTTCAGTGCCAAGTGGAAAAACTTCCTCTATAGGGAAATGTATGGAAACGTGAACAAAGGGAGAACATGCAAACTACACACAGAAATGCTAACTGACCCAGCTGGGACTGGGAACCAGCGACCTTCCAGCTGTGAGGCGACAGTACGAACCACTGAGCCGCCGTGTCACCTAATTAAGAAATTATGGTAAAATATTTAAATTTTGTTCAATTTCACATTACATTTCACTATACATCCTTTTAAATTGGATTTAAATAAAATACAAAAAATGTTTCAAGCTTTGTCTATAAGAAAGGAAAGAAAAAAGTATTCAAATGTTCAGTTTGCATTGTTTTTGTTTGGAGTTCCAAGTCCATAAACTTTCAAATTCTTTAGATATAAATTATTTATCTAATTTTCAATAAGCTCTCAGAGTTTTTGACTCCAATGAATGCATTTAGAGGTGAAAACAAAGAATTTTGCAAACCCTTTTATCACTTCTCTCACACTCAAATGTCTTTTTATATCTTCATTCTAAAAAAAATAGGTCAGATGTATTCTGCGGAGGATGGCGTGGGGAATTGCACTCTGCTCTGAATGAGATGAGCAAAACAAGAGAGATTAGCAAAGCTCCTATAGCAAACAATGAACACTGGTGTCTGCTGCTTGGACCAAAAAAAAAATGTATTATTAATGTGATGAAATGGCCCTACAATTAGGAAGAAAAGATGCATTGCCCACCTGATGGTTTATCAGGATTTACACCTGTCCTGGTGAGTGAGACCAACAACATACACGTACCGTACACTCATCCTGTATATACCCTCCCCCATTACACTATGCATTTGCTGAAGCTGTAATTCCCTGGTGCGTCAGGTTTACTTTAATAACTGAGATAAACCACCTGATCCTCACAAAAGTTGAGATGATTGGAAAAACAGCATATAAAAATAAAAATAGGCCTTGGGAGAGGAGAAAAAGTGGCTGATGCTCATGAATGAAAACCTCTACGTGAATCTCGTTTCAAATTTAATTAAAGCTTGTGTCCTTTTTGCAAATTAAATTTCCTTACTCCTTTTAGAGATCTCAATTTGCTGAAGGCCACAAAGAACAGCCGAGCTTTCAGCTTATTACCAACTTGTTCATTTCAGGTATACACTTTGACCCCCTTCATTTAGCCATCTAATTACTAACATCCATCTCAAACGAACAAGGTAAATGGAGGTAAAATGTTGTATGTGTGCAGATGACCTCTATCTCTACTTTTGCCACAAACTATTGATTTGTGTGTGTGTTTGTTTGCGTAAATGCACATCTTTGTGTCTGTTTTAACACCTTTAGGGACATGGAGACATGATGTTGCATTATTTATAGCAAATTATAGATGTTTACGCCTCCCTTCCCCTTCAACCTCAACTGTGGTTTCTGTTGGGAATCACAAAGGATGAGCGCAATCTCAAGATGGATTGTGCTTTTAAAGCGAGAGAGAGAAATGTGGATGAAATATGTTTTGCGCGCTTTCTGCTTGTGGCTGTGTGTGAATTGAGCTGAAATATGCAGCGACCAAACCCCCCCCCCATTTGACTCTGGGAAAATATTTGTAACTGTTATCGTTTAAGGAATGGTGATTGGAACGTGAAATGAATTATGCATTCATTCAAGATTGCTTTGTGTCGTTCAAGATACACTTGAAGATTACGTCTAAATAAATAAGTTGATGTTTGCGTTCCGGCACAATCAATTTTGTGGATTACAGATTGCTTTCTCACCCCTTATTTGATTACAACATTTTTTTTCTCTGGGGACAATCGGAGAGAGTGTGATGAGTTATATAGGATTTAAATAAGCTCCGCGGGCCTGATATCAAGCTAACCTCTCTTTTTTCTGCCGAAACGTCCTCATAATGGCCTGAATTAGTCAAAGCGATAAGAATCCAAGCTGTAGATATGGACAGCCAGAGGACAAATCTGCTGGCAGAAGTAAAGAAATGTTTTTTTTTTCTATGTTGAATGTTGTTATAAGAAGGATTCTTAGATCCCAACACCTCATCAGTTGTCTCATTGATAAGATTCTGTAGCTGAACTGATGGTCTTTGCATTTAGCAATGTGCAAGAAAACTATTTTGTGTGTAAGACACTCATTTGTTATATGAATGTGTAAGACATAATGAGTTCAGTTTCATTAGATGTGCATCATACATGTAATAGATCATAAGAAGTAAATCTGTAAAGTAAAAGAAAAATGTGACCTCATTACTTGCTTGTTTGCATTATAATTTGCACGGCCAGCCAAGAAAATACAGCGTTTCGGTCTGCTAAAATGTCAATAAAAACTACTTTCTTGAACTGTGCAGAATTTAAGCATCAATGGTTGCGAGAGCTGAGATCAATGTCCCAAATTGCAGTTCAAATACATAAATAAATGAAGAAACATATTTCAAACATGGGTTATAGAAAATTCTAGTTAAAAATATATATATATTCATACAACTCTAAATTAACAGATTTTCTTTATTTAAAGTGTAGGATGAAATCCATTTCATCCTTTAATGCCTATTTTAAATTAAAATAATCAAAAACGTACTTATATAATGTAGAAAATACATTTGTTTTTTTTCTGAAGTATTTTCTTTACCACAGAATATGACAGTCTTCATGGTTATGAATGTAGAAGTCAGTGTTATACTTTTGATTCTTATCCAATACTGAATCGCTTTATGGTGTCATACTGACCGTCTTTTGTCAGTGCTTCACCTGTCAGAGTTTAATGTGTGGGCAGATGACATGAAGCAGCCTGAGGTTAATTGATAATAGATGAATGCAGTGTAATAGATAATAGGATAATAGATGATCTTACAGTGAATACATCTCCCAGTAGATGTCTAAGGAAAATGATAGCAGCACACTGCTTTCTTTGGAGAGCATTTTAGCTTTACTGTTTTAACTGCAATCCATGCCTTTTCTCTATTCTCTATAGATTTGGCACTAAACACTAAAGATAAGTACATGCTAAGAAATGCTTTCATTTCTGGCTGTAGATGGCAGCCAGCAAAAGCAGAACCTTGCACTGTGACCTGTGCTAAATTTTATTTTCAGCTATATTCAAAATACTTTTATTTAATTCAGCTGCTCATTTTACACCTTTTGACTTGCATTTGGAGACAGGAATCGAATATCATACAAGTGGAAGTTAGTGAGACTCTAGATGCTATATAATTAAAGCAACATTCTGAAGGTCGAGAGAAACTTTTTTTGCATAAAATATAGATTTCAAGAGTTCACATAGAGCTGATGAATAATTATAAAGCTTGTTTGGCATGCTGTCCCGGGAGATAGCCCTGAGCTTATAAGATCCTCGAACCCGGGGCTCTCTCCCATTGGCAAGGCGAGAGGGGAGTTTGAGCTCAGGTAGATCTCGAGAACTCCCCTGCTGTAGTAGCTAATTAACAGATAGTAATTGCTCTTAAGAGACACAGTAACTACTTACTAGGGGCATGTCTATGGAGCCGATTTGGATTAGTCAGTTAACTTAAGTTGCATGTTTTTAGACGGTGGGAGGAAACTGGGGAACCCGGTGGAAAACCACGTGAGCACGGGGAGAACGTGTAAACTCCGCACAGAAACGTCGGCTGGCTTGGTAAGGACTAGAACCAGTGACATTCTTGCTGTTAGGCAACAGTGCTAACCACTGGGCCACCGTGCCACCCATCTAGAAAAAAGGAGGAGGAGTAGGGGTGGAAGGGGGGATTCTTCAAACTGAAGATGGCTGTTATATGGAACTTAGGGTATTTATAGTGGCTTAGGAATCGTCTGATTGGTGAATCATAAATTGAATAATGCGGGGCCGGCTGCATGCAATCATAAGCACAAGATCCTCTCGAAACTAGTTTATAAATTAACTTCACTTATAAAAGCAAATGACAAATACAAATTTGTCGAAAAAATTATGCTGGTTGCATTGACTTTTGCATTGAATAAACAGGACAGTTCAACTGGTGCTTGGGCCTTAAAAAACTAAAATTTCAATAAGCGTGCAGTATGTGGAAGTGTTAAATTTGCAGTTTAGCACACAGTAGCACTGAGTGGATTGAATGTGTTCAGTTCTGCAATGTCAAAAATAAAGGTTTTTATTTGGCTTTGAACTATGAAAAATCATCCAGTTTAACATCCATTCAACCCTTTCATTCTTCAAAAGTTTCTTTATAGCAGAACTTTTTTTGATAGCACTTCATCTGAAGGGGGTGTTCATATGGCTGTCATGACACCTTTATAATCATGACACATAATGAATATGATGGAATATTTATGTGTGCTAGTGACAACCAAGTCAACAAAACCTGTCAGTGTCTTCTGTTTCAAGATAACATAACTTGTCATAAACATGCTTGTCATTAGGCCATTATAATTGTGTCATGAATGTTTTTTCTGATCATCTTTTTTCCAGTGGAATCTGAATTTGTGATTTAAAATGACTCATTAAAATTGTGTTATGATTATCAGCGATCTAGCGGTCTAGATTGCTGATGTACTACAAATCCACCATTACATGGACTACAAACCTAAGCGTGCACCACACACAACGGATCCTGATCCAGGCTGATTACAAACTCACACAGCTGAAGCTGCATAAGCACTCATTACATGGTCTATTTATACAGCACACACACACAGACATTGCTGAGTCTTTATTGCACAAGGAGTGCTCGGGCAGGCAAGGGTTGATCACAGGAGCAAACAGTATTATGTGGACAATCCAAAAGAGAAGTCAAAAACAGGCAAAGAAGTCGGTCCAGGTGGCTAGCATCAGAAAACAATAAACAAGGCAAAGAATCAAACACGGCAGAGCAAGGCAAGAAGAAACGCTTCGTATTATGTACAGATGACAACCAGACTCAGCAGTGTGTGTGTGTGTGTGTGTGTGTGTGTGTGTGTGTGTGTGTGT
>CAIGQZ010032240.1:6684584-6719299 GCA_903798205.1 Danio tinwini | reverse complement strand
TGTGTGTGTGTGTGTGTGTGTGTGTGTGTACGCGTGTGTGCATGTGCGTGTGTGCGGTATAAATAGTCCATGTATTGAGTGCTTAAGCAGCTTCAGCTGTGTGAGTTTGTAATCAGTTTTGATCAGGAACCTGTGTTTGTTGTGCATGCTTGGAGTTGTAGTCCATGTAATGGTGGATTTGTAGTCTTTCAGCAATCTGCAGCCGCTAGATTGCTGATAATCACAACAATTTTTAATACTCTGACAAATTATTTTATAGTTTTTTTTAACAGCCTCATTAATATTTAATAACATTTAATGACAAACACAAGAGAGGTTACGATAATTTGGTTTTGTCAAGTTGTCAACAAAGACATCTGAAACAATGTCACATTTGCATTTCAAATGACATAACTGAGTGAATGACACTTAATGACAGTTGTCATAAGCATGTATAAATTCTCATATGTATTCATAATTATAAAGGTTTCATGATAGTCTTAGAAACACCCCCTTCAAGTAAAGTGTTTTATGACAGATTTATGACAAGTTATGTTGTCTTGGTAATTTCGGGTTGTCATGACAAAGATAAAGACTTTGTAATGTATTTGTTTGACAAGTTGTCATCACATCGTTTCCTTAGATATTTTCTCCCAATAGACTTCTGAGGAAAATGAGAGCAGCACACTACTTTCTTTGGAGAGAATTTTAGCTTTACTGTTTAACTGCAATCCATGCCTTTTCTCTATTCTCAGTTTTTGGCACTAAACACTAGAGATAATGCACCATATACAGGCATTCTTTCAGAGCTTATGGTGCTCAAAACAAGTACTTGCTAAGAAATGCTTTCATTTGTTGCTTTTGTGGTGGCAGCCAGCAAAAGCACAACCTTACACTGTGATCTGTGCTAAATTTTATTTAAGCTTTTGTTTATTTAATTCAGCTGCTCATTTTCCACCTTTTAACTGGCATCTGGAGACAGAAACAGAACAGCATACATGTGAAAGTTAGTGAGACTCTAAATGCTATATTCTTGAGGCAGGGGTGTCAAACTCAATTCCTAGAGGGCCGCAGCCCTGCTGAGTTAAGTTCCAGCCCTGCTTCAACACACTTACAGTGTCTGTAGGTATCAAACAAGCCTAAAGCACTCAATTAGTTTGATGAAGTGTGTTTAATTAGGGTTTGAACTAAACTGTGCAGAGCTGTGACCCTCCAGGAACTAAGTTTGACACCTGTGACTTAAGGCAACATTGGCTGTTCCAAAGGTCTAGAGAGGAACAATGTTTTTGTGTGTAAAATATAGATTTATGAACGCTAATGATGGTGACATAATACAATTTCAATAAAAATACACATTTTTGCTATCATTTATGCTGTTTTCAATAACACAGGCAAAATTACCACAAAAAGTTAATTAAATTAGTAAACAGAACAATTCCAACAGTGTCCTCATACCACATAAAAAACGCTAAAAACAAAAATGTCAATAAGGATGCCGTACATGGAAGTGTTAAATAGATTTTTGCACAGCACAAACTAGCTTTGAGTGAATAGATTAGGTGTACAGTTCTTATTTGACTTTGAACTATGAAAAATCTTTAACATCCATGCAACCTTTTCATTCTTCAAAAGTTTCTTTATAGCTGAAAATTTTTGGTAACACTTCACATGAAGGGGGTGTTCATAAGGCTGTCATGACACCTTTATAATCATGATGCAAAATGAATATGAGGGAGATTTCATGCATGTTACTGACAACCAAGTCAACAGAACCTGTCAGTGTCTTTGTTATGATAACTTGACATTTCCAAGATAACATAACCTGCCTTAAATCTGTCATAAACATGATTGTCGTTAGGCCATTATAACTGTGTCATGAATGGTTTTTTTTTTATCATCTGATGGAACAATTTGAATTTGTGATTAAAATGTCTCATTAAAATTGTCTATACTATTACAAATGATTTTATAATGTTTATTAACAGCTTCATTCACATTTTAAAAACTTTTAATGTCAAGTTATCTTGTCTTGGTATCAAGCTGTTGTTTCAAACACAGACAGGTTACGATTATTTGGTTTTGTCAAGTTGTCAACAAAGGCATCTGAAACAATGTCCCATTTGCATTTAAAATGACATAGCTGAGTGAATAACACTTAATGACAGTTGCCATAAGCATGTATAAATTCTTATATGTATTTATAATGTGTAATTTTATAATTATAACGGTTTCATGACAGTTTTAGAAACACCCCCTTTCAAGTAAAGTGTTACCAGTTGTCTTCACACTGTAAGGATGGCTAAGTCTCTTCATCATATCAAACCCTGAGAACTGTAGTGAAAATTTTACAAGGTGAGACCACGAGAACTATCAGGCGCTAAAACAATAAACTTTCTGGTCTGAGAAGTGATCAGGAAACCAGCTGTTCAACTGTTCTATTCAAATCATCCTGATTAAATCTTCTTGACTGTGTCTTTGACAAGATCAGGGAAGAATGCAGGAATGCACCCTTCTCCTTTCACCCTAAACCCCCCTTCTTGACCTTTAAGCTATCTTTCTCCATCAGTGCAGATGACATAAAATGGTTTTAATATGATGTATCTTGTAGCACTATATTCATGTTTGGTATCATTTTAAATGTCTCTGTGTGATTGGTAAAGTGGTCTTATTTTCACTATAATAATTCATTTGTATATGTTGATTTGGTTTTTGACTTTGATAAAATCTCTGCCAGATGCTCCTCCCTCTAGTGATGATTAACATCTCAAATTCACCAGGCAGGGGTCTCTGTGACGCTTTTATTGTCTTGAATTGATTTCTGTTTGTTCTGAGTTGAGCATATAAGGTAAAGATGTGATATGGGTCAGGGGAATCTTGTAGCCAAGACCCTGTTGCAGCAACTCTGAGACTTATGCTGCAATGTATTTCTCTGATCAGGTATGCATCTCTAACTCTTGGATTTATGCTTGAGTAATGGATGTTATATTGTTACAGTATCATCTCTGAATTGACTTTATGATTGTTTTATTATATAATTGGCATAATACAATTTTACCTGATGAATAAAATGTTGAGTTTTGACTCATTCTGAATTCTCCTGAAATCTTTTATATCCAGTAGATTAAGTGGAGTCTGCGCTACCTTTATGTTGCGGCATCGTTTTATGATTTTAAGACACATTTGACTGATATGAAGCAGTTTGCACAACAGCATGGAGATTTTTTAATCATTTAATCACTGATTTTAGCATGTTGCATGAGCATTGGCTAAGTGAATTATTCTTTTAGGATGAGTAAGCAGTTGGCAACCAGTTTATTTGAATATTAGTTAATCCTGCACCCTCTGACTTACTTCAGAATGTTTACATTCTGTCCGTGAGAAGACACGCAAACCCGGGGCGTGAAACTCTGAGCGGCGTTTGGTCTCTAATGAACGTATAAACTGAAGAGTATGAGAACAGATATATCAAAACTCTAAATTAAGTCATAAATGATTATTGTGATCCGTTTCTACAATTAGAAATACAGTCTAAATATTACGATCACTTAAAATTGGAGTCAGATTATATTTGGAGCTAAAAACTAGTATAAATAAATTCTAATAATTAACAGAATTCTTTTCAGAAGCACTAGAAAAGGCTTACATTGATTTAACCTTTGACCATGCTGTTAGTTTCGTCATTGGGCTAATAGATGGACTTTTTAACAACACTAAGAAAAAAAGTAGTTTTTTTTAAAGAAATCTTCAATGAAGAAAACCACAATGATCATATCAAGTACATTTGATTCAATTTTTTCCAAAATTCCATGCCATGTATTCCACATTATATGTCTATTCCTATTTTTATGACTGGGCTGATTCTGCAATTCTCTCTGTTTCCCTCATCACAGAAATAATAAACTATAGGAAATAATAGCATAGGAAATAATAAGTGCAGTAGACAGTAAAACTATTTGCGCTATATGATTGCGATGATGTTTGTGATGAAATGATAACCAATTTGCAATATCTAGCAGCGTAATGGACTGGTTTTAGGCAGCCAAAATAACTGAAACAAAATGGCACTTGAAGCCTTGCACATTCATGTGACAAACGACTGCTCCTGCTCTTAGGTGGATCCATCAAAGCACACCACAGGGACAGTTAGACCGCTGCATTGGTTAATCAGCATCCTGAAGCATGAAGGATTTCACACGTCACACACAGAGCCTGAGTTTACACTTTGTCTGTTTCTGTGGCAACAGCAGCAAGCGTGAACCCTTCACAAAGCTGACCTCACATCATTCCCATAAATTACTCTTCCTCACCAGAGGGGAATAAATTGGATCCGAGCCTGGAATGATACACATTACAAGTGAGGGCGCTATGATCAGTGTCATTTACCTGTCAGGCCTGCTGTTCACTGCTGCATCTACTGCAATCTGTGAATGGACAAGATCACAGTCTTTCAGAGAGCTGTACATCAGCATGTCCTCGTTGGAGACTCTCAGATATGATGGTAATTGAAAAGCTGACACTGAAGTGTAAAAGAAATATTTAATTCTGTGTTACAGATGTAAATGTCTTGTGTTTCAACAAAGATTGTCCATCTAGCACAAAGCAAAAACAACAAATCATACTGTGTAAAAACTTCAATTAATAAAATGTTGAAAAAATTTAAATCTAAAAGTATAGAAGTAATATTCTTGCATGTACATTGTTAAGAATATACGTTTAAAACTGTAAATGAACGGTTACTTTTCAAATCTGGTTATCATTCAGAATGGCTGATATTGACTAGTCTATTAAACAGATTCAGCCAATATTATACATACAGTACAGTGTTTAAAAGTGAAGCTAGTTTTTTAAGAATAATTTATTTGAAGCTGCTTGAATTTTTTTACTGTGTGTGTAATTAATTAATTATTGGTTTTTATAGCAAAACAATAGGTGTAAGTAAAACGCAAATATTTTAAACTCATATAATAATAATTTCGTTACATATACAGTATATAGAGCTTTTCTGGACACTCAAAGCGCTTTACACATTAAAGGGAATCTCATCTACCACTTGTGTGCAGCATCCACCTATATGACGCGACAGCAGCCATATTGCGCCAGACTGCACACCAGCTGATTGGTGGAGAGGAGACCGAGTGATGAAGCTAATTATGATATGGATATGGCAATATGGAGGCCTTTGGACAAATTTGGCCAATAACTCTTTTCAAAGGATTTTTAACATCTTATCCTCACCAAGCAGTTTAGAGTCCCCATCAACATATTGGAGCGTTAGGACCCACACAAACCCTGCTGGTCTCACTAACACCACTTCCGGCAGCAACCTAGCTTTCCCATGTGGTCTCCTATTTAGGTACTGACCGGGCACAGACATGCTTCGCTTTAGCGGGCGACCAATTGAGAGTTGCAGAGAGCTAGCTGCGGCTTTTTAAAATAAAGGTATAGGTACAGTATAAAATAGCATGTTTGGGTTTGAGTGAAATAAGGTCTGTGGTTGACATGGAGTTTATGAAAGCTTCCTGTTGTATTAATAAATGACAAACAATCATAATAATATCAAATAATATTCAATAATAATCAAATAATAATACATAGAATGTGAAATTTGACACTGCTGTGTATTTTATAATGGTAAGATGCTGCAGTAAAATAATTTGGTATAATATGAAGTAAAAGTAATGTTTTATTACATTTTAATACTTTTTTTAAACCTAACTTTAACCCACATTTTTTCTTATTTTACATTTAGATTGAACAGCCCAACATTTTCTACATTGATTGTGTAGTAGTATGGATATATTTTATTCTGAACCTTCTGACTTTTCACACTTATTTTATTTTATTTTAACATCTTGGGATATCTCTCCTCACACTGCTCATTATTTACCTGGTGTTTAACAATTAGCCCTGCTCTCTAAAAATTGCAGGGTTATTTCTATTTGGATTAAAACATTAAAAAACAAACAGTACAAAAAAAGTCAAATATAGACAAGCCCAAACTTTGGGTTGAAGGTGCCATATACTGTATGGTTTAAATAAGGTAAATTGTTCTCTGATGTTTACATAGTGGATTTTTGGCTTCAGTAACTGCTCCAGAAACTGTTTAATAAGCTCATTTTTTACTCCATAAAATACTCCTAGAATCAGAAGGTCCATGTTTGCCTATATATGTTTGTGTCATGAATATTATTAAAATGCACACACACACAGCATAATGTACGCCAGAGGTGCTCAACCCTGTTCCTGGAGATTTACTTTCCTGGAGATTTCAGTTGCAACCCATATCCAAACACACCTGTCTATAATTTCCAAGTGCTGTTCAGGTCCTAAATAATCGGTTCAGGTGTGTTTGATCAGGATTGGAGCTGAAATCTGCAGGAAGGTCATGTCCAGGAACAGGGTTAAGCACCCCTGATGTACGCTGAACAAGGACAAATAGTTGAAAATCCAAACCCAATCAAAGTAACTATAACCTATTTTGCTCACCAGATTTGTTGTGGATAAAGGCCAGATTATAATTAAACTTGACAAAAGAACATGATAGAGATGTATCGCATTGTATTTTGAAGCTATATTGTCAAAGAAAACAGCCTGGACTTAGTACCTCTGCATGAACAGATGACAGTTGAACTGAGTGATTTGACACGATTCAGCATCTATACATGTTTGTTGAATCATTCGCATCCAATTTCACGATATTTCATATCAATAAACACAATAAATTAACAAAAGATGTAACTAAACATACCGTATGCCTCTTCAGAGGGGAGATAAATAAATGTGTAATCGGTAAACCTTGCAATTTGCATTCTAAAGCAATTTTGAACTTTTTTTCATGCTGGCGTTACGTAGTAACGTATAGTAAACAATTTGGGGCTCACATTTTCAAAATAAAAGTCCCACATACGTAGTAAGTAGAAATATACGCTTAAAACAACTAAGGGAGGAAATGATCACTGATGTATCAGTAGAAAACTTTTGGTTTATCAAATGCAGCCTGAGGCATGCATATTAATGATTTCAGAGCATTTTTTTTATGATCTCAGACCTGCATGAGTTGGTGTGCTCTTTATGACGTAGCTGCTCGTCAGGTCCGGATGAATGACCTAAAGTAGGCATGCATGCAAATAAGGAGGGCATGGCCCATGAGTCTCGTCACAGTTTGTTTTGTCTTGTAATTGGCCCATTGTCCACTGGGGTTTTACACTCATAGAATTTACATGAAAACGAGGCAACAGTATTGTCTGAGGCTCACAGTATGTCCATTTCCATATACTGATCTTTTATTATTCTACTATGTCTTATTATACCCAGATTTACATTATTGGGCACCTTTAAATTTGGAATTTAAATTAATTCAAATTGAATAAAAAAAATGAAAGCAATGGTTGATTTTGGTTATATTACTTAAATTTGGGTTAAAATAACTCACCATTTTTAGAGTGTGTGTATTTTTATCCTGATATTTCACACTGGACTCTGCTAAACACTAGGTTAATGTTTTTATTTGCACAATTGAAAATGTCATTGTCACTCACTGAATGAATACAGCAGATGACCTGTTTATAGCTCAAAAGTTGCTCATTTCCATATTGTACAGCATACTTCAAAATGCTATCATATTGTGTTATTGAGCTGAATTTACATATTGTAAAAGTAACAATGACACATTTTTCCTTCTAACTGATATGTTTTCCATCTCTATTTGACTATCCATCACAAGTACAAAAGGTTGTTTATGTTGTTATAAATTGCACAATTATAATGTATACAATGTGCACATTTGAAATGAGAAAGACTCAGGGTTAAATATAATTCATCTACTGATTGAGAACAAAAAAGTAATAAAACATGCCGCCTTTTCATATATAGCATATAACATCTAAAAAATAAATTCCGATCATGCTTCTTTAAGTCTGTAGTGTGGCATCATCTCTAAACGACAATCAGAAAGAGATAAAATGCTGTAAAGCTTAATGAGTCCCAGAGATGTGCTTTTAGAGAGATTGATGTTTAATGAATGCATGGGCAGATTGTACTTATTCTTTTTAATTACATATGAGGTAATGTCAACCATTGACCTTACAGTTTAAACACTATTCTGAAACCTGCTGTATTCATTTCCAACAGAGCCTTAGACAGAACAGATATAGCTAGTCAGTCTAACCACAACTGGCTGTATTTTAAGGAGCACAATCTGCTGATTTTCCTGAAACAGCTGCCTTAAGTCTTGAGGAATCAACCGTGTGCTATACTGAACATTTGAGCACAGTCAGCAGAGAAACATATGGGAGTGTTATTATTGTTCTGATGTGTTTGATGTAGTAGGGTCAGTGAGATACAGATAGCTCTTAAAATAGCAGAGTTCATTTAATCTCAAGCTGATTGTTTTGGAGTTACGTCTGCAATAATTAAAAGTGTGAATGCTTGTTTTCTAAATGAGCTTCTGTATTACATGACAGATGAGAAATAAGAGGAATCTGCGGCTCATTAGGGGAGGCGGGGAGAGGATATACTGTAACACACCAGCATGTAAAGCTGCTGACATGGACAAGACCAGCAATCACTGAATGAACTGTGTGTGTAGGCGCCCGAGTGTCTGTGTGTGTGTAACTTGTATTCCTAACGTTACCAGTACCAGATGTGGGAACATGTTTTTGGTCCTCGTGAGGAAAATGGCATGGACAATGGAACATTTTTGAAAATGTATAAAGGCAGATTGTTTCCTGTGAGGGTTGGGTTTTAGGGGTAAGGGGATAAAACACAGTTTGTATGATATAAAATGATTTCGTCTATGGAAAGTCCTCATAAAGACAGCTGTACAAGTGTGTGTGTGTGTGTGTGTGTGTGTGTGCATGTGAGTCTAAGTGCCAGTGTGTGCGTGAGAGAGAGAGAGAGAGAGAGGGGTGGGAGGAGAGAGAATGTGTTGCAGACCAAGAATAGCAGTCAATTTGGTTGAGACTTCCTGGATTCCATTTCCATACCACAAAGGTGTCCAAAGGTGAAATGGCATGCCATTGTTTTCGCAATGTGTTTTCTACATTCTTGGGCAAGACAAAAACATCAAGGTGTTGAAGGTGAAAAAAAACACAGCTGGCTTAAAATGGCATTTTATGGTAACGAGCGACGCTGATGATTCTTTCAATCATTTTATGAGAAAGCTTCCACTCATTCAAGAATGAAAGAATTTATCTGTTGAAAAAAGTATTTGAGACAAAAAGTATGTCTTAATGCAGTGGTTCCCAAAGTGGGGGTCGGGACCCCTCGGGGGGTTGTGGGATAATGATGGGGGGTTGCTTGGTGATTTCTAAAAATCTAATTCATTTGATTAAACTATTAGAATTATCATATTTTAATATTTCTTCAATAACCTAAAGACTCTTCTAAAGCATACAAATACCATAATTTGTGTGCAGATATTTAAGAAACATCCCAAGTGAACATACTTTTTTAACTGAAAAACAATGCTGAAGTCAGATATTCTGCTTTGAATTTTTTTTTATGCCGGAACGTCTGTCTTTGTTTAGGTAAATTTAACCTGCACAATGCCTGTTTGGCCAATTATAATTCAGCACCCCGGGTTGGCTTGTTGGAAAACAGTGTATTTCATTCATTCATTCAGAAAGGCTCTGAAAGCATGCGTCCGTGAGTGAAATGGACAGTATCAAACGTTGAAATGAGACAGATTCAGTTCCACATGAGGTTATTAATTAGCAAATTATATAAATATTATGAACGTAAACATTAAGTGAGCAGGTTACATTGTAACCGCGTGTCTTAACAACACGCTTTGTGACGAGATACGCAGTAATGAGCAATTTGGCTGTTTGCACGAGACGAAACACGACAGAAATCGTGTCATCATTAAATGTAGATGCTGAATCACTCATGTGTTTAGTTCAAAAGTAAATTTTCAAACAGTTTATTGTATTTTCAAGATCTGAGGTGAACTATCTGCTGCTGCTTTCAGTATATGGCAAGAAATGTCTTATAAAATGACATTCAAACTCACATTGTTAGCATTTAGCACTGAATAAAGCAAGAGGTTTACCTGAGGTGATCATGGTCATAGGTTTCTGTTGTTTAGCTGTGAGAAATAGAAGCCGTTTCTAATATATCAATTCCAGTTGTTGGTTAGAACCAAAACTCCTTTTAATATGGAAAATATTCCCCCTATCGCGTGTGGTTGCTTTTATTTAGAACACAGTTTAAATCACTCGCTCCTGTACTCAATCTGGCATCCCGCGTTTGCGTTTGTTTTGATCCAGGAGTGCAATACCTAGTTCAACCACTGGGTGCCAAACTTACATACTGCACCTTTAATAGTTATATTAAAAAAGCAACATGCAAATAAAAATCCATCAAGCTTTGATTTTTTTTTCCCAACCCTTGGGGTTATTGGTATATTAAAGACACAGCACATTGATTTTTTTGAGTAGGTTAAACTTTCTGACACCTTTACGGCACTCACATACATTAAAAATGAATACACGCCACAACTGAACATGGAGGTTGGCCTCCGAGTGGCATTCTTCAAAGTTAAGTATTGAATAGACTTGGGCCTATTGGTGTTTGCACGCCATTGTGAGCAAGGTTTACATATTAATAAACCACCTCAGAAGATATTGGGGGTCGCGAGTCGCTGACATTGTAATTTTGAGGGTTGCTGGCTGAAAAGTTTGGGAACCCCTGCCTTAATGTACCCACGTGGTCAAGTCCATGAGGCAGAATTTGTGAATGGCAGTGAAGTGGTATTACTGATGTACAGTCATAACATATTCAACATAGACTCATTCTGAAAAAATACCTCTATATACATTTCTGGAGATTGTGAATTATGTAGCCAGAGGAACGTATGGCTGCATTTAGTCTTTAAAACAAATGCTACGGCACAATATGATACAGTTCCTTTTTGCGCTCACCAGCTGACTATTGACCTGCTTGTGGACGGCTTTTTCGCTGTTACTAGTTTTTCCAGTGGCTCGCCATGTACCTCAGAGGATTTGAGACACAGAGCGGAGTTGACCGTGATGACGGGGTTTGAGTCCAACGAAGAAAGGTTCAAGAAAGACAAAGAGAAAAATAAAATAAACAAGTAAATAACACCGTGAGAATGTGGTAAAATCTGAAAATATTGGTAAGTGTGTGGGCGCTGGTCAATTGGTGCTTTTTAAAACACTATCAGTTGGGTTTAGGGAAGGTGGAGGGTGGGTCAGTCAGTCAGTCAGTCGACAGAGACCTCTGGTAATTTACATGAGAACAGCAGGTGCGAATGGCACTTGCGACAGCGGACTCTGGCGGATTCACTAAAACAAAAACTGCAAATAAACGTAGCTCCTGGGACGTATTTGGTGCTCTCCAGAAATGTATATAGCGGTATGTAATCAGAACATGTCTGGGATATGCCCTTTTTTTTTAGAAAGAGGCAATGAGTAGCTGCTCATTTGCATCTAAAAGGGACACACATAAGAGCAGGGGGGGGGGTTTTGGGGCATATTTAATGTCAATGAGGTTTTGATAATGTCATATTGTCAGTAAGGCAGCACGGTGGCTCAGTGGTTAGCACTGTCACCTCACAGCAAGAAGGTCGCTGGTTCGAGTCCCCATTGGGACAGTTGGCATTTCTGTGTGGAGTTTTCCCTGTGTTCGCGTGGATTTCCTCCTCATGCTCCGTTTAATTAAATTGGATGAAATAAATGGCCTTAGTGTATGAGTGTGTGTGAATGTAAGCCTGTATTTGTGTTTACCCAGTACTGGGTTGTGGCTGGAAGAGCATCCGCTGCGTAAAAAACATACACCGGAATAGTTGGCGATTTATTCCGCTGTTGCACCCCCTGATGTTGTCCGTATCTTTGCACTGGCATCCCACTTGGTGTTAAAGAAACATTTTCCTTAAAATGTCATTGTACAGTAAACAGCCTCTAGAAAAAAAAGCCAGATTCTGGCACAGTTACTGTTTATTTCCCATATAGTCAATATTATTCTTTAACTACACTGTCCCTTTCAGCACTGTTGTTTTTTTAAAGCTTGGCTGCATCCAGCTCATTTCATGAACCAGCAGGCAAATAGATCCTCTTGAGCTGTCGTCAGCGCTCTGTTGAGCCAGAGAGGAACGGGATAGTGTGTCCCTCAGCAGAGGATGGCGTGTCAATCCTAGCATTGTCCTGTCCCTCATACTTCATTTCACATGCCAATTGTTTTTTGGAGTCTTTTCAGTCCTAGGATAGATTCCAGCTAACTGTCTGACGAAATAACCTGCGCTGTCTTCTGCCTGAATGGAGGCCATGATGAAGGATGTGCATCTATTCATCAGGCAACCAAACAGCCCGATTTTTTTCTTTTTCTTCATGTTTTATGTGCCTCTTGTCTTTTCATGTTATGAATGATCTTACTCTGCCTGTCTCTCTCCTTTGTGGTTTGATGGCCATGTTTATCTGTGATGTTCACTCTTAAAAAAGGATTGCGAAAGCTGTCAATGTGCCGGTTTCTTTTCAAAAGGTTCACTTTTGATTATATGTAATTGATCTTGACATTTAAGGCACCAATATGGATCATTTAGGTACAAACGTGTACCTTTTGAATAGGTAGCATCTAAGTGACAGCTTTTATGCTTCGGAGAGTGCAGTGGCTGTCATTTATAATGGCAGAGGTGAATAGGAAAGCTTGCTGTTTATCTCACCTTTCTTTTTAGTGTGATGACGTCAAAGCCAAGCTTAAGGATCGCTCAATGTCTTTCATCCATTTTGTCCACTGGCAATATATTTGCTTGGATCAAATATGTAATGCTTCCTCTGTATGTTATTAGACCTCTTGATAATAGCCTCTTTTACATATGCTGTCATTACAAGTGAATCACGAGTAAATTACCTTGAGCATCATCGATCATTATACTAATTTGAGCACATGCAGATACGATGATTTACGAGTCTATTTTGGATCAATCACAAAGCTAGGTATGGGTAATAATATCTGAGACCAATTTCATGTGTAATTCAGTACATGTGCATAAAAGAATACAAGTCTACTGTGTTTCATTTTTAACAGTAGGGGTAAAGTAAGGAAGAGTACATGAGAGGCGATTTTTAGGTCAAATTGATTTTGAATGTCTTTTTTGTCTTTTTACATTTGACAGATATGTCCCACGATTATTGTGGGTAACCCTGTGCACAAATATAATAATTATGTAATAAAAAAGGTTATAAACATGCATGCTATGTTTTATAGTGTTGTGAGCAGAAGTGATGGAGTTTGTTACGGTACTGCAAACTGTATATGACTCTGGAAAACAAAAACATTGTATATTTTGGATACATTATAATAGTCAAAATTAGAATATTTTATTTTATGCCAAAATCATCAGAATATTACATATATCACATTCTGTGAAGACATTTTTTAAGTTTCCTACCGTACATACACTTACCAGCCACTTTATTAGATACAGCTTACTAGTACCGGGTTGCCTACAGAACTGCTTTAATCCTTTGTGGCATAGATTCAACAAGGTACTGGAAAATTCCTCTGAGATTTTGGTCCATATTGACATGATAGCATCACGCAGTTGCTGCAGATTTGTCGGCTGCACATCCATGATGTGAATCTACCATTCCACCACATCCCAAAGGTGCTCTATTGGATTGAGAGCCGGTGATTGTGAAGGCCATTTGTGTACAGTGATCTCATTGTCATGTTCAAGAAACCAGTCTGAGATGATTTGCGCTTTATGACATGGTGCATTATCCAGATGGAAGTAGCCATCAGAAGATGGGTACACTGTGGTCATAAAGGGATGGACATGGTCAGGTAGGCTGTGACGTTGATATGGTGCTCAATTGGTACTAATGGGGCCAAAGTGTGCCAAGAAAATATCCCCCACACCATTACACCACCAGCAGCAGCCTGGACCATTGATACAAGGCAGGATGAATCCATGCTTTCATGTTGTTGATGCCAAATACTGACCCCACCATCCGAATGTCACAGCAGAAATCAAGACTCATCAGACCAAGCAATGTTTTTCCAATCTTCTATTGTCCAATTTTGGTGAGCCTGTGTGAATTGTAGCCTCAGTTTACGGTTCTTACTGAAAGAAGTGTCACCCGGTGTGGTCTTCTGCTGCTGTAGCCCATCTGCCTCAAGGTTGGACGTGTTGTGCGTTCAAAAATGCTTTTCTGCCTCAGTTGTAATGAGTGGTTGTTTGAGTTACTGTTGCTTTTCTATCAGCTTGAACCAGCATGGCCATTCTCCTCTGACCTCTGGCATCAACATTTGTGCTCACGAAACTTCAGATGTTCAGATGTTTTCAAAATACTCAGACCAGCCCGTCAGGCACCAACAAACATGGCACATTCAAAGTCACTTAAATCACCTTTTTTCCCCATTGCTCGGTTTGAATTGCAGCAGATTGTCTTGACCATATATCTACATGCCTAAATGCATTGAGTTGCTGCCATGTGATTGACTGATAAGAAATTTGTGTTAACAAGCAGTTGGACAGGTGTACCTTATAAAGTGGCCAGTGAGTGTATATGATAACTTAATTTTTAATTAGTAATAAGCATTTCTAAGAACTTAATTTGAAGGGAACTTTCTATAATTCTTTTTCATAACCATCAGATTTCAGATAATATTTTGTGCATCAATAGAAAGCGTTGATATTCTGCTTTTGGCTAATGTATAAATCTCAATTTATAAGAAAGACACTTATGACTGGTTTTGTGGTCCAGGGTCACATATACAATGTGTAATTTCATCCTCAAGGACCTTGTAATGCTATTCTCAAGCCTCTCCTCTATTCACGTCCATTCGGAAGTGGATTTTTGCTCTTTTTTTTTTTTTTTCAATAGATGCCCATGTTTATGAGGGCTTGTCTGAGGGGATTTGATACTGTCATGTTTCTTTGCAGGACAGCAGAGAAAAGCCTTTGATTTGCAAATAGCACTGTCCAACAAAGAGATGCAGTGCAGTTTTAGCCTTGTGATGTCCAGTGCTTCAAGACTGAATCATTGCAGGCCTACTATTCTTACTGATCTGACAGTGAAAAGCTTTGAAATAGAATTACAGTGAAAGCGCTTGTAGTTTTATCACAATCAGTAGAAAAAGGCATCTATGATGCATTTGATAATAGCCTACAAACTTTAAACATACATGTAAGCGTTTTAACATTTGCTTCAGCAGCTCAATATGTAAATCTTGCAGCTGTATTTGTGGCATTTTGCCAGGAAACAGAAGGTCGGTCTTATGTGAAAGTACAATGAACCCTTGCTGCTTCTTCACTGCATGTGTTTAACACACAGGCTGCACACACTCTATAAATGGATCATGTGTGAAACGGACGTGACCCTTTTGCCGCATCTCACATTTGAGACCCAGCTTTTTTTTTTCTTCATTCATCAGCGCTGCAGTGTACTGTGCTGCAGTGCTTTGAGCATTTTGTACCATATGTTTTCCTTATTGAACACCTCCATGAATTAAACTGAGTCTGTCAGATGAACCGGTTCTTTAAAGGGCACCTATTTTTTTACCTTTTTTACAATATGTAAGATAAGCCTTTCGTGTCTCCAGAATGTGTCTGTAAACTTAATAATAATTTAATATAGCCTCCATAATCTTCCCATTTTGGTGGCTGAGTACAGCTATTTTGGTAGCCTGTGGCTTTAAATGCAAATGAGCTGCTTCTCCCTGCCCACCGCTTCCACATGCATGTCTGCTTCTCCTGCTTTACAGCAGATAAACAGCAGTCAGTGATAGAGACAGACATGGATAAAGCTGAAATACAGCTCATTAGTCAAAAATACCAAGTAAGTGTCTTTCATGTATTTGTGATGGAATTTATTTAAGCCTTACTGAAATTATGAGTCACACACAAATGCCATTTGTAGTACACACACACAAACACACACACACACACACACACACATATATATACTGTATGCACGTTTTCTGACATCATGCGCTTGTGGTGATTATAGCAGTTAAGGATTAGCAATTTTACTGTCTTTATTGCAAACATGCTCTGTAAAAATGTTTTAATCTTATAAACTATATACAAAATCACAGAGAGTTAGAACAGATATTTTAATCTCAGTTTCTTTGCAAAAAAGTTCTGGTTACGTGTGTATACATGTTATTATAGAAACATGGTGCTTGTCAATTCGGTGGGCTGGAAAAAAAACGCACTCCTACATCACATTGTGGTGGGTGTCAAAATCACTGGTATTTAAAAAAAAAGAGACTTGTTGTATTTATGTCTCTCCAATATGACTGTAGACACACTATGCCTAATTTATTTTGGTGCATATAAATTGTGTTGAAAATGCATGTATTAAATTTGATACAACAGGTATAAAAGAAGCTTTATTTCCAAACTATCATGTAACATTTTTGTAATGTAATCTATATCATGCCTACTACAATGCAAACACTGTTTTTGGATGATTAAATTAATATAATTAATGACTGAAATGCCAGTTTAAAATACATTGTGGGTATTTTTACAATAATTTGTAATCGGTAAACTATTAATCAATTTATGTGTATTTTTAGATGTCAAAAGAATAGAGGAAGATGCTAGAAAAATTGAAGTGTCTTGATTATGTCATCAACATAATAGTCTATGGCAATAAAAGTGACAGAGAGAAGTTAGGGCAAGATGAGGAGGAGGGATGAACTCCTCGGGCCATGCATGATGATGGTCATTCAGACAGCAACGATGAGGAAGATTATCAAAAAGAAAGTGTAGTCCAGGCAAGCACAGAAGTAAAGGTACCAACTACACAAACACTGGACACAGTCAGAAAGCAGTCAGCAAAGGACAATGCAAAAAGAAAAAAATACAAATGGAGAAAAATACAATATCATGGTACATTTGTTGAGTTCATTGCATCTGCAGAGGAAGGCACAGAGGACTCAGACCGTCTGCTTTCTGACTGTGTCCTGTGTTTGTATTGTTGGGACCTCAGCTTCTTGTCTGGACTACACTTTTTTTTCTTGATAATCTTCCTCATCACAACTGTCTAAATGACCATTATCATCATGCATGGCCTGATGCCTCAATCCCTCCTCATCATTTTTTGCCTCATCAACTGCTCTATGGCACTTTAATTGCCATCTATTATTATGGACTCTGGACTATACAGTATTGAAATAGTTTGCCACTGTTGAAATGCTACAGGACACTGGAGAACAAATAAACCTGTACAGTATATTCAAAGATGGCAAGTCTATAAACACAGATGCCAAAGAGATTGAGATAGTCCTAGGCATGTACATAAACATGCACCCCATAAAAGGTCAAGCTGCGGTGTGCCTTTTAATGTTAGAAGGCATGACCCTGATAACTTTCCAACATAGAAAAACCTGACAGAGATAAAAAAAAAAACACTGCACCAGCAATGACTTCTCACTTCTGTGTAGTGTAAATGTAAAGTGGGTCTTTGCCTGAACAAGAACTAAAACTACTAGTACGCCTACCACAAAGTGAAATAATAAAACACTGTAAAATGCTTAATGTAAAAAAAATAAAGAGATAAACTGCCTGAAATGTTCTCTTTTGTGAAAATGTTAAGGGCAAACTTTTTTTTGTAATTAAAATCTTCATTGTTTTGAGCAAGAAGAACGCCTGATGCCTGTGTGATACAAAACAAATATCATGCAAAAAATGTATATGGCAATTTAATTTTTATTTTTATTTTGCTGGTTTATATTTATTTTTTGGTTTAATAAAACATCTCAGTTCTAGACAATTTGCATTTTCAGACTATTTTTTGATATGTCAGGCCTTACAGGGTTAAGCTTAAATGCTTCTCAACACTGCGTTTCTGTTGCACGGAACAAAACAGCTGCAACTAAACAAAGTTATGCCACCAGTGCACTAGTTTTAAGTTCCGAGCTTATAGCTACACCAAAGCTAGTAAGTATGCACACTGGATTAATTGTAGCAACGGGCCATTCACATATCGCGTCTTTTCCGCGTGAAAGTTCGTTATTTCCAATATTAGAATATATGCTAATATGCGTGAGCAAGCAGAGGGATGCGCTCACGCCTTCCAGACGCACCGAGTAGAAAACATCTCACGTCGTAGCGGTGAGAGTTGTGCGTGGCTTTCAGTGCAATGTAAACAAAAGATATGTTAGACGAATTATTACAAATTATTAAAATGATTATGTATGTTTGAACGCAGATGATAACAATCGTTCATTTAAATACTTGCCTAATATAAGGCCTAAATATACATTAGACATGATAACAGTGAAACCATGTCTATTCTTCAGACTATATAATTGTATAACCAAAATCTATAATTGTTGCATCAGTAATTATTATGCAGAACAAAACATCACATATGAATGTGTCTGAATGTAGAAGAAGCCTACTTGAGCAATACACTGATTTTGTTGTGCTTTGAAATGCAACATTTAAATGTTTGTAAAAAAAAAAAGCCACATTGTACAATGCAGTGATGTCATATAGTTTTAAAATACAATATATTAACATTTTAATGTAGAAAAATACAACGTGGGTTTCTTAAGGAGCAAAAATAAAACATATGGACTTTTATATGCTGTTTAGTCATCACTTATATCGCAAGTCATATCTCTCCGGCCCCTCATTTGAGATGCTTTTCATGAACTGGCCCCCATGACTAACTAGCTGAATAGCCCTGCCATAGAGCAAAACAGACGACAAAATGGCATAATATAAGTTTGCATACTCCTGATAAACAGTGGCTGAAACCTGTCGCTGAAAACAACCATTGGTTGACAAGGTTTGTTTCCTCCTAACTTATCTAAGTTTTGTTGTACGGTTGTGCTCCATTCATTTATTTAACTACAACTGTTTATTAGCAACTGTTTATTAAGTTGAAGGTTTGATACTGATTAGAACTTGAAATGGCGATGAGACCTTAAAATATTCTGAGAAGGTCTTTAAAAAGTCTTAAAAAGATATTGAAATTTCCTTTAGGATTCTTGCATAAACCTTGTTTTTAATAGGACCACTATTAAAAAATGTATTTTACAGGGATTGACATCACAGGTATTTTTGTGCTACTGTATGTAATGACAATGTAAAAAGATTGAATATTGTAAATAACACATATTAGGCAATGCAGTGGCGCAGTAGGTAGTGCTGTCGCCTCACAGCAAGAACGTCGCTGGGTTGCAGGTTCGAACCTCGGCTGGGCTGGGTCAGTTGGCGTTTCTGTATGAAGTTTGCATGTTCTCCCTGCGTTCGCGTGGGTTTCCTCCGGGAAACCCCTCTAGGATTGAGTTTCCCCCACAGTCCAAAGACATGCAGTACAAGTGAATTGGGTAGACTAAATTGTCCGTAGTGTATGAGTGTGAATGAGTGTGTGGATGTTTCCCAGAGATGGGTTGCGGCTGGAAGGGCATCCGCTGCGTAAAAATCGTGCTGGATAAGTTGGCGGTTCATTCCGCTGTGGCGACCCTAGATTAATAAAGGGATGAATGAAGAACACATATTAAGATCATTTGATGTGCAAAAGACTAAAATGCATCTACGTTTTGCAAAGAGTTGCACGTCTTTCGCCATACAGGCTTTTTTGTAAAGAAACATTCAATACCGGAGCAAACTATTCACGCATTGTTTAAAAAAAAAGACATTGCACAAGACACATTTACACTGGCTACTGTACATTTACATGAAACCAAAAATCGGTAAGATGTATTAGTAAGATGGTTCAGTCGAACTGAAAAGCCCTTTATATAAACACTTTTGAACCTTCAAACTGGCAGACAGTTTCTGTAGAGAAATATAAATCATTTCAAGTTTATTCCTAAGGTTTATGTTTAGGTTCCTTTTTTTTAAATAAACACGTTTTTCAACCATACAAGCTTTTTGTAAAGAAAACGTCAATACCTGAGCAAACTATTCACTCATTGTTTGAAAAGAAAAAGACATTTGCTGGGATTTATGCAAGACTTATTCACATTGGCTACATTTACCTTCAACCAAAAATTTGTTAGTAATCCATTAGTATTAGTAAGATGGTTCAATTGCGCAAAAAAAAAACCCTTTATGTAAACACCTTTTAACTTTCAAACTGGCAGACACTTTCTGTAGAGTTTTCTGATCGCATATATATCATTCAAACCAGAGGTGCCCAAACTCGGTCCCAGAGGGCCTGTGTCTTGCAGATTTTAGCTCCACTTTGTATTAACACACCAGCACGGATGTTTCTAGAAAGTAAAGCCGCAGTCACATCACACTTTTCGCTGCATAGACTTCCATTCATTCACATGCAAATGCAGCAAACCGGAAAAGCAAGCTCATGTGACAAGTTTTGCATGCCGCTGCATTGGAAAGTTCAAGCTTGGTGAACTCTGACCTGTGAAATTGCACCATGTGATTGTGTAAGACCAATCGAAGATCAAAACATGACCTCTCTATACAAAAATTTAAAATATGGACCAATCGCTCTCTTTTTTTATGTCTAATTATCATCCTTGCCCCTTTGCCGTACTACAGAATTTTGCAAGCTAAAACTCTAGTGTGTCTGTGGCATCAGAGCTTGAATAGTCAGCCCAGATGTGTCTGATTGGGATTGTAATTAATCTTTGCAGGACACAGGCCCTCTAGGATTGAGTTTGGGCACCTCTGATTTAAACAATTTATGCCTATGATTTAGACTTTGTTCTTTTTTTGTAGAAAAATCATTTACATGGGAAATAATAATATCTGCTTGGCCATTTCTTACAGTATGTGTCTTTAGGAGAAAAATCCAACATAAATGTGGACTATAAACGATTCTTGACATCCGCTTCATAGTTTCTTGGTTCTTTAAAGAGCCCCTTCAGAGACTCCTTAAGAACAAATTGTTCCCTTATAATATCAGGCTGTAAAATTCTCTTTGGGTCATACTTTGCGAGATATTGTGCTCTGTTTTTTAAAGATCGCTGTGTGTCTAAGCCTGCAGGGATACGCAGTGCCAGCTCAAGCATTACTTGAATTGCTCTACTCTGCTTATTGACTTTTTGTGGGTTTGATTTGTTTACTGGAAGATGTGGGTAAAATGGATACAGTTCAACATATTGTAAAGTGTAAGTTGTATTTTGTGAATTTAAAAACAAGCCAGGCAAGTCAGCCAACTTTATGAATTATTGATTTATCATGTTCACAATTGAAAAGGTACTGTGTGTGGTATAAATGTTTGTGACCAGTCATTGTCTTTTATAAATACATTTAAAAAGATCTATTGAATCTAATGTGTTCATTGTACTTTTTATCAGCCTATTCCAAAAAATCCTGGAAAGATTTTCCCACAAAATATTAAGCAGCACATGTTTTTGGCATTGATAATAATATAAAATGTTCATGGTCATGTGGCAGTGTGTAAATGTATTATGCATGTGTAAAAATATTCTAAAAATATACTTTAAAAACATGAAATAAAAGATTATTTTCAAATCAGCTATTCTGAATTTTGACTAGACTAGTAAACATATTCAGAAAATATTATTTATTTATTGACTATATAACAGTTTAAGTAACATTTTGAACAGAGAAATTGCATGAGGGAAGTCTATGTAACGAGTTACCAAATAATAATAAGCTTGAAAGTTTTTATACATAGTGTGCGAAATTCATTTTAAAATATATTAAAATGGAAACTGTTATTCTAAATTGTGATAATATTTCACAATATTAGGATTTGTACTAAAATTACATGTTTGGTGAGCATAAGATAATTTCTTAAGGAGCCCCTATTATGGGTTTTTGAAAATTACCATCCATGCAGGCTATAACACAGCTCTAAGTGAATGGAAGGTGAATGGTTGAGGTTTAAATCTGAAAGTGCACTGTGTTTAAAACTATTGATTCTATTGAGTCGAGTTGTTTGGATCTTTTGCCTGAATGCGTCAACATCAATATGGGACATCGGCGAATATGAAGTGCTGGATCCGTTGAAACACGAACGTGCCTGCGAGGGATCATGGGATTGATCATGACGAGAAGATTACTATCACTGAGAGATGGCCAGACATGCGGCTGTGAAAATAAAGGGTTAGTTTTCAAAACAGAACCACAATATACCATGCTGTGTTTGTTTCTGTCATTTTTCTGTTGATTGATACAGTAACCTACCCTGCAACGCATGATTCGCCAGCCATTTGTTATTAAGGGAAGGTTCAGCAAATACTATTAATGTATGAGACTTTGTCAGTAACTGTTACACAGTAGACCAGTTTCTTCCAGATCCTGCAAGAGTTTCTCCTTCACACAGAACATGTAAGTGTGATTAAAATTATAAAATATGTAAATGTGTGTTGTAACTTGTAATCGCTCTGCTCGGCTTGTAAACACTTATCTATAACAGATCAGTGCTTGTAATTCATCTCTCAGGTTAAATCTGTATGGGATACTTCACATATTGCGTCCAAAACTACGCTGAAAACGTGACGCGTGCTTCTTCCTTCCGATTTAAATGCGTTTTGTGCTCCCAATCTCCTGCTGTTTGTTGCTATGGCCACTGTCAGCTGTTCGTATACACACACGCGGTGCAGACAATTTTCAAAATAGTTCAACTTTGCCACTGTGTGGATTAATAGTGGTTGTGTGTCACTAGCTATGTTTCCATCCACCTACTTTTATGCCTCTTTGGATATGTGCATAAAAAAACGGTTGATGGAACTGCCATGATGCTCATAAATTTTGAAGATGCGCATAAAAAACATATGTAATGTTGTTTTTGTCATTCTAAATCTCCTTACCGTTTAAGGATTAGTGTTATTATAATATTAATGACATCCAGAATCAAGAGCCTCTGTGCTCCACGTCTGACACCTTCAAACGCCATTGCGTGTTCACTGTGTGTCAGGATTGCCTTCTGAGGCGCAAGCCATTTTTTAGATGAAGAAAACATTGACGCAGCTTCTCCTACTGCAGCAAATTCAGTTTTTACTGTTGATATTTGGCGCCAGTTAATCAGGAAGTGACGATTTTGTTCGCTTTGACTCGTTGGATGGAAACGCTGCTTATTTTTATGCTCGACTTTTATGCGATAATCCAGTTTTGCGCATAAAGTTCATTCGCATTTTTGGATGGAAACTTAGCTGTTTTTATTGCTTGGGGTTAGCGTTAAGAGTAGAGGAATATGCTGGCGTTTAACTGAAATGCTTCAATGCATTGAATAAATTCTCATGCTGAATGCAGTCAACCAATCACAACAGACTGGGTCATCGGACCAATCACCGCAGATTAGCATCATGTAAAGGAGGGGTACAAATGAATTGCTGAACGAATCATATGGTAGTCGTTGGGATAATTAGGTAAAAATAAATGCATATTATAAGACAATGAAAGTGTTTTTACCTTGCCTGTTGTTGGAGACCCCCAAAACCAAAATATGACCTTTTATGATGAATAATAGGGGCTCTTTAAAAATACCTAACTGAACCAAATCACTATAAAAATGAATAGGTTACATTGTGTTCATTGTGCAAATAAAGCACCTTCCTGTTGAATTAGTTTCAAGCCTTGCCAGTGTGTAATTTATATTCCTCCAAAGACTAGTCAGGTTAATTTTGATTCCTTTTAATGAGCTTACCAAGAAACTTCAGCAAGATCTGAGGATATGTGTATGTTTAATTTAAAGGGAAGCTGCTTCTGGCGTGTTGTGTTGAGCGTGATGATGATTAAACCCTGAAATTCTATCATCCTCTTTAATTTTTTATGGTTATTGTATACTGAAAATTGAGGGATAATTAGATTTTTTATGCATTCGCTAAATTCACAGCAATGAGATTGAGGGTTATGGGGTCACTTCATGGTTTGTTTGCCGCACAGATCTATGTTTAGCTTTTTTTTAATTTAGTCCCACTCACACAAGTCCAGTGGCTCCTTGTGCTTATCTAGAGTTGTCCCGCTGCATTGTGGGAGTGAGTGTAATCCTCTATTATCAGGAAGCACAGCTGGTAATTCAGGTAGAGTGTAGAAACGGATCATTTCACAGTGTGTTCTCATTTGGAATAGATTTAGCTGCAAATAGGTTGACTCAGCAGGAGATGAACGGAAAATTTTCATTTTCAATCAGCTCAAACACTAAAAGGCTCATTTAGGTGTATTTTTATTCTCTTTTACCTTTTGTGCTATATCTCGACTTCTCCCTTACCCTTTCATCAGTATCTCCATGAATTTTTCATAATACTCCATGACTTTGGTGCCCTTTATCTTTTTATAACTCATCTAAAAGTGGACTTTTTTCATTCCTATATAAAGTAGGTGTCATTTTTTCTTTCATTTTTGTCATATTGTCTTTATCAGTGATTCATGTCCTGTGATAATAATTCAAACTAAATGAGTCATTTTTGCTGACGATGTTTTATGTTGGCTTGACAAAGCTGAATGAATTAGCATGTTTCTAGCAGGACTTAACATGCTGTGAGCATGATTTTTGTGTTATTTCACATATTGCTAGCAAGGATTAGCATGTTGTTCACATGTTTAGCATGTTGCTAGAAGGACTTAACATAGCATGCTGCTAGTATGCTTTTTGTATAGGTTGTTTGCAATCTGGTGCAAAATTCAGATGGAGGGCAGGAGGTAAAAAAACTGAATGGCAAACATAGAGGAAAGACCGTATTTTAGTGATTTATACCATATGTCAAAGGAGATATAAATAGAAAATAACCACATATGTTGGGCATGATCCTTATATCATGAAGAGGGCCACGTTTTTCTATTGAAATAAAATATATATGCCTGTCATTGAGGCGGTACACAGTGTAAGCTATTATGTTACATGAAAAATACTATAGTAAATACTATATCGTTTGGAAGCATACTATAGATAATTACTTGAATTAAACTGTCATAGTAATTATATTGTTGCTGTGGTACGACACAAATGTAGTAATAAGCAAATTATTCAATAGTATCAGGTGTCTCTGCTATAATTATACACAAATGCACCACAGTTTACATTAACGTTACAGCATATATTACAATTTATCAGTTTATTATGCTACAGTATTTTGTAGCAATCGTTAACAAAGAGTTGTACACTCTGTGGTTCAAAACCAGAGGCGGACTGGCCTTCTGGCAATTCTGGCAAATGCCAGAAGGGCCGGACCCTTTTTTTTAAACGTAGGCCGGTCAGCATTACATGTGGGCTGCCGAGATCTCCCCCACTTTTCGCAAAAAACCAGGACTGTCAACCCCCCCACACTATTCGTGTAAACGAGACCGTCAACACCCCCTCACACACTTTTCGTGAAAACCGGGACTGTCAACTCTCCCCCACACACACTATTCTGTCAAAAACCGGGACTGTGAAGCCCCCACACTTTTCGTGAAAATCTATCGTTTTTTCCCCATGCGGATATCTTCCAGACATCATGATATAACAGATGAAAGCATACACCAACGTGGATGCATAGTCTACATTATTATTTATTTATTTTTGTAAGGCAGGAAAAAGTGCTCCAAATTAATAACCATCTAGATTTGTTGCCAGGGTTGCATTTTTTGTTTGTTCAGTTGATCAACTTAATATCAATGAACATTCACCGCTGCTGCACATATAGTCGTTAATATTACGTTTGTTTATTCTGCCGAAACACCAGTAAAGTCATGGATTTTTGTGAAACATGACTGAGATTTAATTTCTGCAATCACATGCCGTTATTTATATTCTCCTGGACTTTGTGTGGTGTTGTTTGTATCTGGTTTTTATATAACACATATATAACCTATTTATACACAAAGCTAGGTCTGTATATAATCTTTATTGGTGCTGTCAAACGAATGATCGCGTTCAAAAAAAGTTTGGATTTATTGAATAAATGTTTATTAAATGCAGCCTTTTGTTTTTTTTTTTAGCCAGTTTCTTAAACCTTCTCCCCTTTATGAGCAAAAACTTTTAGAAGTCTATAAAAGCTGTTCACACTTCTTATTTTGGCCGATTTAAACCATTCTAAAGAAAACAAAACAGAAATCATTATCAGAACATCAAAATATTTGTAGAAGAATCACTTCTTGATCTCCATCTGAATTTTGCGCATCATCAATGACGTCATGTGAAAACAACCTATTATTTGGCATATTGCTAGCATGAATTAGCATGTTTTTAATATGTTTAACATGCTGCTAGCATGAATTGCCATTTTGCTAGCATGTTATAGTTATAGATTGGTAGGTTTTGTTACAGACAGACAGTGCTTGTAGTTTGAAAGGTCTAGGATGAGATGCGTTTAGAAATTTGTTCTCAGAAGAATCTTTAGAATAATAAAATACTTAAAAGGGATTTTCGTTTGCTGGCTTTTTTGGTAAGCCAACATAATAATAAGAAAAATTAATCATTTAAATTTCTTTCTGAAACTCAACGATTATTTTTCTGTAATATTACTTACTGTCAGAACAATTGCCTAATTTAGACTCACCCAGATGTCTCAATGTGTTTTTGCATTATCCCACTATAATCCTGCTGTCAGACATTTTGTTTCCTTTAACATTTTTTTGTCCAGTCTTCAGTCAAGTGAAATGATCTGTAAATGCTACCTGACAGATATCACATCAATAAACATCCTGAGGAATCACACCTGTCTCTCTGACAGCCCTAGGCTCTGTAAACAAGGAAGTGTCAGGGGAGCGACTCCTGCTTTTTAGCCAATCACAGAACATCTAGAAGAATCTTAGAATAAATTACTTAGAGCACCTTTAAACCTCCTCTGAATACCAGTCATGTATATCATAATTACTAAGGACCTGTCTGAATAAGCCTGGATGGAATTCGTGCCCTCTTGATTTTTACAGAAAATAGACATTTGCTGATGAAATATGTTAATGAATAATATTAAATTGCTTTCAGCGTGTACATTAAACTCGCTCGACATTTTTTAATTAAACAGTGCCTGTTTATTCTGAATACAAATAGGCAACATTGTTGACAAAGGCTATTTTCAGTAACTCCACACACTGCTGCTCTGCTTTTTTACCTTTAGTACAAATACCACATTACTCTCTGTTATTCTCTCTGGAATGAACCACCAACTTATCCAGCATATGTTTTATGCAGCGGATACTCTTCCAGCTGCAACCCATCACTGGGAAACATCCATACACACTCATTCACACACATACACTATGGACAATTTAGCTTACCCAATTCACCCCATTCACACAAAAATACCAGCCGAGGCTCGAACCAGCAACCTTCTTGCTGTGAGAAAACAGCACTACCCACTGCGCCACCGCGCCACCCATTAGAATATAATATTCCTGTATTTTATGTAATTGTTGCTATTATTTATTGTTTATTCAAACAAAATCAACCTCTTTTTAACTCAGTAGGCATATTTTTGTCATGTGTAAATCTGATGTAAAAAAATCAGTGTATTTCAAATTCTGAGTGGTAAAATATTGCTCTTTAGCTCTATTTGAATGTTATTATTTAATTTTCTTGTAACTATTAACACAGGTGTGTTTTCTTGACGTCACCCATGATGGGTTTTATATATCTTTTAATAAATAATATTTTTTCATGTAATTTAGTTGTTTTATTTAAACCCTTTTTAATTAAACTTAACATAGATTATAGAATTGACATGTTATTATAAGCCCACATTTTGCAAATGAGAGAAATCTAGATGCTGTCCCCGTGCTGGTGTAAAATGAACGCCTTTAATTATAATTTTTTATTATATTACTTTTTCATTGGAAGTGGTCTGTTTTTGACAGACATGTTCAAAAGGTTGGTGTGTAAAGGGTAGAGTCATAGTGATAATACAAGATCAGCACATTTGCAAGAGGATGGGTTTAGATCTCTCAGAGGACCTTTAAAGTGGTTATTAGTGTAATTCCGAAAAAGTGCTATTAGTGAGTGGTTATTAAAGTGATTGTTCAACCATAAAATTACAATTTCCTCACTGCGTACACTCAAGTGCTTCTAAACTTTTATGATTTTTTTTTTCTTCTGATGAACACGAAACAAGATATTGTGAAAAATACATTCCATTGGCATCCAGTAGACATTAACATCCATCATAGGAAGCAAAATATTATGTAAGTCAATGGCTTCTGATCAGTATTGGGCAATAATGTGTTACTTTTGACAGTATCTAATACTGTAACGCTTTACATTTTAAATATAGTAACTCCATTATCATTACAATACAATGCGTTTGTCCGTTACTTGGTAAGTTAATTCATTTTGGCGGCAATCTAGCCCACATCTTCACGTTTACAGCGGCAACACATTGTGGGAGTTTGCTGGATGCCAACCAACCACTGTAAAGAAGACAGGTCATGTATGAGGCACCAGACTGAACAAAAGTCAATCAAAAGCAGAGACCGAATGCGCACGAGGTACACCAAGTGTGAGCGCGAGAGAGACCGAGAGAATATTAGCGTTACTACTATTGCTAATACTACTATGTTTGTTATTTCAAATAAATAAGCACACATTTGTTATCTGTATAACAAAATTGATTAGTTTAGTAGACACAGTGACACATTTCTGTTATATTTCAGAGCACATTATTTAAAATGTATAGTGGTATATTGCTCCGAAAAATGCTGTGATTCATTTATTTATTTTATTGTTAAACAAACTTTTATAGCTGTTATACAACAGCAGATTTTGCACTAAATATATACACAACTTACTTTCTGTTGACATACCACAAGGTTCCATTGTGGTTAGTTTGAGAAATGATGCTCATAGATTTCATTTTTGAGCAGCTGTTATGTTTTTGTTTTGTTTAGAATGCATAAAATGTATAGTTGTCTATAATAGCAGTGGCAACGCAGTGGCGCAGTAGGTAGTGCTGTCGCCTCACAGTAAGAAGGTCGCTGGTTCGAGCCTAGGCTGGGTCAGTTGGCGTTTCTGTGTGGAGTTTGCATGTTCTTCCCCCACAGTCCAAAGACATGTGGTATAGGTGAATTGGGTAGGCTAAATTGTCCATAGTGTATGTGTGTGAGTGAGTGTGTGTGGGTGTTTCCCAGAGATGGGTTGTGGCTGGAAGGGCAGCCGCTGTGTAAAAATGTGCTGGATAAGTTGGCGGTTCATTCTGCTGTGGCGACCCCAGATTAATAAAGGGACTAAGCCGAAAAAATAAATAAATGAATGAATAATAGCAGTTTTTGGTGCAGAGTTTCACTAAATTGATTCGGAATGATAATTCAGATTACTTTCATTTATTTATTTCATAAAGGTTTTGTGTTCATTGTATGTTTGTCACTATTTTCATACTCAAGCTGTGAAAGAACATGTTTAAGAGTTAAATACAACAACTTTTATGATGCTGAAGTAACTTGAGTTTTGTCTTTTTTGTTTCTGAATATATTTTTTCAGCTGGTTTATCACCTTGTGTATTATTATTTTTATGCTGCTGGTCAGACTTAAATAAATTAGTGTTTAAAAATGACTTTTTGTTTAAGTCTGTCTTGTCTTTTTGTTGTAAGAATGCAAATTAATTAAAAATGTGAAGTTGATCAACAGTGTATTTTCCATGCAGCACTGAGGTGATATAAGGTTATTAATGGGAGCATTTAAAATGTTCTTTGGAAAAGTACCTCAAAAATTACTTTTAACAGTAATTCATTACATTTTGTGTAAGTAATCAATAAAGTAATTGAGTTACTTTGAGTTTGAATGAAGTAACTGTAACTAGTTACTATTTTTCAGTAACTAGCACAACATTGAGAAACAGAACAAAGAAACTCATGTTTGGAAAAAAAGTGGAGGGTGAGACAGAAATAATGACAGAATTTTCATTTTTAGGGTGAACAATCAATTTAAGTGAGCAACAGCCAGCAACTATTGCATATGCAAAAGTTGCATACATTACTCATTTATTTTTCGTAGCAAAAAAAATTGTCTCCAGGTTTTCTCGATTAACTTAGGAATTATATTGTAAGATTAATTTCAAGAGATTCACACAATTTTTATAAAAAATTATTGTTTCAAAATTCTCCCCAAGCTTGCTGAAAAACATCAGATTATTTGCTCTAGAGTTTCACAAAGGTTGTCTGAGGACAAACAATAAATCACTGGCATTGTTCCTTACTGATAAGCCACATCTGAATACAAGTGTCTGCTAAATGCATAAATATAAATAAGTTAAGAGTAAAGAAGTCTGTCTGCTACTGAATTATTCAACCAGGTCAATGTATGAAACAACTATATTGATAATTAATACAAATTTAATTATTCCCTGTTTCTGTAGGCTGATAGAAATGTCCTGAGGGCTTTGAAGGGTTATTGAATTCCATGATGGACCCAAAGCAGCAAAATGTCAAGAGCTTGACAGTGCAGCTCTCACCCTACTTTGACAGGACTTCACTGCAGGGCTACTAACTAGCTGTCTGTCCCATTATTTGTCAACAAAGATGTGGACAAGTGATTCCAGTGTTATCCAAATACTTAAAAATTTGAGATTCTCCAACAGCCTCAGGAAAAACACAGCGAAGGAACAGCGGGTTTCAAAAGATGTAAACTATTGCACCTTCCATAAGCTAAAAGAAGCCCTGAGCGAAACAGTTTGATGGACGCAGTTTTTGTGTAAAATAGACACTGTGGTATGTATATTTAAGTATCTCTTATAGGAGATAGATTGAAAAGGGACACAACAGCAAAAGCTGTGTGAGTGCAATGTCAAGGTCTTCATTCAATCCTTATTCAGGGTTTTGCAATATTGCACAATCAAGGGCAAATAACTGCACACTATATGAATACCAAGTACATCTCAAGAGCCTTTCATCACACTGTCATTAAAGTGTACAAGCAAATTTTCTTTGGTTGGTCTGTCTGCCTGTCTGTCTGTCTGTTTGCCTTTCTGTTTGTCTGTCCGTCTGTCTGTGTGCCTGCATGGTTGTCTGTCTGTCTGTCTGTCTGTCTGTCTGTCTGTCTGTAACAAATTGTGAAATATAAATAGATAAAATATATAATGTGCTTTCCTATTTATTACAAGAACACTGATTTTGACAAAAACAAATACAGTATATTTTATAAATCCAATATTAATATATAAATATAAAATTTAATTGCCATTTACTTTAAAAAATAATGAGTGTTTTTTTATTTTATAAACATGATATAATAAACTAATATAATGGTTGATTTCCCATACAGCTGATTATGTTCACTCAAGACATAAAATACTTATATTGTAAAATTGTACCTGTCTGTCTGTCTGTCTATCTACAGTATCTATTAATGAATATAGGAAATGTTATTCCTTCATTTCAGCCAAATGTGTATAGATTGAACTAATATTTGCTCAAATGGCAGTTGAAACTCTGGAATTTCGTGCCCATACAGTCTGACCTTTCCAGCCTCTTAGTTATCTTGAAATTATGAATCAGTATTCAGGTTTGGGTCTGAGACTGCTATCTGGTCTTGAGACGTGAACCGCAATTTGTGATGCTGATATGAGGTTGATATGTTTGCAGCCGCAACAATGGCAAAAGCTTATTTCCACAAATCTCAAGTTTAAAATGCATGAAAGGTTGCGGGTGTCAGGCTGACGTCAATCAGACTGAAACGCAGATAAGTAACCTGCATTTGGTCTTTAAGAAAGGACACAAAGGGACAAAACAATCGTTTAACAAAAGCTGTGAGCTGACAAGGCTGCAGATGAGTGTTTAATCAGAGTAAATTTGATTCACTTTTTTTTTTTTTTTGTCAATAGAAAGCTTGTTGGCTGTTTGTACTCCATTGTGTCCACCCTAATTCCCCTCTGGGTCCAATTAAGGTCTTACAGCACACAGAGGAGACTGTTTACTGGAGGATAGGAGTAAATGGGCAGTCAGGGAGAATTGAACTCAAGGGGAGGATCCTCTTTCAGATGATGGAATCACTACTGAGTTTAATATTGAACTAATGTATTTAGCATGGTGATGATGATTCTGCAAATATCTAAGGGAATCCAAGGTTATTATATTATATTATATTATATTATATTATATTATATTATATTATATTATATTATATTATATTATATTATATTATATTATATTATATCACTTTAGTTGACCTTATGCAAATATTTTCACAATTATGTGACACAGACACTCATTTAGTAGCTATTAGTTTGTATAAATACGAACAGATGTTTTCTGATGTATTGTTTACATCCGAGAACAATCTAACCTTGACTTCAGCTCTCATCAGCATGCAGGAAGAAGTGAGAAGCTGAGATTGTATACAGCAGGACTCAAGCTTTTCCTGCGTGCAGAAAAATTTAAGACCCATCTGTGCATACCCCAGAACAGGGCTGGAGAAAACAGGCCATTTCTTAGCCGTTCTGTCGGGTTTTGACATTGGCCTTTAAGTTGCAGTTGCTTCTACCTGCTGAATGGGATTTGGATGCCTGAGGTGGTTTTAAGTGGGTAAGAGCACTTAATGAAATGGTCAGTCAGGTCACGCTCATGCTCTTGACCTCCAGTTATCGGAAGCACTGCAGCATTTAAAGCACCCATGAACACTCATCCTCCACCACTTTAACAAAATGACTCAGCACTATTTGCCTTTATATCTGTCTTGCTTGATCAGTTAACTGTGTGAAAGTCTGATTCTCCGGCAAAAAAATGGACAGTTAACACTGGATCTACCAGAGTACTTTATCAGTACTGGAATGACCTCAGACTGTTAAATTCAGTCAGTATTTATATTCAGATATTATAGTTTTTATGGATTTTCTGCGCCTAAAACATTGATTGAGCAGTTCCAACAGATGTGAGATATCTGTTCATGTTTATTTCTTGCTATAACTAGAAGTAAATTGTGCTTTTATTTGGACTCTGCTGCTGTTTACAGTTATCTATCTTGCCACATCAGAAAGCACTCTGTGAAAAAATATTTGTTAACTTATAGTTTATGTATTTTGTGATTCACAAGTGTTTATTTGCAGATGTGAATTGCATTATGGGAACTTGATCTCTGCTCTATCAAATTGTAATGTTGAAAATTCAACTCCACAGTTTAACAAAGCGACTTTAATGGACATTTTAGTAGTTTGCAATATTATTATGTGTAAGAAATAATATAGAGAGAAATAACAGAAAATGTACTGGCAGTTTATAACATGGAATGTAATTCAGTTTAATTCATCTTATATTTTTATAGCGCTTTTACAATGTGGATTGTGTGAAAGCAGCTTCACATAGAAGATTATAGTGAATTGAAAGTGTCAGTTCAGTTTTCAGAGTTTTCAGAGAACTTCAGTTTAGTTCAGTTCAAACTTAAAAATAAGTCCAAAAAGAGTTAAAAGAAAAGGTTAAAAAGAGTCCAAACACTGAAGAGTAATCCATCTATGCGCAGCTCTACAAGTCCCAAGCCATGCAAGCCAGTGGCGACAGCGCGAGGAAAAAACTTCACCAATTGCTGTAATGTAATGTGTGTATTTATAAGTGCATTTATTGTGTATGGCCATACACCCAAACAGGGCGGGAGGAGGGGACTCCTTTCCAGTCCTGGAGTTTCAAGCCTTGGACTGGCCCACTTCAGTTCTTGACTGACTGTATTAAAATAATGTCATTTCCAGTTCAGTACTTTAGTGAAGATTTATTTGAACAGTTAACACATTGTAATGTTTAACAGTATCAGAATATATTTTCTGTAAGAAGTAGTGCTCATATATATCCAAACCTTAAAATGAAGTAGTGTTCGTATATATCCAAACCTTGAAATGAAAAAATATCAAATAAATGCAAATCTATATTGAGCTATATGTATAAAATGAAGATTAAAATTAAATGTATTGAATTTTCTAATGACACTATCATGTCTTTTTATAGGAAACAGCTGCTTTAAAACTTTTACTAATTTTTATAAATATGAGAACATTAAAGGGTAAATCTCCAACACTATTCTTTAAAACATCACAATGTCATTTTCTGCAATATCTGGATATATAAGCTATTCTGTGCAAAATTGTTCACAGATATCCAGTCCTTAAACACAAATAAAGAATAAAACAAGTATTGCACTGTTATCTGCCAGACAATTTTAACCACTTTCTAATGATGACTTCATCCCCCCCCCCCCCCCCCTTTTTAGCTTTCTGATCAAGTTTAGTCAGATTTATTAGTGAAGTGATAAGTCATTAATTGTCTAAGGGGCATTTTTCACTGAGCAGGTGTAATATTCATTAATATTAATGTTAACAATTTGACTTGTCAGTCAGTGACAATCCTACCTGCCCATTCTAGTGTGTTGGGCTCATGACTGGTGCTTGGTAACATTACGGGGCCTGACTCTTCACTGTTAGCAGCAAACTGGACTAGAGGCTGCTGCTGCTGATGAGCTACAGTACAAGAAAATGTTCGGTACATAAACAGTGGTTTGCAGACATCATTGTTTTGCACTGCTCCTAACTAGCTTAACGTTAACTCACTGGCCATTTCATTGTCTTCATGTGTTGTTGTACTCTCGCTGCTGCTGGTTTTAACGAAAAATGTACTCAGCTTTTTTTAATTTTAGCATTTTCACCGCCACCTTTGTGCTTTTTATTATAAATTTTTTATCTCTCGCGTATCTCTTAACAAATGATTTTGCTGATGAGCAAGGAGTCAAATGATTATTACGTCATCATTAACCTGCAGGCTGCATTCAGACCATGGGGCTGCGAGAAAAAAAATAAAAAGAGTGGAGCTGCGGTAAAATAATGAATAAAAAGAGTGAGGCTATGGTCAAAAAAAGAAAGAAAGAAAGAAAGAAAGAAAGAAAGAAAGAAAGAAAGAAAGAAAGAAAGAAAGAAAGAAAGAAAGAAAGAAA
>CAIGQZ010032240.1:6656645-6684574 GCA_903798205.1 Danio tinwini | reverse complement strand
AAAGAAAGAAAGAAAGAAAGAAAGAAAGAAAGAAAGAAAGAAAGAAAAGAAAGAAAGAAAGAATAAAAAAATTAAAAAGTGTGACTGCTAAGAGTGCAGGCAGCTAGGGACACCGGCCCTCACAGCCAAAAAAACAGACCGGCCCACCGGGAATTCTCCCGGCCCTCCCAATTAGCCAATCCAGGCCTGCACCCAAAGCACTTCACAATCATGAGGGTGGTCTCTCCAAACCAAAACCAGCAGTGTGCAGAATCCACTTGGATGATGCAATGCCAGCCACAGGACAACGACACCAGTTCGCTCACCACACACCAGCTATTGGTGGAGTGGAGAGACAGTGATACAGCCAATTCAGTGAGGATGATCGGGAGGCCATGGTGGGTAACTGGGCCAATAGAGGGAATTTGGCCAGGACACCAGGGTTACACCCCTACTCTTTACAATAAGTGCCATGGGGTTTTTAATGACAATGGTTTAATGTCTCATCCGAAAGTCGTGTTCACTGACAGTATAGTGTCCCCTTATACTGGGGCGTTAGGACTCACACAAACCGCAGGTTGAGCATCCCCTGCTGGCCTCACTAACACAACTTCCAACAGTAACCTAGTTTTCCCATGTGGTCTCCCATCCAGATACTAACCAGACTCAACCCTGCTTAGCTTCAGTGAGTAACCTCATCTTGGGCTGCAGGGAGATATGGCCGTGGCTTATGTTGGAATTTACAATCAATGCCATGCATGTTCAATAAAAAGATCAGGAGAGGTTTTTCTTCAATGTTAAAAACCATAACAATTTATTGGATACAAATGAATAAATCGATTCACAGAATTCTGTTATCCTCAATGCAATACAAAAGTCACATTCAGGAGGTGCGCAACAGTTTTCATTTTGTGACTTCAACTTATAAAGGCAGCTGATATTAACAGGTGGAGTTTAGTGGAATTCGTCACTTGTCAATCATTCGCCAGTCTTCCATCGGTCGCACCCCAGACATAAGTCCTCTTTTTCTACGAATTTTCTGCACAACAATATAAGCATACGTTTTTCTGTGTTGGTTTTAACAACTTTCTTTAAACAGGAAGTTTCTGCAGAGCTGAATTAAATTTGGACCAGCATTTGATCTACTTCTGCAAAAATGCTAATTAGTATGCACAGCATCCCACACACAACAGTAGACGTTCACTTTTTTTTACTTTTCAAGGCTAAAATTTGTTGGAAGAAAGATCAAGGTCCCAATTCAAAAGCAAAAAATAAATGGGGAAAAATCAAAACATGAATTACAAAATATGGAAAACTGCTCATTTATGCGTATTATTTACAGTGCAGCATTTATTATTTGAATTTCCTAATAAAATGGACAGAATTTGAGGATTTGTTTCCTATTGGAAGTAAAAAAAACATAAGGTGTGTTATATAATGGCTAAGTCTTTAAAGTCTTTAAAATACTACCCAATGTATTTTGTCAATATGAAGAAATTTTAAGGGATTACATTTTTTACCAGTGTTTTATGCATATTTTAAATGTTGCTTTGCATTGTGTAGTGTTTTAAGGTTAAAGAAAACGTTCATAAATTTAACTAAAAAGCTAGTTATAGTCTAGTTAGCTGACATTGTATAATTTTCAACAGATTTAAAACTTTTAAAACAGTATTATTGATGAGCAGAATTAACACATGATGTAGCGTAGACTAAAAAATTCATTTTATCCAAAGATTGAAGTATTTTAGAATCTACAGACTATACCGTTAAAATAAAGACACATAAAGTCAGAATTTTTACTTCACACATGCAGTGGCTAAAACAACATTTCTTCTGGACATAAGTGCACTGAACTGAAAGACAGTTGCACTCTACTGGGGGTTCTTCTAAAAAATGCTTAGCTGTAAGCTGCATTTGAGAGAGCTTCAAAGTCTAAAGCATAAAACTAGAGCCATGGTGAATTCAACTTTCCTTTAGGCATTATTTTTCATATTAACATTGTTGTAGTTCAGAGATGTCATTATACAGACTTTGATATTCAGAAAACAATATTTATTTCTTTATCTTATCCATTGTTGTTCTGTTGAATGTGACAGTTGGGTAATATTTAACAAGCTCTACGATTCACCCAGAGTTGAACATTTTCCAAGTTTTTGTATATTTATGTTCCCAATGCTGGTTTATTTCAATAAAATTTTGGGTAAATATGGACAAACCAAACATTGTGTTAACCAACCATTTTTATTAAGTTTACAAGACCAAATCTAATCCAAAGTTTAGGTTTGTCCATATTTTAACCATTTAAAAAAAATGTTTTAAAGTGTATATGTTTTAAAGTTATTGTAATGGATGTGAATAAGTCTGACTGACATAAGACCACCAGTGAGTATTTGTCAGGCTAGTTTGTTTGATTTGTTCCACGCATCACGCTGATGAATCACGCACGTTGAAGGGAGTTTGCCTGATTCAGAAAGTAGCATGTTAAGCGCGCTCTGACAGGCTGTTCAACTATGCGTCATAACAAAATAACAAAAACTGAAGGGATGGAACTAAGCAACGTCACAAGTCAAGAGGGAACACAAAGAAGCTGGCTGTCATTCATTTACAGTTCTTACTGTAAATATTTGCAAACCATATGGATTATCAGATTGTCAGACATATTTGCATGAGCAAAAAGCTCTGTGGTGTGCGAGACCTACTTTGGAAATAGTACGTATACACTGCATTGTTTAAGGCTTGTATGTGTGTTTAATTTTTTCCCTTTGTTCAGTACGGGTATAGAAAGATATATCTTGTCAGGCAGGCACAGAACATACACTTTAAAAAATGCAGGGTCCCACACAATTCATTCATTTTTTCCCAACACAAATTGATTAAGTTAACAAATGTAAGTGGATTGAACATAAAACAATTAAATTGTCCCCAAAAAATCTAAAAAATTGTGCTTCAGCTCATTTTAAATAAGGAGTTTGAACAAGCAGCAAAAACATTTTTTGAGTGTACTGTATATTTCTCATTTCAGTCGATGGAGGCGATTTTTATCACTGCTATTTCTTTGACCTCAGCTCGGTGTGCCATTTATGCAATTCATAGGAACCGGTTTTGTTTTGTCAAACTGTTGTTATGGAACTAAATAGATTATATCACAACAGGAAATTCTAGGAATAAATACAGAAAATGTCTGTAAATACAAACACTTTTATTGTAACTATATAATTTTTTTGTTATTGGGTGCATAAAAAAAATAAAGTCTGCATGAACTGTAAGTTGCTGAGACTTTCATATTGTTAAGACTTTCATTTTCATTTCTTGCATGGATTAATTGTTCACCTAAAGAATAACAGTGTATTTTATAAATTTTTCTTCAACTTAGTTCCTTATTTATCAGGGGTCACAACAGCGGAATGAACCACCAACTATTCCAGCATATGTTTTATGCAGTAGATGCCCTTCCAGCCACAACCCAGTACTGGGTAACACCCATACACTCTCAGATTCACACATGCACCAGTTCATCCAGTTCACCTATAGCACATGTCTTTGGACTGTGGGGGAAACTGGAGCACCTAGAGGAAACTCACACAAACACGGGGACAACATGCAAAATCTACACAGAAATGCCAACTGACCCAGCCAGCGACCTTCTTGAATAATAATGTGTGCAAGTAAAATAATCATTGTCAGTTTTTATTTCACACACACACGTTAATTAAAGAATTTTATACTACGGGTAGCTGTTAAATGCTTCATTCTGATTGGCTAATGAACATTCAAAAGTGTAATTATTTTCAGAAAAACTCACAGCTACAGTGACCGAATTACAGTTTCATATCATTGTGCTGAATGACTTCAGTTACTTCACAGTCAAACTTCAAATACAAAACTTTGGCTTTGCATGAAATGTGTAATAAACATGTCCTACACACGTGCTGTTTGGCAAAAACCTGAAAAAAATAAGAAAATGGACTTTTGACCTTTGAAATATCAGTAAATAATGCAAAGTAATGACCACATTGTTTCTGGCTTTATGGCCACACCACCACTTCATTATTTTCCAATAATTCAGCAGCCGTCATCAATTATTCCTAACATAATTGACATGTCAGTTTGATTGGAAGTGGTGATTTCCATCGGTTTTGGAGTGTAATATGGATGAGACTATAAGATTTATAATCAGCACACTTGGAGCGTGTCAGACAGACAGCCCAGAGAGACGGAGATGCTTCTTTCAGTCTGCCATCTATCAACATCACAATTGACTGACTTGCTCTTTGAGGGCCATTTCAGTGCGCCTGGCTGAGCCGAGTGTTGCCGACTGAAGCCCCTCTGGGACCAACCTCTTGCATTTAGTACATGACGTCTGTGCGAGTGTGTTTGAGGGTCTGTTGAAACCTGTATTTGACACAATTGTGCATCCATACGTGAAGTGTTTTCCTTCTCTGCGTGTCAGATGCCCTCTTCCTGCGCTTGTCGTCTTGCTCTTCGAACAATACTGTTAATGCTGCCACAACAATGTCCCGCTCTTATTCATTCATTCATCTTCAACGCCTCGGAAATCAGAACTCAAGAAATTGCATCAGAGTCCACTGCGTCCAACACGGACGGTCATTATTTAATTAATTATAAATGCGCCGCTGCCTAAAAATAAAGTAGTCAATAATTTACTGTGATTCAGTACAAATTCAATATCAGATTTCATCTCCAGGCAGTGCAGTCAATAACTGGCATGCACACACAGACGCATTATCTTCCGTTTAATACAGGGAATCTGATGGAGGAGCAAGAAGCATCAGCCCCGTTCAGATTACAGCACGCTCCTCTCTGATTGGATTTTAAATTAAACATAGGATTTAAATATTTCATAGTTTTGTTAAACCATTTATATATACATATATATATATATATATATATATTTTAAATATATTTAAATTGGGCTGGATATTATGGAGTCAGTCTAGAGCTTTATATACTTGCAAAACAAAAGAAAGTTTTGCAAACGAAATATAAAGTATTAAGCAAAAAATAAATAAATAAATGCAAATCTCAAAAAAAAAAAAAACTTTACTAACAAAAATAAAGAACTACAAAGAGAAAAGTTTTAAGAAAAAAAAGTGACATTTGCAAACAAAACAAGAACTGCAAATAAAAACCAAGCTGTGCAAAAAATATATATTTACAATTAAAAAAAATATATAGCATTGCCTTTACAAAACCCATCTAGTCATTTGCAATGCTCAATTTAATTTGCCTTTTAGTCAACTGTGAGTTTGCAATGCTGTTTTCACTTTGCTTGTTTCTGCACGTTTTACTTTGTGGCCCTGATTTGACAAGGGGGTGGAGTCATGGGAACTTGGGCGTTTACTGCAGGCCCGGACCTACTGGGCTATAAGACCACCCCAGTGATACTATGTCTCCAGGTGATGACGTTGCTTAAATGGAGGTAGGTCCGGGCCTGTAAATGCCCAAGTTCCCTTAAATCCGCTCCCTTGTCAAATTAGGGCCACAAAGTGAAACGCAAATAATTAATTTGCCAATTCATTCATTAATTTTCTTTTTTTGCTTAGTTCCTTAATTTCTCTGGGGTCACCACAGCGGAATGAACTGCCAACTTATCCAGCATATGTTTTACGCAGCGGATGCCCTTCCAGCTGCAACCCATCACTGGGAAACACCAATACACTCTGATTCACACTCATACACTACGGACAATTTTAGCTTACCCAATTCACCTGTACAGCATGTCTTTGGACTGTGGGGGAAACCGGAGCACCTGGATGAAACCCGAGGAGAACATGCAAACTCCACAGAGAAATGCCAACTGACCCAGCTGAGGCTCGAACCAGTGACCTTCTTGCTGTGAGATGACAGCACTACCTACTGCGCCACCACATCACCGTAAATTGCTAATATTTTAGAAAATGCATTCAGTATGAAATGATCCATTAGAGATCATTCTAATATGTTGATTCAGTGCACAAACACTATATTACATATTATTCATTCATTTTCGGCTTAGCCCCTTATTTATCAGGGGTCGCCACAGCGGAATGAACTGCCAACTATTCCGGCATATGTTTTACACAACGCATGCCCGTCCAGCTGCAACCCAAAACTGGGAAACACACTTTGCCATGGGTTAGGTTTGATCTGGGCTTCTCTGTCATGATCTGTTTTCAGTTTCAGCTGTTTTCTCTTACAATGAGCATTGGCACGCATGCATTACGCACCTGTTGCTCTTTTGATCTAATATTCTCTTCTACATATACAGTACCAGCACTTTATGGAGCCTTTTTGCCAGATTATTGTGATTACTTTTCTACAAACTCTGTGCTGTTCTTCTCACCATTACTGTTACCTGTTTGGTAAAGTCTTGTCTGGTCCTGTTGAAGTCTCGTTTATTGTTTGACGTCTTACCTGTGATGTGCGCAGTCATCCTGCTGTTTGATGACTTCCGTGCTTGCCAGTTTCAGCACCCACTCTGCTACTGGTGTTCTCTTCCCACCCTGCTCCCTCAGCCATCCTCACCACAGGTCCCGAGGGTGAAGTTTCCGTTGCCTTACGACCAGTCTACATTCCTCCAGTGATAGCCAGTTAACGGTAGCTGCTTTTGTTCTCTTTGAACTTTTCAAGAAACTTTCAGTTTGGGCATTATCTGTTCTGTGCTTTCTGTCAAGCCTTGACACCCATACACTCTCACATTCACACACACACTCATAGACTCTCGCGCTTCTCATAGTGGCGGGGAGAGGTGCGAGAGTCACGGTGCCAGGCCAGCTGACCGTCAGGCCTCCAGGGAATGTCCCATTGCCGCCTATGGCCAGTCCGCCCCTGCACTCATACACTACAGCCAATTTAGTTATCCAATTCACCTATACTGCATGTCTTTAGACTGTGAGAGGAACTGGAGCATTCAGTGGAAACCCTTGTGAAAACGGGGAGAACATACAAACTCCACGCAGAAACGCCAACTGGCCCAGCCGGGACTCGAACTAGTAACCGTATTGCTGTGAGGCCATTGTGCCACCGTGCTGCCCATTTATTTTTATTATCAACCCTAAAAATCTTATTTACTTTAAAGTCTTGAAAAAAAATTATAATTTATTTACTAACCCGCTCATCATTGAAAACCTTTATGAGTTTCTGTCTTTTGTTAAGTGCAAAAGAAGATAATTTGAAGAATGTTTTAAAATTTTCAGACAGTTTACTTTTTGTCCTATTTGTCCATTTAGTCAATTTCTGTAAACTATTGTATTACCATTCTTCAAAATATCATCTTTTGTTCAGCAGAAAAAAATTGTAAGCGTTTCGTACAACTGTAAGAAACAGTGAGTAAATTTCTATTTTCTGGTAAATTATCCCTTTAAGTAAAAAAAGTGATTACTTGGTAGGGCTGTGAGATTTGGGGAAAATATATCTACATTTTTCTGACAGATACTGCGATTTGATATGTGATTAAATTTTGTAGGAAAGCTTCAGCTCAATAATATGTAAGCCATGGCAACAACTCTGACAGCTCTTAAAAATGACCTGTTTTTGTTTGGTGTCTGTGACTTTGAAATCAAAATATTTCCATATTACAGATGTCCTGTTTTTCTTTGATATTAATTAGTTTATTAATGCTTCTGAAGCAGCAGTTACCATTATACCTTTATCCCACACGCGCTTTCCTGTTTGTTTTTTTTATTTTGGGCGTTCTGCATAGTTCAGATGTGTAATTCTGATTGGGCAGCACGAAAGTGTGCTCACTCAATTGGCTAGTAAGACTATCACACACAGACAGCCATCACGCATTTGCTCTGGGCGGGGAAAATTAAATAATACATATATATTTTATATCGCAGCCACTTGCGATTAGCTAATCACAACATTGCAAATTGCAATTACGATTCGATTTAGATTAATCGAACAGCTCTGTTAGCTTTACTTTGAAAAAACGAGTAAAACTGTTGCCAAAAAACATAACAGTTCCAGGTTACAGTTGATTTAATTTTTTTTAAGCATCAGATGATATAAAGTCACTATATGAAGTATAGGATTATTTTCATAATACTCAGAGTTCATTTAGGTTGCGTTTCTAAACTGATTTGTTTATATTTTGTGTACATGTTTACATATCATTTGCCTTGTGACTATTTTTAACCCCATTTTTGCAGGTATGGCGCCATAACCATACAAAACATGACTGCTTAAAGCTTTCATTCATTCGTTCATTAATTTTCTTAGTCCCTTTATTTATCAGAGAATGAACCGCCAACTTATCCAGCATATGTTTTGCACAGCAGATGCCCTACCAGCTGCAACCCACTGGGAAACACCCATACACCATACACTAAGACCAATTTAGTTCATTCAATTCACCTATAGCGCATGTCTTTGAACTGCGGGGGAAACTTGAGCACCCGGAGGAAACCCACATGAACACGGGGAAACATACAAACTCCACACAGAAATGCCAACTGACCCAGCTGGGACTCAAACCAGCGACCTTCTTGCACTGAGCTACCATGTTGCCTGCTTAAATCATGCTATGGTGCTCATTTCAGTAAAGTGCTAAAATTGAGAGAAAAGCAATGCCAACAAACAGCCGTTTTCATTCTACCTGCAACAGTTTTAAATCTACTGAGAGATGTTCGTGGCTTCACCTCAGTTCTGTCTGACCTTGTTCCGGTATTTACATTGTGGATATTATTACACGCTGGGCTTATGTTATGTTGTTTTCCTGAAGGTGACCCTCTACACCTGTCTAACAGAATGAAAATCTGTGTTTGTTTTCGTACAAATCGGCAAGCTTAAAGGTCACCGCAGTGCTTGTGGTGTTTTCTTTAATGGTGGAGCAGGCTTCATGACTCCAGCTGATTTGTGATTTTGCAATGCTAATGGTTCTGTCTGGAGGCACTAAATACATAACAATTTATATCAAGTGAAACGAAAACACGTTACACACCATTTGTTCATGCACCTCAGTCTACTGTGACTCTCTGCCTCGGGTCTGATTTGATATGAGGGTGAGGGAGCATTCCTTAGTGATAAGCCTTGATGATGTCAGGAGTTTCCAGCCAGTGTTGTCAGGTTATTCCTCTTGTGTGACACTTTTATCACTCACTGGTGTGATAAAACAAGTGTTGATCTCTTTTTCCAGGCTTTGCATTGTGTTTCTCATCTAGGCAGCTGTCGTGTTAACACTGCTTTCTGCATCAATAAGAGTCAAAATGCAGTCTGAGTCTCTCGCAATGAACACTGCTTTTGACGGCTCTTCAAAGAAAAGTAAGTTTCACTGGCAGGTGATGAATTTTTTAACATTTGGTTTTTGATGTCTTGCTGACTTTACAAAGGTAAAAAATGTTTTCAGAATAGACTGTTAAATATCTAACAAGGAGCAAGACAGGAACTCATTAACGTTCTTTCTTTTCTGTGATGGACGTATTTGTCTATGACTGAATTTAATTTGTTGTTTAATCTTTGTTCAGTTGTATTATTTAGAATGTAAAAAAAATTGAAAAAAAAATGTAACTCTTATTTTTGAATATTATTTTCTAACATTTTAAACTTGACTAATCATTTTTCACATTAATATGTGTAAGGCTAGTTTGTTTGTTTTTTGATGATCCAAAATAAATAAATAAATAACCTGTATTTATTTATATATTTATTTAATTAAATTTAATTTTTTTTTTTTATTGGAAGCAGGGAATACTTGTATACTTAATATTTTTCCATTATTGAATTGAATTGAATTTTTATTTTGACAGATTTTAAACAAACTGTACAAAAATGCAAGCATCCTATACATTTTGAAATAAAACCATTGAGGATAGAAACACAATAAAGCCCTGGGCTTGTTTCCATTGTGGTCTTCACTGTTAAAAATCGAAGTATGGCTGCAAAATACAGTTATTGCATAAAACAAACAGTACCTCCACATTTTAAAACAGGAACAAAATTATTATTATCTTTAATTTCCTTGATCGGTTTTGGTAATTTGTTCCATATGATTGCACTGGTGTATAAATGATTTTTTTCCAATAAACAAATATTAAAATTCCAACCCCTAGTACTATATGTATGCTGTTGCAAAGAACATTTTAAATGCTCCCATTAATGCCCTTATAACGTCATATCAGTGCTGCCTGGAAAATACATTGTTGATCAACTTCACAGTTTTAATTAATTTGCATTCTCACAACTAAAGCACAAGACAGACTTAAACAAAAAGTAATTTTTAAACACTAATTTATTTAAGTCTCACCAGCAGCATAAAAATAATAATACACAAGGTGATAAACCAGCTGAATATTCAGAAACAAAAAAGGCTAAAGTTGCTTCAGCATCATAAAAGTTGAGTATGAAAACTAGCAAAAATATACAACATAACCTTTATAAAATGAATAAATGAAAGTAATCTGAATTATCATTTGGAATCAATTTAGTGAAATTTGGGACCAAAAAACTACTTTTATGAGCAACCATACATTTGATGCATTTTAAACAAAACAAAAACATAACAGCTGCTCAAAAATGAAATCTATGAGCAATTTTCAAACTAACCAAAAATAAACGTGGTATGCCAGCAACTTATGGAAAGTAAGCTGTGTATATTCAAAATATGCTGTTGTTTAACAAAAAAATATGTTAAACAATAAAAAATATATATCACAGCATTTTTCTGAGCAATACAACACTATACATTTTAAATAACATGTTCTGAAATATAACAGAAATGTGTCACTGTGTCTACTAAATCAATTTTGTTATACAGATAACAAATGTGTGCTTATTTATTTGAAACAACAAACATAGTAGTATTAGCAACAGTAATTAATAATAGTAACTCTAATATTCTCTCTGTCTCTCCCGCGCTCACACTTGGTCTACCTCGCGTGCATTCGGTCTCTGTTGCAGCACACTTGGCCTCTCTTGCGTGCCTTCAGTTTCTCTTGTGGGCACTCGGTCTCTCTGGTGCGCACACTTGGTGTACCTCATGTGCATTCGGTCTCTGCTTTCGCTTGACTTTTGTCCAGTCTGATGCCTCATACAAGACGCGTCTTCTTTACGGTGGTTAAAAATTATTTATACTAATTTACTTTGTGCCTTTTGCAATTTTTCCTTCATACTCTGTGAGCATCTATTATACAAAACGAGGTAGCATAACCAAAATGGGGTTAAATCAAAGCTCCTGCCAATAATCTTAAAAAATGTACATATTTTTTACGTTTTTTGATATAAACTACAGCAAAACAACTTGTCAAGAAGAAAAAGAAAAAGTGAAACCATGTAAACTGAATAAATACAGGAATAGAGAAAAAAGAGAGCTTTATTATCAGCTGTTAGTCAGCACCCACTTTTTTTCTGGTCATTGCGCCTTTGGCTGTGTGCTGTGTAATTGCAGTCAATTATGTACGAGTCACATTTAAAAGATGATAAATGTAAGCAGGTCATCAAAAAAAATCGGACACTGTCAGAAAATCCGAATTCACCAGCAAGGTCTGCAATGTATATACTCTGAAATGCTATAGGAGAAAAGCCTGTCAGAGTTTGTTATTTTCTATTTAAATATTAACAAATATTTTGCAGTGTTTATTGAAGTGAATTCATGTTTATTGCATAGAATTCAATTTAAACTAATATAAAACTATTGCATACATAAAATTATGGGAATAATTATGGAAATTGTAGACATAAAAATGGAAGTAAATTCATTACAAGTTAATTAAAAAACACCTAAATTGTTTTGCATTTAGTGATTTTTTTTTTTAAATAAAAATAAATTTTTCATTCATATATTAGCAAAATATTTGAATTCTAAGATTATTCCATTGATATTCATCATTAAGGATTACTTTAAAATAGTGTAAAAGCCTCGTCTCGTTCTCGTGATCCCAATCTCGTGTCTCGTCTCGTCTTGTGGAGTAGGCGTATCGTCACACCCCTACTATTCAGCATTCACAAGTTAGTTAATTTTGACTGACATGACATGAGCAAGTGATAATGTTATTAAACAGCAGAGGGTTGTATGAAAGCAATTGATGCATGTCCAAAAGCATTTGCAATTTGTTGGAAGGAATGAGAAACTGCTACTATGATGTGCACAAATGACTAATTGTTTTGAGAAATGCATTAACTGTTATGCAAATGTAAACAGTGTTGTGAGAAATGCACCAAAGCCACTGAGAAAAACTGTAATTGTAACCTGCTTGTGTGTGCACCTGTCTGTGTGTGTGTGTGTGTGTGTTAAAATATATTCATATGAGAAGTAAAAGTCATATATACATATTTTGTATATATAAAACTACATACAATACAATAATATTTAAAATTGTAATAAATATTTACCAATTTGTTTTACATTTAATAAATGTCACCTTGAATAATTTTCTTTTAAAAAAACATAAAAAAAAAAGACCCTAAACTTTTGACCTGTGAAACTTTTGAACAACATTGCCTATATTCACTGAGAAATGGATAAAAATATTCATTTTCAAAATGGGGTGTACGTAGGGTTTGGAGTGGTTCGAAAGACCCACCCCCCACTGACAAAGGTTTAGAATTTGTCCCATACATGAGCTCATTTGTCCTATTTTGACTGCTAAGCCATTGTGAAATTGTGAAAATAACCAATCAAAGGCTTTAAGACCTAACGGAAACTGACGTAAGTGGTCATCTTTTGTTGTTAAATAAAACCTTATTCTTGAAAGAAAAAAAGACCAAATTTGAATACTAATCATGCTATTTTTGTATTTTTTACAAAAATTTTCAAATGTATTTTTTAAATGAGAGGCTGTGAAAAGTGTTAAACTTAAAAATTTGTATTATTATGTTTTAAATGTTCAATATTCAAATGGCCAAATTCTGACTGAGGAAAGTTGAATTTGCTGCTGAATTTGTTATTTGCCTAATAAATGACAACAGCCTACAGTTTTTAATTTAAAACTTTAAGAGATTTTTTTTCTAATGATATATGATGTAATAAATTTGTATTTCAAGAATTATTATTTGTTTCTTTATTTTTCTTTATTCTAAATCATTAGGAAATATTTTTAATACATTAATACAAATATTTTTAGCTACTCCAGCTAAAAATAGTGCTTAAAACGTCACTAAATGCAGTATTTAAACCCCATAATTTAATAGAAAATGTTATGAATAACTGCAAAAAGTCAACCCTAACTACAAAAAAAACCCTTTCACCAGGCTGGCTATGGGCCTGTCGTTTATGCTGAGCACTGTAGATCATTTTGAATGATGATCAATAGCTAAAAAAGTTTTTTTTACAGCCAATGTAGTTGCCAACATGTTTATCTTATGTGCTAAATCTTCACCCACTGGTTTCTGACCAGATCCCTATAGAAAACAACAAAGTCCAGTTGAATTGTGCAAATTACCTGAAATATATTTCCTAACTCAATTCCCTGAGCAGTATTTCAGGTAATAAACTGAATTTGGATAGAGCAGCACTGGCACAACCTTAATAAACACTGCCTCAAAGACCGATCGCTTCTTGTTTTCCTTTTCACACTGTCATTTTATGTTGTTTTGTTGCACGAGACCCAGTGTGAAATAAAGATTTTCAGATAGCTGCTCAGCTCTGCGGTCTTATAGCACCCTGGGCCTCATAAAACCATAATGAGAACGCAGCCTTGCCAGTCGATGGGTGGAGACAACAGCACTCCATAAAAACACTGCAAGAGATAAATCCATGAGCAGTCAGTTTCATCGGAGTAGTGTGAGAAGTGAAAACCGAGTGTGAGATTTGTTTTAATTAACTGTCAGCCTCTACGCTGTGCTGCAGGGGAACCCGCTGTAAAACACAAATGACTAGTCTTGCACTTTTACTAGGTTATGCCTGACCTACTAAAACAGAATAAATTATCTTCTCACGAGCCTGTCAGAGACTGCATTGAAAACATGCTAGTCTGAGGATTATTAGGCTAAGTAGTAGATGCTGAGTATTCACGGTGAAGGTGATTTATTTTGAATGAAGCGGTCAGGTTTTTCCTCAAACCCTGCTGTGACTCTTGGCCGTTGCATGTGTTCACGCTTTGAGGAAGAGGGCGGGAGAGCTGTTTCTACCCTCCTCTAGAGGAAAAGAAGTTATTTATAACTCACAAGAAGACACAATACAAAAACAAAGAGTTTTATGGTATGACCTGGAAGCTATTATAATATATTATTATATAATTGGGTGAGGTGACAGTGAAAACATTCTTAGAGAACAATGAATGATAGATACATGTATGTATACATTAAGGCTGGAGCGATATGACAAAAACCTCACATCATGATATAAGTTTATAACATTTATTTATTTTCAAAAGTAAAATTTACTTATGTACAATATTTGTTTCTGTTTCCGAATTTTTTTATTTTTAAATGAGGAGAAAACGGAGGTTATTATATTTGGGCCCAATGATCTGTCAGACTGTAAACGCCCCAGGTTGGGCAACCTGGAGGAGTTCATATCACCCCAGGTGCTTAACCTGGGCATAACATTAAGTAGCAACTTAGAGCGCAGTGAATAGAAGAGTACAACAAAAAAATTTTTTACAATCCTATTTGCTGAAATAATAAAACAAAAAACTCTGCAATGGTGTTATCAAGACTTTCAGAAAAAGAAAAAATTGTGTGAGACTGATGACGGCAGCCAGTGGAGAGAATAACTTCAAATTTACTCTCAGCTCCATAGACGCTGCATTAGAAACACCTCACACAAGCGGTAATTAATTTTTTGTAATTTGACGCATTACAAAAAATGTTTATTGATGCATATAAATGTTCATACATTTTTTAAAAATCTATATATTAAAAACTTTAAGGGATTTAAGAATATGATGATCTTTAAATGCGCTATTGTAAAAAGGGTCCATAATGCAACTTTCTCACAATGTTGTTATTCAACACGTTAATGTCTTTCTGTTTTTGATGGTACTGTAATAATGTGGACCTTTTAAAAAGCTCATTTGAAATGCTAATTATTGTGAAAAGTGCTATACAGTTAAACTTGAATTTAATTTAATTGTATCTGCATCGACATAATGGAATGTATTTTGTAACACCACGAAATTAACAATAAAACTTAATATAAAACTTTTCATTGATTTTGTATTTTTTTTCAAGAGGCTTTTCACATTTATTAGAATTGGATGGTGGAGATTAAACACAGGGAAACATTTTGGGAGCAGAAAGAGAGTGGAAAAATTTCGAGCTGGTAATTGAACTCGAGTCGCCGTGAACATCTCTATGTGTTAGCGCAGACAGACATTTATTTTTGATACATCATTTTGATACCTATAGTCATATTGCACAGCCCTGGGCCTAGGTTTTTGAAGTATGAGTGCTAATAAAAGCATATCCAGTCTTGCGTCTGTGTTGTTTTGTGGTAAGTTTGGGTTATTGAAATTAATTGCAGGAATATTGGCAATTAGAATGTGTGGAGAGCCACAAATGAAGCAGGATTTATTGCACATGGCAGGCACTTTCAGATGTAATTTTTATCACTGTGCGCATCTACCGGTGGTCAGGCTCATGACCTTGTTGTTACTATAGTGTTGTGTTTACTCATTTTGCTCTGTGGGTTTGTGTTTGCTGTGTGAGAATGAAGATCGGATCTGAGTGATAATGTGTTTCTCAGTCTCGCTCCAAGGGATCCCTCCGCACCACACATTTGGTGTCTCACACCTCGTTCAGGTCTCGGAGCTCTCTAAAGATGAGAGGATGAGTTGAACATGGCGTGTCAGATGAAGCCTGAGGTATACTTCAGTTTTACTACACTCTCAAAAATAGAAGTTCTTTATTGACATTGACGCTTCCGTGAACCTTCAACATCAATGGAATATTTTAATTTAACAAATATTTCTTTAAAGTTAAAAAAAATGTTTAAAAATGTTTTTAAAAAGTTATTTAAGAGTATAGTTGACCCCAAAGATAAAATTCTTAAAAAATAATTAAACAAAATGCCTTAAAAAATTAGCATGTGTATCCATTCATCCATCGATCCGTGTATCCATCCATCCATCCATCCATCTGTGTATACAGTACATCCATCCGACAATCTATACATCCATCCATCCAAGTATCCATCCATCCATCCATCCATCTATCCATCCATCTGTGTATCTATCCATCCATCCATCCGACCATCCATCCATGTATCCAACCATTCGACCATCCATCCATGTATCCAACCAATCCATCCTTCTGATCATCCATCCGTGCATCCATCCATTCATCCATCCGACCATCCATTCATTTGACCATCTATCCGTGTATCCATCCATCCATCCATCCATCTGACCATCTATCCGTGTATCCATCCATGCATCCATCCGACCATTCATCCGTGTATCCATCCACCCGACCATCCATCTGTGTATCCATCCGTGCCTAGACTGCAATTCTGCACAAGACGTTTGGCCATAGGAGAAATGGTCATGCCCACTGAGCCTGGTTTCTCTCGAGGTTTTTATCCTTCACTTATGACGATTGGTGAAGTTTTTTCCTTGCTGCTGTCGCCTCTGGCTTGCATGGTTTGGGACTTGTAAGACTTGTAAAGCTGTGCATCGATGGATTACACTTCAGTATTAGGACTCTCGGTAGTGAATATTAAACCACACTGACCCGACCTGAACTGAACTGAACTTAAACTCTGAAAACTGGACTGAGGCTGTTTCAATTCACTATAATCTTCTACGTGAAGCTGCTTTGACACAATCCACATTGTAAAAATGCTATACAAATAAAGATGAATTGAATTGAATTAAATTTAATTGAATTCATCCATCCATCCATCCATCCATCCTTGTTTCCATCAGCCCAGCTGAGGCTCGAACCAGCAACCTTCTTGCTGTAAGGCAACATCGTTACCCATTGCACCACGGCGCCGCCATAACTATTTTTTTTAATAGATTTTTTTTTATGACAAAACTTTAAGTTATCATTATTTAGTGATCCTTCAGAAATCATTTTAATATACTGATTTCCTGCTCAAGAAACATTTATTTTTTACGATTATCAATGTAGAAAACCTTGCTAAACATTTTCTGGTGTGTAGTGTAGTGTGTTAATTAAGATGATCAATTATAAGGCACAGAATGAAGATTGTCTGTGGCTAAACTTGCTCACATGTATTTTTAAACTTGGTCATTTTAATAAGGTATCACTTTGCACAGGTCATTTGCTTTGATAAATCTGATAAATATAGCCTTTAATCTCAAGAAACTCAATTCATTTTTTATTTTCTGTGGAAATTAGATCTGCCTTTTTCCAAAAACAAAACCACACTATAGCTGCAATAGTCAAGTCTTACATTTTATGTTTTGATACGTTTGATTTAGTATTTCTGCTTAGCATTGTAAACATATTGTCACATTTATTTTACCTACACAATTATGCATTTGCACTTTCTTTTTAAGTATAATAAATTATTAATTTGAGTATAAGTTAAATTAGTATGAGTAATAGTTAAGTATAATTAAATAATTAACTTTTTAATAAATTTTATGGCAAATTACAGTAAAAAAAGACAAAAATAATTAGATAATTAGATAGACCAACAAATAAAAAGATAAATAATAATGTGGCTTAAGACAAACTACACAATCTGTATCCCACAATACACTGTACTTTGAGCTTAGGAAAGAAAAAGAATCAATTTGCTGGAACAAGAACTCTATATCTGACAATAAAACATGTTCTTGGATATATTTGCTAAATGGGTCTCAAATGTTCTTAAACTGATTAGATGAAACTCTATGTTCTAAAGTTTCTTGTCTTCGGTCTTGTCTTATCTCATCTACAGCAAGAGTAGCAGGACGGCCCTTTGAAAACTTAAAAGCCTTTCTTCTTGGGTACAACTATTGGGTATTGTGCTTGATCTGATTGAGACAGAAGTCAATGGTCTGCCAAATAATCACATTAAGTGAGATCTTTCTGATCTGCAGGCTTGAATCAGAGGAACTCTACTAAGATCCAGCACAGGCCTGAGGACTCAAGGCTTCATTGAATCCATTAATAGTCTGGCATAATCCCCTCACCAGAGCTCCACTTTGCATCACTACATGTTTAATACATTTTCCAGGCCAGTCCCAGGAAACCCCAGAGAGCACCGTTGCCTTGGTAAACTGAATAAAGTTCAAATTGCTGATCCTACATTATTCCAGATTTTGTTGCACCTCTCTCTGAATGCAACAAAGGTCTTTGTCCCAGCAGACCTTTACATCGGTGCTTCCCTCCACTGATGGACTAGCTGGAAAAATGATTCATGCTTAGCTAAAATGAGCAAAACCCTTACATTTCATTCCATTCAAAGTTAATCAAGTTCCTCTCTTTTGCTGAAATTGTGCAGGGGATTTACAGCTCCCAGCATGCTTTGAATGAGAGTATATGGGGGAGAATGGGATTTTGTGCTTTTGGACTTCAGAAACTTTGGCAGATTACTTCAGAACTTTATATACTCTTTTGTATTATTCTGCATATTAGAGATGCATGAAAACAAATTCAAAATTCTGCCTAGACATTAATCAGTCAATCCAGCTATCCATATATCCATTTATCTGTGTATCCATTTGTCCATCCATCCATCTATTTGTCCATCCATCCATCCATACATCCATCCATTCATTCATTCATTCATTCATCCATCCGTCCATTTATCCATCCATTGTCCATCCATCCATCCATCTATCCATCCATTCATCCATATATCCATCCATCCATCCATCCATCTGTCTATCCATTCATTCGTTTGTCTGTCCATCCATACATCCATACACACATCTATGCATCCATTCATCCACCCATCTATTTGTCCATCTATCCATCCATGCATCCATCCATCCATCTACCCATCAATCTGTCCATCGGTGTGTCCATCTGTTCATCAACCCATCTATTTGTCCATCTATCTGTCCATCCATCCATCCATTCTTCCTTCCTTTGATTCATTCATCCATTCATTCATTAATTCATCCATCCATCCATGTATCCATTCATCCATCCATCCATCTATCCATCAGTCCATCTATCCATCCGTCCATCCATCCATCCATCCGTGTATCTATTAATTTGTCTGTCCATCCATATATCCATCCATGCATCCATCCATCCATCCATCCATCCATCCGTCCATCCATGTATCCATCCATCCATCTGGCTGTCCATTCATCTACCCATCCTCTTATCCATCCATCCATCCATCCATCCGTGTATCCATTCATCCATTTTTACTGACCATTTGATTATTTGGCTCTGGAATGGTAGTCTAATGATGTCAGTTGGACCTCTTGGGCAAAATATGCTTAGCCACGCTCCTCCAACCATTTGTTTGAAGGTTTAAAGTGAAAGATGAGAGGAGGAGCTCAATAATAAACCCCATCCTCTATTCAATATTCTGTTTCATCAGGAAATGTGTCATAATACTGAGATAAAAGAGTGCAGCAACTTCCTGTTAGCACCTACTTTAAGGGTTTATGCTATTTGTATGGAAGTTGCTATTGCCACAAAAAGACCTATCACACAAATTTGGCTTGATTTATATAGCCACCACTCAATGGTAACCACCTCTTTTTTTTATGTTCATAAATCATGTCTCAAAATGAGCCGTTTGTGTTTTCTATTCAAAGAAAAAGAAAATCAACCACGCTCACAACAAACCCCTGCCATTTAGCAGCAACATTACTAAGACATTTATTTTTAGATATAAAATTGCAGTTGAAGGCAGAAACAGGCATCCATATATCTGAGTAGAATTTCAAAACATATGGAGTATGTTCATACAAATAGATATTTATTTCTGGAGTGCACTTCTCTCGAACGAGTGCTGGTTTATAAAACCTGTGGTGAGTGAAGCATGTCATTGCTTTCTCCTGTGGTTAATCTGTTGATGAGCTCTGATGTCAAGCTGCATGCAAACTCCAAACCAAACAAGGCCTTGAAGGTCAAAGTGGAAGTGAACAACAGTGTTTAAATGTGGGCGTATTGGTGGGTGTTCTGTTGTTTGACGCACGCTGCCCAAAATATGGATCACACTTAGTCTATATAAGGGAGGTTACAAGAAGAGTTGTCTGCAGTCTTTGCTCTTGTGTAGAAGGTGTCATGTTTTTCTTACTTTAGTTTTGAGTTCAGTCTCATCAGTTCACAGAATGAACAGGAGAGAGACAATAAAAGAAGCAGTGCTGGAAAAATGTACCTAAAAATAACAAACTCCTGTGTGTCTCAGGTGCTGTTTCGTCTCATAATGCTGAGAGTGACATGATCTTTGCTGAGCTGTCACGAAAAATGGTCAGTGAAACAGGTGTTGTATAATGCTGTTGTCAAAGGGGGTAAAACTATTTGTGTTTGTATTCTTTTTTTTTAAAAACTGCTGAGCACAGTTGCCTTAGAGCAAGAATGTCGCTGGTTCAAGTCCCGGCTGGACCAGGAGGCATTTCTGTGTGGAGTTTCCACGTTCTCCCTGAGTTCAATGGATTTTTTTCCATGTTTTTCGGTTTCCCCCATAGAAAGTCATGCGCTAGATGAATTGGATAAACTTAATTGACCATTGTTGGTTCATTCTGCTGTGGTGACCCTTAATTAATAAGTGACTAAGCTGAAGGAAAATGAATGAATGAATGAATGAAATTGACCATAGTGCGTGATTGGGAGAATGTGTGGGTGTTTCCCAGCACTGTGGATTGTACTCTCAGTGCTAGGTTGTGGCTGGAAGAGCATCTGCTACATAAAACAGTTGCCAAAGTAATTGGTGGTTCATTCAGCTCTGGCAACCCCGGATAAAGCAGGAAATTAGCTGAAGGAAGGTGAGTAAGTGAAATGAATGTAAATGTTCACTCACCGGCCACATTATTAGGTATGCCTGTCCAACTGCTCATTAATGCAAATTTCTAATCAGCCAATCACATGGCAGCAACTCAATGCATTTAGGCTTTAGACATGGTCAAGACGATCTGCTGCAGTTCAAACTGAGCATCAAAATTAGGAAGAAAGGTGATTTAAGTGACTTTGTACGTGGCATGATTGTTGGTGCCAGATGAGCTGGTCTGAGTATTTTAGAAATTGCTAATCTACTGGGATTTTCAGGCACAACCATCTCTAGGGTTTACAGAGAATGGTTCAAAAAAGAAAAAAAAATATTCAGTGAGCAGCACAAATGCCTTGTTGTTGCCAGAGGTCAGAGGAGAATGGCCAGACTGGTTCCGGCTGATAGAAAGGCAACAGTAACTCAAATAACCACTCGTTACAACAGAGGTATGCAGAACAACATCTCTGAACCCACAACACGTCCAACCTTGAGGCAGATGGGCTACAGTAGCAGAAGACCACACCGGGTTTCACTCATGTCAACTTAGAACAGGAAACTGAGGCTATAATTCGCACAGGCTCACCAAAATTGTACAATAGAAGATTGGAAAAATGTTGCCTTGTCTGATGAGTCTTGTTGAGATTTCTGCTGTGACAAAAAGAGCAGTGTTTTAAATATTGAGAGGTTTTTTAGGAAATTAAATTACTCAAAAGAAACCTGAGAAAAAACACTGTCCTCCTATATACACTATAGAAAAAAAAATATATATTTTTATAGTTTTTAATTGTTGTCTCAGTAAAAATTATAGCAACTTCCAAGTAAGATAAATTGGCACTTTATAAATCTTTTTTCCCCAATTCTATGAGATATTCAGTTAAAATATCTGACCTTCAGCTGCCTCTGCCAGATCCAGGACTTGGAGTGACACTGCTCATCTGTGAACCACGACCAAAGAAAATAAAAATCTCCAAACTGAGTGACTACAACGGAAAAGAGCTGGACACAGTTCAGACTGTAAATCAGTATTTCTCACACATCGCAAATTTTCCAAGGACTTTCCTCTAAAAGTGGAGGCCTAATCCGAGAAAGATCCACTCTGCAAGAAGCGTGAGAATTCAAGCCATATGACCTGCAAAAACTTGCCCAGAACCATGTGGGAATATCTGTCAGACTTTTTAGAACCCATCAGCAAAAAATGAAAAGTGTTTTTTTCCTAATAATAAAATAGTACCATAATAATCCATTGGTCTTGTTTTCATCAGACGGATTCTGGCATCTGTTCAGATAAAACTAAACAAACAATTAATGTTGCATACTGTATCAGTGTCAAATTCTCATAACAATGCAAATATGTAGATGCAGATGCAGCTCAAACTCATCTCTTCAGCATAACTTCAACCTCAAACTGTCTGAAATATCAAAGAGTAAATGATGAAACAAAACCAAAAACAGAGTTGTGGGATATTAAAATGAACATCGTCATTATTGACTCAGTGGTGGAAAGAGTACTGAAAAATCATACTCAAGTAAAACATCCATTACTTGCCACAAAAAGGCCTTTATAAAAGATCTGAATAGTAGTGAGTATTATGATGAAATTAATGTAAAAAATGTATCTGTATCAGTGACATTTTCTTTTAAGGGTGTTTCTAAGTTAAATTACTTCCCATTCGTGGACTATAAATTTTAAGTGTGAGCTTATTTTAGTGTGAGAACACATATTATGTTAACACTTATTACATAAAAAAATATTACATTAACATTTGTACCTATTAACTGACAGAAAGCAGGTTGATGTGTTTGTATGCAGAGCCAAATTTGTGTAACAAATCTAGGTGTGACAATATGTTAGTGCTTAGGTTATACACCACCTTATAATAGTCTTTTCATCAATCCCAGTTGTAAGAGCAACAAATAATAACTTGACTTCTAGTTGATCATTTGGAAAAATGTCAGAAGGTAGATTTTTCTGATGAATCATCTGTTGAACTGCAAATCATCACAAATACTGCAGAAGACCTACTGGAACCCGCATGGACCCAAGATTCTCACAGAAATGAGTCGAGTTTGGTGAAGGAAAAATCGTGGTTTAGGGTTGCATTCAGTGTGGGATCATGCGAGAGATGGATGACAACATCAACAGCCTGAGGTCTCAAGACATTTGTACTGCACATTACTTTACAAACCACAGAAGAGGGCAAATTCTTCAGCAGGATAGCACTCCTTCTCATACTTCAGCCTCCACATCAAAGTTCCTGAAAGCAAAGAAGGTCAATGTGCTCCAGGATTGATCAGCCCAGTCACCAGACATAAATATTATTGAGCATGTCTGGGGTCAAATGAAGGAGGATGCATTGAAGGTGAATCCAAAGAATCTTGATGAACTCTGGAGTCCTGCAAGAACACTTTCTTTGCCTCCAGATGACTTTATTAATATGTTATTGGAGTCATTGCAGAGATGGATGCAGTCCTTCAAGCTCATAGGGGTCATACACAATATTAATTATTTTTCCACTGCACCATGACTTTATATTCTATACTGTACATTATTTATGTTAAGTGACAAGACTTTTGTCTAAGCAAAGTCAGACCTTACTGTCCTATTTAAATAATTAAAAATCAAGTCATGATCATATTTTATTTTGGTAAAAAATGTTTAATCTAGAGGCCTTTACCGTTCATATAAGCCACTTCTGATACCACATGATCAACTAGAAGTCAATTTAATATTTGTTGTTTCTAAAACTTGGATTGGGATGCAGTTTAACAGATGCAATGGGAAAAATCTACCTTCTGCTACTTTTCCAAATAATCAACTAGAAGTCAAATTAATATTTGTTGCTCTTTTAACTAGGATCGACAACAAGACTTTTGTCGGGTAGTGTATGTCTTTTTAAATACCAATAAAAAATAATACAAATAATGATAATAAAATGTAATAATATCTGTATCTTTTAATCTTTAATAAATAATCTAATCCTGCAATGTGGCTATAGCGGATACACACATTGTGATATCGATGCTCAAAGTATATAATTGTTCATTCCTATTCTGAAGTGTCTTACATCTTTGAGGTGACCTAGGGCTGAGTAAATGATGACAGACTTTTCAATGTGAGGTGAACAAACCCTCTATTATGTCTAATGCTTGGCCATTGCTTCATTTTTGAAACTTTTAATTTACTCTGACCCGTTCTTTTTCTTTTTGTTAAGATGTAATTTATCATGGCAGTGCCAAAACATTTGAGTTAATTAGCCATTTGAGAATAGCATGTTTGAAAATCATAAAAATGTTGAAGGACTTGCAATTTGCATCATTGCGCTCAACAAATTGAAGGCATTTATTAAATACAGCTAAAATGTGATTCCGCCTGCACAAAGACAACAGATGGTGTTCACTTTCTCACTCTTCTCGTATTTCCATTACCCCTGTAACCACACAAACAGCTGTTCATGACTTCCACAACTCCTGCATGTGCTAAATTATTCTGCTCATTACAGCATGCAAATCACTCTATATGTTCAATGGTATCCAGTGACTCGATGTGTAAAAAAATATATATTTAAAAAGCAAAAACACTCATATCTGTATTGTCCCTTGTGAAAAACGCACATATGGAAGTGTCTTTCCCAAAGGGAGCATTTCATTCCCGGATTGTCTTGTGTGTGTCATCAAACTTTCACATGCAGTTAATTATAGTTTGAGGGAAATGGGCTTTCCGTCTTCATGTGAAATAATCAGGAACTGTCTGGACTCTCTAGTGATTACTGTTGTTCATCGAATATCCTTTATCATTTAGAGGAAGTGCTCAACTGCTGTTTTGTTTTCCCAGTTCAGGCTGCTATCCGTCCAGAGCTCAAGCTTTTCATCTGATCCTGATCCGCTATTTTGATTAGTGTCATTCATCTCATTTCTAGGAGCAGCTTGTTCGAGTCTCATGTTGTAATGAATTCAATTGATTGTCTTGTATAATAATAATAAAAAACATCTGGAGTTCATGCTACAATTCCTTACCAATTCATGATACCAATCAGAGAAAATTCCCTTACAGCCCTTTTGATGCACAACAACATTGTCTGCAGAGTTTTCTTAATCATTATTTATGATTGTTATTTACAAATGTGTTTGAGTTGTTCAGGTCATTCTTCTTAATAATATTAGAAATATATGTAACTTTTATGCCCAATACTTAAAGTGGTACACAGATATTGTACACTCAAAAAAAGATTGTTGCTGCTTGTTTAAAATACCTCTTTAAAATGAGCTGAAACAACACAATTCTCAGAATTTCTTTGGCCAATTTATTAGTTTTTTGTTCACTTAAAATTTTAAACCATTAAGTTAACTTAAGCATTTAGTTTTGGGACAACATGAAGGAATTGTGTTGGTCCAACTACCTGATTAGAGGATTTATAGTTTCCAGCATGCTTTACGGATTAAATTAAAGGGAATGTTGTCAATATATATATAATGTAATACATTCCCTATAATATATAGGGAATGTATATATATATATATATATATATATATTCAGATATTCTGCTTTGAAAATGGTTTTTCCATGCCGGAACGCTGTCTTTGTTTAGGTAAATTTAACCTGCACAATGCTAGTTTAGCCAATTATAATTCAGCAGCCCGGGTTGCCTTGTTGGAAAACAGCGTATTTCATTTATTCATTCAGAAAGACTCTGAAAGTATGCGTCCGTGAGCGAAACGCGACAACGTCAGTGAACAGTATCAGATGTTGAAATGAAACAGATTCAGTTCCACATGAGGTTATTAATTAGCAAATGATATTAAAATTACGAACGTGAGCAGGTTACATTGTAACCGCATGTCCTAACAACACGCTTTTTGACAAGATACGCAGTGATGAGCAATTTGCTGTTTCCACCAGACGAAACACGACAGAAATTTAAATACAGCCTTTCAGAAGAACAGAATATGCAGTCACTCACAAAACAGTAAGCTTTAGAATCTATTTAATATGTCAACCCTCTTTAACATCATTAAATGTAGATTCTAAATCACTCATATGTGTTTAGTTCTAAAGTTCCTTTTTTAAACGGTTTATTGTATTTTTAAGATCTGAGGTGAACTATCTGCTGCTGCTTTCAGTATATGGCAATAAATGTCCTGTAAAATGGCATTCAAACTCACATTGTTAGCATTTAGCACTGAATAAAGCACACAAGGTTTACCTGAGGTGATCACTGTCATAGGTTTCTGTTGTTTAGCTGTGAGAAATAGAAGCAAATATATCAATTCGAGGTGTTGGATAGAACCAAAACTCTTTTTAATATGGAAAATAATCCCTCTATCACGTGTCATTGCTTTTATTTAGAACATAGTTTAAATCACTCGCTCCTGTACTCAAATCTGGCATCTCTCGCTTGCGTTTATTTTGATCCAGGAGTGTAATACCTAGTTCAACCACTGGTTGTCAAACTTACATACTGCACCTTTAAATGGCTCTTTTAGTTCATTTAGGATAAATTCATTTATTTATTCATTCATTTTCTTTTTGGCTTAGTCCCTTTATTAATCCGGGGTTGCCACAGCAGAAGGAACTGCCAACTTATCCAGCACGTTTCGACGCAGTGGATACCCTTCCAGTCGCAACACCATCTCTGGAAAACATCCACATACACAGCACCCGGAGGAAACCCACGCAAACGCAGGGAGAATATGCAAACTCCACACAGAAACGCCAACTGACCCAGCTGAAGCTCGAGCCAGCGACCTTCTTGCTGTGAGGCGACAGCACTACCTACTTACTCACCTATTAATTTAGGATAACTTAAAATAAAACTAAGATACTTCAAAATGTACGACACAAAATTGACATACATGATATTATCAGACATTTGAGTTAAATAAAAATGCAAATGTATTTAAACTTTTATTTGATAAAATCATGCTGGACCAGCTCAATTTCATTTAATTGTGTAAATATTTTTTGTTGTTGGTGCTAAACAAATTTATTGGATGGAAATCCTGCCCTCAATTAAAATTAGTTCATCCAATGAGTTATTTTTTGAGTGTATAATATTATAATTTATTTAGTCTTTGACTAAAATAAATAAATAAATAAATAATGGTTGACAAAGATTAATCACATCTAAAATAAAAGGTGTATATTTATTGTTTATATAAATACAAAATATATTTGAGAAAATTATAATTATATTTAGAAAAAATAAAAACTAAATTTTTTATATGTATTTGTGTTTGTGTGTGTGTGTGTGTGTGTGTGTGCACGCAAAAAATAACTATATATATATATATATATATAATTGCATATAAATTTAAATATATGCAGAAAGTGCATGATGTATTTATGTATGTGTTTTAGTTTATATATACAGATGTGTTTGTTTGTGTGAGTTATATATTATGTCAAAACAATCTTTTATTTTGGATATGATTAATTGTGATTAAATCTTTGCTCTGCACAAATAAAAAATAATAATATTAATAAAATAATAATAATAATTCATTCAATCACTTTCTTTTCAGCTTAGTCCCTTTATTATTAGGGGTCACTACAGTGGAATGAACTGCCAACTTATCCAGCATTTTACGCAATTCAACTATAGCACATGTTTTTGGAATTGTGGGGGAAATCGGAGTACCCGGAGGAAACCCACGCCAACACGGGGAGAACATGCAAACTCCCCACAGAAATGCCAACTGACCCAGCCGAGGTTCAAACTAGCGACCTTCTTGCTGTGAGGCGACATCGCTACCCACTGCGCCACCATGTCACCCTAATAATAACAATAATAATAATTATTATTATTATTATTATTATTATTATTATTATTATTATTAATATTATTATTATTATTATTATTATTATAAAGCTATAGTTATAAAAATTTTTGTTGGAACACATATAATGCAGAGAACTTTAAATATCTGCTGCTGAACCTTTAATACAGGTCTATGATGAGTTCACTTCTGCTGTTCCCTGACATTAAATCATCTGTGCGTCTAATTAGTACGTGCACACTGGGGCAGCTGTCTGCTCAGAGATTTGCTCACACATGGACTAAATGCTGGACCTAATGAGGTGCTGTAACCACTAGAGTTCAGGCCTCTATTGCTCTCTCTCTCTCTCTGTCTCTCTCTCTCTCTCTCTCTCTCTCTCTCTCTCTCT
>CAIGQZ010032240.1:6638628-6656635 GCA_903798205.1 Danio tinwini | reverse complement strand
TCTCTCTCTCTCTCTCTCTCTCTCTCTCTCTCTCTCTTTCTCTCTCTCTCTCTCCCTCTCTCTCTCTCTATTTACTCTGTCATCTGTAAAGAATACACTCAATCTGAGCCTCAACAGTATCAGGTCTGGAGAAGCTGTGCTGTACAGCATGTGCATGTGATTCACTGTTCTTGTAATGAACTGGTATCATTCATATTTTGATGCCAGAGTGTATTGCTACAATTCTTGCTGTATTATTGATTGAACTGATCTCCCATAGCATTTCATTACACAGCATAAAATTTAGGGTTTAAACTATGAAGCCAGTGAAGCCAAATAGACAGATGTTTTAGTTTAGTTGGTGCCAAATCTCAGTTTGAGGGCATTTACACCATCATTGTCAACTAAAAACTAAATGTTTGGCTGTTCAGTAACATGACAATCGCATTTTGGGGATCGGAAAAAGCTAGCTTTTAAAAACTGTCCGGTAAAGTTAAAATCACACATGGAAAACACTTCAAACTTTTGCTTTCAGAACATTTTTCAATATAAACCCCATATGATCACATTCTAATGTGTCCGTATTTTTCAACATGCTCCAAGATTTTTACGTGTTTCACATTCCACATTTTCTACATCTGATTTTAAGATGCAATTGCAAATGTAAAGCTCAGGTTATTTTGTATCACATTTTCTCTATGTCAAGGCATATGATTGGCCGTTCAATACGCTGATGTTCCATATATCTAATCCTAATGTGTATGGCAATATATGCAAGTCACATATTCAACTTACAGTACAAGTTTATGTTTGAATTTCACAGACATTAAAATATATTTACATACACTCACCAGCCACTTTATTAGGTACACCTGTCCAACTGCTCGTTACCGCAAATTTCTAATAAGACAATCACATGGCAGCAACTCGATGCATTTATGCATGTAGACATGGTCAAGACGATCTGCTGCAGTTCAACCTGAGCATCAGAAAGTGACTTTGAAGGTGGCATGGTTGTTGGTGCCAGATGGGCTGCTCTGAGTATTTCACAAACTGCTGATCTACTGGGATTTTCAAACACAACCATCTCTAGGGCTCACAGAGAATGGTCTGAAAAAAGAAAATATCCAGTGAGCGGCAGTTCTGTGGGCGCAAATGCCAGAGGTCAGAGGAAAATGGTCAGACTGGTTCCAGCTGATAGAAAGGCAACAGTAACTCAAATAACCACTCGTTACAACCGAGGTATGCAGAAGAGCATCTCTGAACACAAAACACGTCAAACCTTGAGGCGAATGGGCTACAGCAGAAGAAAACCACTCCGGGTGCCCCTCCTGTCAGCTAAGAAAATGCCACAGCCTAACTGAGTATTGTTGTTGACCATGTCCATCCCTTTATGACAGTGTACCCATCCTCTGATGGCTACTTCCAGCAGGATAACGCACCATGTCATAAAGCATGAATCATCTCAGACTGGTTTCTTGAACATGACAATGAGTTCACTGTACTTAAATGGCCTCCACAGTCACCAGATCTCAATCTAATAGAGCACCTTTGGGATGTGGTGGAATGGGAGATTCGCATTATGGATGTGCAGCTGACAAATCTGCAGTAACTGTGTGATGCCAATATGGACACCTTTGGATATGTATCATGTCAATATGGACAAAATCTCTGAGGAATATTTCCAGCACCTTGCTGAATCTATATCATAAAGGATTAAGGCAGTTTTAAGGGCAAAAGAGGGTCCAACCCGATACTAGTAAGGTGTACCTAATAAAGTGGCCGGTGAGTGTATATTTCAAAATATTGAAATATTTTGCACTGTTTCATACATATATGATATATATGGCTATATGTTAGATTTCAGTATGCCACCTTTTTTCCACCTTACAGCTTATAGCCAAAAAATAAAATCAAAACTCACAAGACACCATCTGATAGGCACAAAACCCCCAATCACAGCATGAGCATATTTTAATACCACTGTCCAAAGAGCATGGCTCTTTGACATTAAAGCAAACAACATGCTGTAGGCCAACTATGGTATCACAACATGCTGTCTAGTGAGAAACATTTATCATTATATTTGCATAACATTCCAGCTAATAAATTACTCCTTATGCAGTGATCAGGTATTTTAGATCAGTAAAACTTTTTTAAAAAGCTATATTTCCCTTAGAAATTACAGCCTGAGGTTTGCCATTGAATGACATATTAATTTAGGACAGTTTAACACAATCATATGCCACCACTGTTGCTTTAATCTCAAAGATTAATTAAAGGTCATCGGGCTAAGTTAAACAAAAATGATTCAATTATGATGCACTAGTTAACCTATTTATACATTTTCCCATATAAGAAATAGAAGTTTGACAAATGCTGAAATTATATTAGATCAGTCGTGCTCAATAAACAATCCATTTAGCCTCCTATGTGAGCTTTGTCTCATGCTGTGACATTATTTACTGATGGTGCAAGCACACACAGCACTTAAGGATTTCAACTCGATAAGTGAATTACTGTAATTACATGGTGAGCAGCAAAGAACGGTTACTATTAAACTGTCAAGTCAGATAAGTGAGAAGTGCTGTAATGCAGTTTGTTTTCCAGCAGGGGGAGAACAAATACTAAAACTCATTCAATCACTGTCATCTAAACCATTCACCGCAAAATCACTGAACAATTAACACAGCAGGAATTAAGTGAAGCGCGTCTTGTTTGAACGTTGATTTATTGTTGGGATAATTGACTTTCATTGTATGTTTTGTTCCAGAGGATGTCAATGGCTGCTGATTTCTAAGATTCTTCAGGATATTTTGCGTTGTGTTTAACAGAAGAAAGAAATTCATAGATGCTTAGAAGCTGAGGATGAGAAAATGATGAGGAAATGGTCAATTTTTGGTGAACTACCCCTTTAACATTAGTTACCCAAAAAATATTCCACAAAAGCTTTTTATAGTGCAAAACAATTCTTAGATTATAAAAATGTTTTTGACACTATAAAAACTTAAGGAAAAAAATGCTTTTAAAAACTTTGTAAATAGTTTTAGCATTTAATAATCTTTGTTTATATTTCCATCCAAAATTTTAATTTAATTTAGCGTAAAACATTTGCAAGTAAACAAAATTGTCTGTGTTTAAGTGAACAAAGTCATCCCTTCCCAAGAAACTGGTGCAAAATATCAATAATAAGAATGAAAGTCGCTGTAGCCTTGGAGGCCTGTGTAATAAATACTTGTGCCTCAGATGACACTGGCAATAACAAAATGCTGTCATGTTATCTTGCGTTCGGAGGCGGATGCCTGATGTTTGGAAACACAATCATGTCAGACAGTTCTGGAAGGTGATCATAACAAATCATTTTAATGACGGACTTTGGTTCAGGCAATTCAGAATAATTAAAAACAACCTTTAAGATGGGCAATAACATGGGTCCGGTTGTCCAGTTATCCTGTTAACCCTTACTGTAAATTATACAGTAAATAACTCTAAAATAAAATAATAAAATTTTTTACTGTAAAATGAGAAGGATTTGCATGAAATGGTGAAGTGCAACAAATTAATTCATTAATTTACTTTATGTACCTATTACAGGTAGTAACTGTGACAATAAATTGTAAGTTACTGTTCAACAATTATTGTCCTATATATTATGATGCTTTCTGTTGCTACTGTAAAAAAACACAGTAAAGTCTAACAGTGAAGCTATTCAAGATCTTTTTGGTTAAAGTCATATGCTTTATTCTTTAAACTGTATAATTTAATTGGTAACTCTCCATTTATACTGGCTTATTACCTGCCTATTATTAGGATATTGACTGTTTATAAAGTACATATTCTGCATGATCTTATTCTACATCACTAATCCTACCCAATACCTTAACCAAACCTTAACTTAAATTAAGCAGCAAATTAGAGGTTTGTTGAGCTAAATTTCGTAGTTAATGGTTTGTTAATATTGAAAATTGTACTTTAAAATAAAGTGTGACCTTTGATTTAATTTTTATGCACATTTTAAGATTATATGTGCATCTTTACATTCAGAATTTTATGCATTATGCCAGAATTTGCTAATTTAACATTTACTAACACATTTTAGCTAATTGATAATGAATTATAAATTAACATAATCAATGAATATAGGTTTTTACTATTTTATTAACTGCTTACAAGATAAGTAATTACTGTATAATCGAATGCATTTATTGTTAGTTTTTCATTCAATCCAATGAGGTCTCTCATTTAAATATGATTTCTTCAGGTTAAAAGTATGGTTTAGCTCACAGTAACTTAGTGTTAACAAATGACACACATAAAGTAAATATTTGTTCATTCCTCCTAAAATCATGAGAGGCTTTTATTAAAGTGAAAGTTCACTCAAACATAAAAAGTGATGTTAATTTAGTGACAGCCCATAAAGACTTAGATGACTTTTCTTAATAGAACATTCAAGAAAATATTTATTGAAAATGCAGTGCTTAATTCATATAATTCATAAAGTTTACTTGCACTTTGAGAGTAAACAACAAAAACAACAACAAAAACATTAACAGACAAAACAAAAACAATTCTCCTGCCTCCTGAAGACACATTTCTCCATAAGAGACAAGTCTTATAGAGTCAAACAATTATAAATAAATACATAATATTATTTATATAACATTTTATCTTTATTCCACAGTCTCTCTTTTAGTTAAGATTTTTTTTGTGAACTGTTTTTTTTTTCAGACGGGTTCAAATAATGATTTTGTTTTACTCGATGTTACACTATTATTAAACTACCAAATAGAGATAAAATTATTTATAAAGTGAATAAACTAGTCTTCACCTTACCTTTTTACATGGAGAAACCATAAAAATTTAAAATTTTCAACCCTTGATTTAAAACTAGTGGCTAGCTAATATCGATATTAGAATCTGAGTGACTGTTGGACATGTGCAAAAGTGAGTTCTGATTGGGTAAATTGGAAGATCTGTTCTGGTTCAACACATAAACTGCTTCAGATGCAGATTCTTGCACACACCGATCATTTCAATACATTGTCAGGGAATTAGTAGAATTAATTTTGTGCTGCCTAAGTTTAAGTTTAACAACTTTATTAATCCCTCCAGGGGCAATTAAATTAGGGCAGTAGCATCATGACACAACAAACACATACACACATTAATCACTTACAAACAATATAAAAAAAAAAAAACACAATCCAGCATGCTTCTTAACATCTTGATAAATAAAACTACAACAACAACAAAGAAAAACCCATACATTAAAATGTTAAACTTTATATGTACGGTTATAAAGCCTTATAGCCTTAGAAACAAAGGTAAATTTAGATCTGTTAGAAGAGCATTTGATGCTTCTGAATCTTCTTCCAGAAGGCAACAGTGTAAAATATGGCTTCAGAGGAATATGCCTGTATATATTTTTTTTGATTTTTAGCAGAGCGAACTTCTACTTTTACAAAGAAATGCAACTATAGCAGAAAAGTGACAAATTCCAACGATTTCATTCATATGAAATCATTCGATCTTTAAATTGCATCTCTAACCCTATTGGGAGATGAGCAAATAGTACTAATGTGTACGAATGAGATTGTACAAATTGATATGTATTAACCACTAAAATCTAAATGTATTTTTACTCCATCTTTAAGTATAATTTTTTTTACTCAGCTCTAATATATCAAAGTGCTCTTCTGTTGGAACCGACAAATTTACAGTCCTCCATTTACAAAGCTCAGACCTATATTTCATCTTTTGCTGTGGGGTTAAAGGTCACAGATTAGCTGTGATATTGATTCCACATACTTCTCACTTCACTGAAGTGTCTGCTGAGCTCTTAAATGAGAAGCAGTGAGTTAATACACACGACAAAGAGCAGAAGGATATTGGAGCACAAAGGTGGCTGGAATAAATGCTGTGTTGAAGAAATCAGCCGGAGCTCGTCTGGCCTCCAGGTTGACAGGCTGAGTCTTTCTCTATATTTATGTCACTGGGAGGGCCTGCGTGTCGTGGTAAATGCCATTCTGGTGCTCCATTTCTCTTCGCATGTCCACTTTCTAAAAGGAACACGGGACACTCTCTCCTTTAGTTGAATTCACTGAGCTGATCTAATAACAAATGAGGTTACAGAGAGAACACGGCCAGCAATGGAGAGCATTACACTCTCAGGGATACGTGCATTTATGTTTGATCGAAAATTATGGTAGGGCTGCATTAGGGTATATATTCATGTTAAATTTATTTTCACAGTGTACATTCTTGCAAATTAGGTTCTGTGAATGTGTTTTAAAGGTGCAGTATGTAAGTTTGACACCCAGTGGTTGAAATAGGTATTGCACACCTGGTTCAAAACAAATGAGCAGTGTGCCTGACTGTCGAGCTTAAAGGCTGATTTAAACCATGTTCTAAACAAAAGCAACAGCACGCAATAGAGGGAATATTTTCCATATTAAAATGAGTTTTGTTCTAACCAACACCTAAAATTTATATTTTAAAAATGGCTTCTATTTTTTGCAGACAACTATGTCAACGATAACCTCAGGTACACCTCATGTTCTTTATTAAATGTGATAAATGCTAATAATGTGAGTTTGAATGCCATTTTACATGACATATATCAGACCCCTAGTTTAAAAAAAAAAAATTTTGATTTTTTGCAATAAATATTTTGTGATTAAAAAAAATATGTATACATGTAAAAAATTATATGTATTTACCATATTAGGTAGCCTACTATATTAGGTGTGTAATCTGAAACAATGACACAAATCATAAAAATAAAGCTACTTTATTTTGGTCTTTTGTCAAGACAAGATCTGAAACGGTAGGGATTAAGCCAAAGAAAGGTTTTATAACTCTTATTTTTATCCACAATCTTACTTTTTTCTCAGATTTTACTCCCTGGAGCATCTGACATAGTCATAGAACATGCGTTAAGGCTTCCACTACCGTAATACACCTAAAACATGGATTGCCATAAAACTCTCTCGTTAACTTCAGGGAAACTAAATCATACTTCGATTTGACACACATCATAATACCAGCCATGCATGTAAAGCACAAATGATGTCCTTCAATTCGGTCACATCCAGCAGCCGTCACATTTGAACCAACCTCATCTTTACCTGTCTGTTTTATTGCTCCTTTTGCTTTAACTTTCTTTTGCAGTCAAGCGCGTCAAATGCACAAAACGCCCCTCAATTTGCCCCACAAGATATCTATACCTCATATTTGCTATGACTTCACATGTAAATCACTTGCGCTTCATCTGCGTCTGCTTATTGCAGAAGCTGAAAACTCCCCCGGCCCCCATTCCATGTAATGTAATAATTCTGAAGAAGCAGGTGAGACGTTTTTCAAGAGACACTGATATACATTGCTTGTGCAACGTCTAATCATGTAAAACAGTTGCAAACTGAAATAAATATAAATTGATTATATGGTTTAAAATTTGATGTTTGATGAGATTATTTACTTTTTTGTGATTAATTTGCATTTTAATTAAGAATTTAGCAGGATCGCAAAACTTTGCGACTTTTTGTTGATTTTGCGTTGGATTCAGCGATCGTGGAATCGTGAAAAACTAGGGGGTCTGATTTATTGCATACTACTGAAAGCAGCAGCAGATATAAAAAACATAAGAGTAATTTGAAGGAGAACAATGACGTTTTGAAAAAGCAAATAACTGAACTGAAATGAAACTATGAAAAATAAAGTTGCAGGAGTTCATTTGTTCAAGGTGAAATTCTATTTTTTTATATTTTTCTTTTCTTAAGAGTCTATAAGAGTCTATAAGAGTCTTTTCTTATGTTTCTAAGGAAATAATGTTCAAACCCTAGCAGCATTCAAGTTAGAGGCTAGTCAGAGCTACGTTTTTAGATTATTGATTGTTAGTTGATCCACAACATTTTGAAAATGTAGTTTTCAGCGAACAACCCATCATAAAAAACTCAAGATACTGTTCATGAGACAATCATGACAATCATGAATCATTTAATTTCCTTTGCTTCTCCGTGTGTGTGCTGCTACAGTTTATCAGTTCAGTATGGTCACTATGTTACATAACTGCCCTCTGCTGGTCATGTCTCTCTTGTATAAGACCATTTTGTGCTGTACCGCGCAGTACTGCAGCATTGCGTGTGGTCACGTCCATTCACTCGCACATTCTCAGTAGCCACATCTGTAGTTTACCTCAGATCTTGAAAATAAAATAAACCATTTGAAATGGAACTTTAGAACTGTGATTGAGTGCAAGACACCACATATCAGGGATTCAGCATGTACATTTATAATGATAAAGAGATGTATTATGTATTAATTAGATTATTAAACTTGTCATTTCATTGGAGTGCAGTAAGTGCACTATTCTGTGCTTCTGAATGGCTGTAAATTTGTGTTTTGTCTGGTGCAAACAGACAAATTGCTTATCATTGCAAATCTCCTCGTGTAGTGTGTTGTTAGGACACAGGGTTACAATGTAACCTGCTCACCTGATGTTTACACTCGTAATATTTATATTATTTGCTAATTAATAACCTCCTAAAGTGGAACTCTGAATCTATGTCTCATTTCTACTGTCCACTGGATGTCGCATTACGGTCATGGACGCACACTTTGAGAGCCTTCCTGAATGAATGAATGAATAAATGAATGAATAAATGAATGAATGAAATACACAGTTTTCTACCAAGGCAACTCGAGGTGCTGAAATATAATTGGCAGAACTGGCATTGGGCTGGTTAAATGACCAAAACAAAGACAGACGTTCTGGCACATAACACACGTTTTAAAGCAGAATATCTGACTTTAGCATTGTTTTTTCAGATAAACAAGTATGTTCAGCATGTTTCTTAAATATTTGCAAACCTATTATGGTATTTTTATGCTTTAGAAGAGTCAAAAAATTAACAGCAGTGTTTCTGAACCACATTCCTGAAGGCCCATATTTTAAATATGCATATTTTTCATGTCTCTTTAACCAAAACACACCTGATTCAGATCATCAGCTCATAAGCAGAGACTGAAAGACCTGTAATGAGTGTGACAGACAAAGGAGACATCCAAAACTGTTGGTGGACTTCCAGGAACGTGGTTGAGAAACACTGACATACAGCATCTTTAAACGTGTGTGGTCTCACTTTAAATTTGAATTTTTTTTGTGTGTGCAAAAGTTCATTTATAACATAAATATACACCTTATGTTTGCATATTTTATTCATGCTTTCATATCAATTTTTTGTTTGTTTTTAATATAACTTATGTAAATGTAAACAAAAGTACTGCTCGTGTTTTAAATTAATTGGAAATCTTCATTTTTGCCAGGTCTGGATATAATCCTTCTTCAATTGCTTTAGATGAGGTCTCGTTACATAGAGGCAGTACAATAAATGGCAGTTTAATCACAGGATTTTTAGTGAATGAAACATCCAATATAACCTGCAACACAAAGTAAAAGCAGATTTTAGAAATTTAGTCATGAACATTCAAACACTTTAATAACATTGCCTTTACTTCTATTATTTCATTCCTTAGTTAAATGGTAACAAAAGCATACTCAACATTTTTGAATACAAAAAGCATTATTCATTTTTGCTGCTGGCAAGAAACTAAACCTTTCAGTAGACCTGCTGGAGTCCTGCTTTATTTTGCAGTTCAGTACATACCTTTAGCCTGTACTCAACTTTGAGGATCCTGCAGTTCTGAATGGTAGAGCTGATCTCTGGAGGAAGAGGCAACACTTTATACAGATTCTCTCTGGTGGACGACACTAAGGGCTCTCCTTTCTCCTTCAGTATCTCTGTGGTGTGCACGGCTCTCTGGCCTCCAGCAAAAAAGCTCTGCTTCTGGTAGATAATGTACTTTGGCACAATTTTGCGAGTTGAGCTGTTGACAATCTCGCCATTGACAATAAGCACTTCACCTGTTTGAATTATAAACACTGCATTACGGCTTCAATCAAAGTGCTCATCTTTGTTGTGTGCTGTTTGAAAATTGATGGATCCATTAAAGTGCTCCTGTTTCTCATGTCATGTGTAACATTGCTGTTAGTGAATATAAAAAGTGTGTGATGTTGAAAGAAATCAATATGGAGTAAAAAAAAGAAAGAACTGATTGTGGAATTCTAGTCTTTGTACAGGTTTGTATGGTAAAATATTTAGATAATGGAATTTATTGTCTGACTGCTAGCAATATCTTCCTGGCCCTTCAAGCACTGTAGTTGTGTCTTAGGCCTGGAGATTGACATGTGTTTCTGTCATGTCAATAACATGATGTTTCTGTAAAACCGGCAGTTGATGATGTGTTTTTTTTTATGTTGTTTTGACATCAAGGTGCCCCCTTAGAAGTGCTGAGGAAGCATCTAGAGCTGGTGGTAGATATGGTGAGGAAAATTTGGTTTCTGACATTCACTGTAAGCCATAAACCAATTAAATCAGAGCTGGCTCTCTGGAGGGAGGGCCTTAGAGGGCTTACATCGTGAGAGGTTACATAAATTGTGTGAAAAGAGGGGAAGCTCCAATGTACATTATAAGATAATCTTTGTGATTTCTTTATTTTAATTTTTTTGGATGGATGGATGGATGTCAACTACTGTAGAACCAGACTGGGGTGCGTTTTTGTTTGGGAAAAAAAACGATGTAGTGAGGTTTCCTGAAACTGTAGTTTCTCTGTTGCAGATCCATCGTTTGAACCACGTTAATAATAACGTAAAATGCCCATGACGCTGTAAACAGGGTGGTAACAACTTCTTTAGAGAAACCCCATAAATTTTGTGCAAATTATATTGTTTTACAATCATACGCATTTAAAAAAATCCAGTATTAGTTTTGGTAAGAACATGCACTTGTTTTTCATAAAAACTGAAATATACAGTATGTAAATGGCACATATAGGGCCTGTGTTTCCTTTACAAATAATATTGAGAACATTCCACATTCTATTCTAAAACATAAAATCACTTACAAAAAGCTAACATGTGTTATAATCTCATATATAAATCATATAAATAAATAATGAGGCTATTTATTAAGAAATTACATTTAATATTTATTATTTATTTGGAATGAAAAAATTCTACTTTAATAATAATAATATTAATAATGATGATGATGATGATTGTTATTTTATTATTATTATTATTAATAATATTATTATTATTAAGTAGGATAGTTTATTAATTTTGTCTACTTTTACAGTTTGACACATTCAAACCACTGCAGAAATTTTCTAAGTAACAGACCATGTCATATACAGTACAGATACGTTTCTTAATAAATAACCTACTATAAATTAAAACCCTTCACATATTCTATATATTTTTGTTTTCAATAGCTTTAAAGACATAATGTAAATTCCACATTTAAATAATAGGTCACCTATAGCTTTTGTCATGACCCATGGCTGCGTTCAAAGTGGCATAAATGTTTTCAAAGTGCACTACATAGGCAACGCAATTGTCAATATGAAGATCGCTAAAACTGAACTGTAAAAATACTTTGAAAGCAAATTACACCTAAGAGAGACGACTTTAATGCTTTTGCTTTTTTTTTATCATTCCAAGTTTAAATGTTCGAAAGGAATACGGCATGGGGAGATAACTGAGAATAGAACACAGCCAGAAACTATGCTTCTAACTACAGCTCTAGAGGTGTAGTTGCAAGCGTACAAGTTTGCAACTCAGTTTGCGAAAGTTTGTTGGAACGATGGATTGGAGAAACACCAAATCAACTAACTATGTTTGTAACGACGCAACTTGCAACCTTAGTTGGCTAATGATGGTTTTCGGAAATGCACCCTTAATCTCATGAGGATACATAACTATTTTACGGTTTGTCAGTTTAGTGGCTAGTTTGTGGGAAAATGTACGAGTTCAGTCATACAAAAATGTGCAATTTTAAAAAGAGGCGTGGCACCCAACACCACCCCTAAACCCAACCGTCAATGGGGGATAAGTACTAAATTGTATGAATGAGATTGTACAAAATCCTATGAATTAGCCGCTAAATCAAAAAGTTACAAATTGCTGTGAGACTGTGTTGGTAGAACACCTCCAGCACAAAATCAGGTGTCTTTAAAATATCAAAAAAAGGAACTTTAATGTAGCATAATGCTGGATTACCTTGCTGGTAGCCTGTCTTTGGCAAAAAAATATCCATTGAAATATTTCCAGAAGCAAAAAATATGACATTCTTGTCTTTACTGCCATGTTGAGGTGTCTGCCAGAGATAAAAGTTTTAGGGTTACTTTGCGTTATTAAAAAATGCATTATGTTTAATGCATTTTATGTGGCTTTGGTTATTACATCTGCCCTGCTTAAAAACTAACTGAAACCCTCATAGAATGTGTAATGGGTTTAAGGATATAATGGGAATTCTATTGGTTTTAATGGAAACAATAAAGGTTCTTGTGGGTCTTTACCGGTCATTTGCTGCCTTCCATTGGGGGCTTGTTTATATTCCCAAAACACATCTTTAAATGTTGTGGTTTAATGGTATTTGAAGTGGAAACCATTAGAATTTCTGTGAAGGTGGTTTCTATTGTTTTTCTCAGCAGGGTGGTAATGGTATTGCTGTTATCACTGATAATATGCTTACCATCAGTATTGACGGATCATAATCAGCTCTGGTGACAAATGTAAACTTTACTTCAGCTTTGCTCGCAGCACGGAAAGACCTGGTCAACTTGGCCAAAAGTCTGTAGTGAATTTTACCATGAACGCCTTTAAATGAAGATGGCAGACTCCTGGGGGACAGAAAGAAGCATCTCACATGAATGACTAATAGTCTGTATGGTGAAAAACTTGCATTAAATGCTAGATCAATATTTCAGAATATACAGGATATAGTACATTCAAGTATTGACACTGGCAAAAGTAACTGAGTCTGTTTGAAAGGAAGATAGATTTTCTCTCAGGAATCAATAAAGTATATACTGTCTATCTATAAGTCACATCTATCAGACAGACTGTATGCCTGTGGGACAAAATCATCGTGACTTACTGGTTGGGAAGCTGAAAGGCGAAAGGGAAGACATGTCTGCCGGCCACAAGAGTCACAGAGCCTAGCAAAAAGAGATGTGTTTTTGTCACATTTTTTGTTTGTTTTGTTTTTAATAGATTGTATACTATAACATTCAAAGGTTTGTGGTTGGCACAGCCCAATTTCATTGGGAAACTATTTTACCAAATTAGTGGCTTATTCCTATGAATTTATCAATTCTCATTTGACCTCGCCCCTGATCCAGCAATCGCTGTTTTTGGTTTTCCTGACTCACTTCATCCTTCACTCACTTCGTCCAATATGGAATGGTGATAGCTATTGTTACACTGTAAAAACAACAGTCAACTTTATCAGATGAAATGACTGTAGTTAACTCAAAATTTACTGAAAGTTAATTCTACTCATTTGAAAAGAGTTTTGAACTCGGTGTTGAAGGTATTGAGTTAATTAAAAACCTCATAACTTCAACTTGAATGGAGTAAGTTTACAGTACTCATATAGATTTGTTTTTTAACTCAAATGGTTTGTTGCAATCGGTTTCCTCAACTTATAGAGTTATACAGTACTTGGTTAGAGTTTTCTTCATTTATCGGGTTTTACTGTGCTCAAATTGCTTCATTTACTCAAATGGATTAAGTTCACAGTACTCATTAGGATTAGTTTTTGAACTTAAATGGTTTGTTGCAATCAGTTTCCTCAAATGGTTTGGGTTACCTTAACATATTGGGTTTTACAGTCAATGATTTGTTCTGTAACCAATCGAAAAAAGAAAATCTTAAGAGGGCTAATAATACTGTTTTAAAAATATTTAGAAAAAATTTTGTTCATTCCAGACAAACTATAATAAATAATACATTCTCCAGAAGAAAAAAAAATCCAATTAAATACTGTACAAATGTTTCTGCTCCATAAACATTACTTGGGAATGTTTGCAAAATAAGTAAAATTTTAAGTCCCTATGAACCAGAAGGTGCGATTGCTATTTTTGTACTGTGATGCAGTTCCTAGAGAAACTAAATATTAAATGATACAACAGTGAGCGTGGATTTTTTATCTACCGCAGGCTGAATGGATGTAGTAAAGTAGGCATTTGATTTAGAAAGATTGGGGAAAGTGTTTGGGTAGAGTTATTACAACCTAACAGACACCTTCTGCACACAATTTCTGTTTGTTGTCAAAACTGACAGTTGGAGGGGCTTGTTAAGTATGTTAGCCATGCCCATTACCTCAAAATTACGTAATCTGATAATTTAACTTGAAACAAATAGGAAGTGCATTTTCAAATTTCAATTAAAGATTAAAACAGCTAACTTTTTTTTCATGACATACACAGATAAATTATTCAAAACAAAACTGGCAATGTGAGCTAACAAAATGATATGGCTAGTTTTGATTTCGTGGGGACGAAATCAAACAGGAGAGTAAACTGTATAAAACTATACTAAAAAAATAAAGAGACTGCGTAAATTTACTATTTATAGTTATGTGTTTGAGTAAAACCTAAATTAGCTTTATTACTACTGATGCCATTTCTGTTCAATTTTAAATTAAAAATGTTGTCATTTATAGCATAAAATGACAATTTGTCCACAAAAAATGTTTAGTTTCATTTACTCAAACACATAATTAATCCAATACATCCAGAGAATCCTGAATTTTCAAGTGGTCTAACATTTTTTTAATGAATATTGTTTTAACCATAGCTGTATATTTGTCTATATACCATATACTACACATGAAATTAAACGCAAAGCTTGTTTAGCACAGATCGGTGTGTATAACAGCATCTGTGTCATCAGATATTACCATCTGCTTTATCCTCCGGTAAGACAGACTGTGTTTGTGAGAAATACTTCTCTTTATCCCAGTACGTCACACTCTCTTCCCCATGTGTCTCAGTCCATGCCACATTAGCCTTGCCTTTCGCCTGCACCGTAAGCGATGTAATCTTGGTTTGCTTTGACACCTCCACAATAACCCTGCCTGCCAAAGTGTCCCCATTGCTGAAGGTGTTACGATCATTTAAGGCATCATATTCAATGGCAAAGTTCCGGATAGTCATCTCCTGAAGAGCAGGTTATGTCTGGAATATTTGTAAGATGCCTGGAGTTGTAATTTTTGCCTTCGGTTCTGTTTATCCCTATGACAAAGAGCTCACCAAACTGGCTCAACGGGTTTGAAAAAGACACACCTCCAGCAAACAGGCCTAGCATGTGAACTGAAAGTGAACCGCATGATGAAATGAAAGAGCTTTATGTGTATCTGTGGTGTCAGAGAGCAACGAGTCTGTGGGGAAGATCTGTTTTTAGAGATGGTAGTGTAAACATTGCTCTTGTGACACTGGAATTGTAAAGCTGTGAACATGGTTAATTAAAAAAAAACATTCCCTCTGCTCTCACTGCACCTGCTCCACAAACCTGGGCTTTAATCAGGACAGTTCATTTTAAACCCAGTCACTGTCTATTGTTGGATAATTAGCCTTACTTATTTGAACTTATTCTTTGTGGTGATCATTTTTTGTTGTTGGATCAATTATCTGATATGATAACAGTATGCGTTGTGTAGAAATGCATTAATTAAACTTTGACAGGATTCCTAATTATTAATAGTGTGGCTTATTTTCTCATTCTGTAATACACATATTTAATCACGTCAAAATAATAGAGTTGTTTATTATATTTTTCTTAATACATATTGATATATACAGTTAAAGTCAGGATTATTAGCCACCCTTTGAATTTATTTATTTTTTATTTAAAGCAAGGAAATTTTCACAGTATCTGATAATATTTTTTCTTCTGGAGAAAGTCTTATTTGTTTTATTTCGGCTAAAATAAAAGCAGTTTTAATTTTTTAAACACCATTTAAGGTCAAAATTAATAGCCCCTTTAAGCTAAATATATTTTTTCAATAGTCTACAGAACAATCCATCATTATACAATAACTTGCCTAATTACCCTAACCTGCCTAGTTAACCTATTTAACCTAGTTACACCTTTAAAAATCACTTTAAGCTGTATAGAAGTATCTTGAAAAATATCTAGTCAAATGTTATTTACTGTCATCATGGCCAAGATAAAATAAATCAGTTATTAGAAATGAGTTATTAAAACTATCATCTTTAGAAATTTGTTTTAAAAATCTGCTCTCCGTTAAACAGAAAAAAATAAAATAAACAGGGGGGTTAATAATTCAGGGGGGCTAATAATTTGGACTTCAACTGTACACTAGATATCGCATACAGACCCTGAGCATGCGTCAATACCGCCGCCATATTTGTACATTGCTCCCAGGACAAAGGTCATTCAACCGCACTAGTCAAGACTAAAGCCAATCTGAAGATGCTGGACTTTAGCGCTGTGTATGGGTGTACTAATAATCAAACAAAGAAAACAAAGCATACAGGCAGAACATTTCATATGTAAGATTTCATTTTTTACGTTACAAACTTTTGTGCTAAACAGGTATTGATGATAATACAGTCACTAACCTACTGCACTGACCTTAAGGGAAAATAGTACCAACTTGCACTCAATACTAGGCTTATGCTAGTTTGGTTGAATAAAATCAGCAAACAATGTAAAGGAAATATGACCACAAGAAGCTGCGCTGCTAGAAACTTGTAATATTGTTGGCTAAGTAAACGAGTCTTTCCTGTCGGGGATTCATTCACAAATGAATCACACCCTGCGTTAGCATTAGAAGGGAAAGCTGGAGTGATTCAGAACATGGATTTGTCAGCAATGCCTGTGCGGTCACTTATCCATCAATGTAGAAAAAGTGATGTAAAATTATGATTTTCATACTTAAAAAAAAAATGCATACTGACCACCGGGAAAACTCTTGATCATAGATATATGTATATATGTGTATCTAGCTCTGGCTCCGGATGGCCAGTCTTCCACTGCACCTTGGTTCCACATTCATTTCAAAGGAGCTCTACCCTGTACTAAAATAGCCCCTCGATTGATGCATTCCTTCCGATAGACACCAATAACATAGGCAACATCTAATGTAAATATCTATGCTCAATACTTAGTGATTCACATACTCTTATGCTTAGTTTTTTACATATTTAAATTGTGATTTTTGTGATTTTTTTATAAATCAGATATAATCTAATAATTGCAAGGTGGAGATTTAATATCCTGGTTTAACATGATCTGGTTGTATACCATTAACTCAACATTAGACATTAGTAAGCAGTTTATATAACTACAAACATCTACAAACTTTGTACATCTACAAAGTTGTATTTTTGACTTATAAGCCATGTATAATGTCTTTAAAGATTGTAAATTCATACTTTCATAATTAAAAAAATTTTCACTGCTATGTTAAGTATTGCATTACTTACAAAGCAGTTCAAAGTAGCTGGGGATTTTTAAGATCATTCAGAATGAACAAGTAATTAATTCATAAATTATTCAAATTAATGTTTATATATTTTATTAGCTTTAATCACACAGCTTTGCAGCTTTGTGACTTAATGTAAAGCACAGAATGAAGTATAATGAAATTTATACGTAAATATGCAGATTGTTTCCAGTGAGGGTTGAGTTTTATAGGGTTAGGGTAAGGGGATAGAATATACAGTTTGTACAGTAAAAAATCTTATTAGATGGGAAGTCTACATGGAAGGGTCTTTTCACATTCAAAATTGCCACATGTTTCCTGTGAGTTTGGGGTGAGGGGTCTGGATGCAAACCTGATGCAGTGCAATCTGAGCTGCATCCAATGCTTTTTAATGCGATCACCTAACCCCACCCCTTACCCTACCCGTCACAGTGACGTCACTCACTTCATTGAGTGCATTGTGTCTAACATTGCATCACTGAGTGATGCAATCTCAGCTTGCATCATAAAGGCTGCATCCAGATACTACTGAGTTTAGGGGTAAGGTAAATGTAATAAGCGAAATACATTATGCCAATAGAGAACCCTCATAAACCACCAAAACCAATGTATTTGTGTGTAGTTAGATTTATTTTATTTTATTTTATTTTATTTTATTTTATTTTATTTTATTT
>CAIGQZ010032240.1:6610724-6631312 GCA_903798205.1 Danio tinwini | reverse complement strand
TTATTATTATTATTATTATTATTATTATTATTATTATTATTATTATTTTGTTGTAGTGTTTATGATAATTCCTTAAGATTATTATTTTTATTTCAAAATGATATTAATATAATAGTTGTATTTGTACATTTAATTTTGTATTATTATTTTATTAAATATTTTTATTTTATATTATTTGTAAATTTTATATTTTAAGTACTCCTTTATTAGTACTGTAAAGTAGGTAAATAATTCCCTCAAGTTATTATTTTTATTTCAAAATAATAATCATATATTAATTGTATTTGTAAATTTTATATTCATATTTTTGTTTGTTCTTTTTTGTTTTTTATTAAGTTTTCATAGTTTGTTATGGCTGTCAATGCAAGCATACCCTATAACATATTATTATTATTATTATTATTATTATTATTATTATTATTATTATTATTATTATTTTATAGTTATTATTATTATTTATTATTTTGTATTCATAAAAATTCCTTAGTTATTATTTTATTTCTAAATGATATTAATATAATAATTGTATTTGTAAATTTTATATTCATATTTTTGTTTGTTCTTTTATGTTTTTTATTAAGTTTTCATAGTTTGTTATGGCTGTCAATGCAAGCATACCCTATAACATATTATTATTGTTATTATTATTATTTTATAGTTATTAATATTATTTATTATTTTGTATTTATAAAAATTCCTTAGTTATTATTTTTTTTTCAAAATGATATTAATATAATAATTGTATTTGTAAATTTTATATTCATATTTTTATGTTCTTTTATGTTTTTTATTAAGTTTTTATAGCTTGTTATGGCTGTCAATAAAACATAAAGTATCCTAACAATATTCTTACCCTTCAATAAATATTACTTTTGCATTTATTATTATTAAAATATTAATTTTTTTCTGTATCTAAATTGTTTAGTAACAAATTTTCATGTGTAAAGCTTGCTCTTATGGTTCATTTTATTTGAACATCTCAATTAAACCCTTTAACTTCCACTCTAACCATTTTTTGACCAATTTCTTTAGTTAAATTGTGTTCCTGACACTACTAAGCAAATGTTGAGTTTTTTGTTTTAACGATAACCTATGCACAAAAAAAGTCAACCAGGCGGTTACAATGCCAGTTAAAGGTTTAAATTGCACAATGCGATAACCTGAGTAAATGGAGTTGCTATATAAAGTACAGAAAAAACAAATAGTCTAGTCCGTCTTGGTTAATATATTCCTGCAGGTGTTTACAGTTCTCTATTTATAAACTCTTCCAGCTTCTCTCTTGCCACCCTGTGTTGTGTTTGCATTGGTCAGCACATAGAAGTGTTTACTGTTAGTATACAGTTTCATTCCTGCACAATGACTGAGTTACAAATTAGTGGTTCAGAAAATATGTTCACCTTAGGCTGACAACTTATCCAACCTCATCCAAACACACGCAAAAATGAAGCTCACCTCATCGTGTTGGGACCTGCATGTGGTTTCTGGAGCTCACAGCTGCTCCTGACTCAAACTGGCCGGAAATCCCCAAACCTGCTGCCTTCAGAGAAACTGTTGCCTTCAGCTGAATGTTGATAATGCTGTTGTCTGTGGATACAGAGGGGATTTTGTTGCTGAGATCAATGATAGATACAGGTCAGAAAGAGTGTTTGCTTCCTGGACACATTAGGAAAATCTGACCTTTTCTGTGTTTAAGTGCTATAATTGGGTCTTAAGTACATCTGCCAACCTGAAATACATGTAATAGGAGAACTTTGTAACTTTGTTTTGGTAAACCTTTTTACTGTAAGCTTGTGGAAAAACAAGCTGTACAGATTTTGCTCCTATGGTGATGAAGGAATGAGATTTTATTATATATTACCAGCTCTTAATCTAAAGATGTCCAGCATTTCTGTTTTCTCACTGTAGTCACTAGTGATTCACAGTGTATGTGGTCAAAAAAAAGTATAAATGTTCTGTTGGAGTCTGCACTTCAGACTAAATTTCTGAGGAAATGTTAGTAAAGTGTTATGCAATTGCAAAACTGCTGCTTTAATAAGGGCAGAACTATACTGTTTAAAATTTCCTTGAAAGATTCATTCATTCATTTTCTTTTCAGCTTAGTCCCTTTATTAATCTGGGGTCGCCACAGCGGAATGAACCTCCAACTTATCCAGCATATGTTTTACACAGCGGATGCCCTTCCAGCCGCAACCCATCACTGGGAGACATCCACACTCATTCACACACATACACTATGGTCAATTTTAGCATACCCAATTTACCTGTACCACATGTCATTGGACTGTGGGGGAAACCGGAGCACCCGGAGGAAACCCACGCGAACACGGGGAGAACATGCAAATTCCACACAGAAACGCCAACTCACCCAGCCGAGGCTCGAACCAGCAACCTTCTTGCTGTGAGGTCAATGTGCTGCACTGCACCACCGCGTCGCCCTTCTTGAAAATACTGTAAGAAAATTTTATTAACACCATGCACTAACAACAAACGACACAAGATTCCAGCAAAAAGCTATTTGTCTGCATAAGATGTGACACAATAGAAACATTTAAATACCACAGACATTCAGAAGCTAAGAATAGAGTGCTAAGAATGCACTTCCAATGAAATGTGCAGGTTTATAATCTAGTTATTGAATATTAAAACTTCACTTTATTAAAAGTACATGCTGAGTGATTTCTGTTGTAGATTTGACGAGTTCTATTATCTGAGGTAAACAGTGACGGTTCTAGGGGGTGCCCAGGGGGGGCCAATGCCCCCATGTCAACAAGCTTGGCCCCACCCTCTGGCCCCCCTAAATGTGGACACATATTTTTATGTCACAACTAAAGTGCCACGAAGAAGCGAGATCAGCCATCGGTGGCAGACTGTTTAGATATAACTGAGGCCTCTCTCTCGAGTGCTCTCGATGTCACGCGCAGTCGCTCTCCCTGCTTTCCCTTGACTTTTGTCAGTGACAGTGCTCGCATCAGTTTCCCACATTCATCAGAAGTTAAGCCCCAAACTTACACAGGTAGTACTTTTTTTTTTTACTTCAGTTATGTTCATGTTGTGAAAAACTATCAAAATGTCTACAGTTAATTATATTAGACTTTAATTTTCAATAGCGATTTTAAAACTTTTAATATAGGAAGTCTTTGGCTATGCAGAGGATATTATTAATCAGAAATTGAGTGTACATAGTTTTACGTTAGGAAATGCAGTCTTGGATTTACAAACAGTCGGCAAGTACCGGAGAACAGATGTAACACATTGATTAAATTTAGTTTTCAGTCACGCTCCTGTAAAAGTAATATTTAACTCGTTTAGTTTTGCTTTTTTGTTTTCAGTCATGACATAAAGCACTATTTTTCACAACACGTTTTTAAACATAATAGTTTAACTTTTATAATAAAAGGACTTTTTTGTCTTACCCATGGGGACTGTTTGTGCGTAATAATTTACTAGTTATTTTGCAAGATAGTTGTGTTCAGATTTAAGTGTAATTTAAAGACTTCACTAGGTTATGTTAACTAGGAAAGTTAGAATAATTAGTCAAGTTATAACTGGTTTGTTGTGTAGACAATCAAAAAATATAAATATTCCTTAAGGCTAATACTGACCTTAAAATTGTTTTTTTTTTAAGTTAAAAACTGCTTTTATTCAAGACAAACTATAAGAAATAAGACTTATTATGACTCCAGAAGAATTGTTTTTGTTTTATAGCAAATACTGTGGAATTTTCCTTGATTTGTTGAAGATCACTTGGAAAATATTATTTTAAATTAACAGGACAACAAAAAATATTTACTTCAACTGCGTCTGTTAAAGTTTACAGGTGCAGAAATGTGCCTTGATGTACTTGAATGTTAAAAATGTGTTATCCTACTACAATACAAAGTTACTTGTCAAATAAATTAACAATGGAAGATTATTTTGAGTTTGTTATTTAATTAGCTTGTTTATGAAGACTGCAGAGTGATGTATGAAAGAAATGACTTTGAATAATTGTTTAAGTAGTTTGTGATGTATGTTAAAGTGTGCCCCCTAAAAGTACAAGTGGCCCCTGCCCGGCCCCCACAGTATTCTGGTCTAGAACCGCCAGTGGGTAAAATATCTGCTGCCATGTTCAGTATGACAAAAAAAAGTTATGTAAAATGTATTTAAACTTACAATAGTAACATTTAACACTAAATAAAGCACATAATCAGCTTCTGAAGTGACTCTGCCCTCTTTTGGAAAGCAGCAGCTCATTTGCATTTAAAGGGACACACATAAAAACAATGTATTATTGCTCGCACTCAAAAAGGGGCAAAATTGACAAAGTGTTATAAATGACCTGCGTGGTATTTGGAGCTGAAATTTCAGAGTCATATCCTGGGGACACCACAGACCTCTTTTACATCTTGTGAAAATGTCATAATATGTACCCTTTAAAACACATTTTTAAAAGTTACAACCTTATATTTTTCCCCAGAAAACACTGAGGACCTATTGTGGGTCTCAGAAGTTGCTCACAGAAAGAGAAAAAAATGATAAACACATTTAAAATTGTTATAGAGGCGTAGTCTTGAGTATTCCAGCATGTTGAAGAAGCTGTAATTATATGTGGGCTAATCAGGCTCTGTGGTTCATTCTTCTTGCTGCAGCAGTGAGAGATCAACCACAGCTTTACTACTGCTTTCCTTTGCCAACTTAAAGAATCCCTTCCGCTCAAACCACACTTCTTTCACTCCTGGCTGACTGTCTTTGGTATAATCCATCCCTTTCTTTTTATTCCCTGCTATCCCACTTTTTGTAGTTTCTTTCATTCTCATTGGAAATTAAGCTAATTGCTCTTTAAATTGACTTTAAACAAGTCTATTTATGCATTGCGTATAATTACATCTCTATTTTTCACCACTGTAGTTTTATTGCAACTAGGCCTGGTCGATATTTCTACAGTGTCTAGTAATATATCCACTGCTGGGTTTAATACTGCAGGGGTTTTTAATGGAGGGCAGGAAATGGAAATGTTAAACCACGTTTGTTGAGTTCAGCTTGTGGCCGCTTTGGAGTAAATTCTGGAAGTTTATCATATAGTGATAGTTTACCTCAAAATGAACATTTACTCACGGTTTACTTAGGCCATTCTATTCACCTTATTCTTCACATATGAGTGGGTGCAGCCATTTTAATCTTTTTGGCTCGAGTCTCATTTACTTCCATTCAGTTTTAGACATTAAAAACAGCTCGTTCTACTGCTTGATGTGGCAAACTGATATTTTCTTATGATATTATTCTACTTTGTTTGTATAGTCATGCAAACACTTGTTTGTAGAGCGAGTAGTTTGATAGTTTTCTGCATTTTAATATTCCTAGTCATTTCTCCTAGGCGACTGAATCGGAAGTTCTAAAACATACGCAAAAACAAGCGCACTTTCACATTGAAGAAGAAGGTCAATAGGCCAGTGATTCTTTCTTTGGTAACACTTTACAATGAGGTTGTATCAGTTAATGGATTTACTACCATGAACAAACTATGAACAATACATTTATTGCAGTATTTGTTCTTCTTTGTTAACATTCGTTTATAAAAATAAAGTTCTTCATTGTTGGTCCATGTTAACTCACGATGCATTAACTAATGTTAATAGGGATGCACCGATATGGATTTTTTTGGCCAATATAGGTAACCGATACCTTGGTTAATAATTTGGAGGCCGATAAGTGATATATTCCAATAACTATTAATATTTTTTTACAAATTTATACAGTAAACAACTGATTTTATTTTTAAAAACTTCATAAAAGTTTGAATTGATCCTATGAACTGAATAGCCTACTGTTTCACATAAATCAGCATGCCAAAAATCAATTATTTTCTTTTCTTCGCATAGCAAATTAACATGCAACTTGACTGTTGCATAAATATAATAGATTGAATAATAAAACGGGATTTAATTAACAAACAAGATAAATATATTTTAAGTATAATGAAAATGAAAAAACTGAAGAACTGAAACCAGCTCAAATGTTCTAGAATAAAACGTGCTACAGTAATGTACGAATATGTAATGTCCGAAAAAGCTTTTTGAGAGGTGTTTTGACAGATGCAGCATAAATTCATCCCATTTAGTGTTTTAGATTCTTTTGAACACATGTAGATGCTGCTTGTCAATCAGACGACGATCCTATGTTTGTTCTTGCTGTCAATTGCGAGAAAAATGATCGATGAAAGGTTTATTGAAACTTTAACTGCAGGCACCGTGTGATGCACATGAACATGAAGCGGAGTCAGATTTGTCCTCATAGTCAGATTTTGATACAACACTTGAGCATTGAGCACAGATAACTTTGACAAACAAAGTGCATAATATAAAGACAGAATGTGGTGGATGGTTGAGAATCCCTATGCTGGATTCAGTGACTGGCGCTTGTCTCCTCTGCTGCTGTTTGGGGTGCTGTAAGGGCTCTGTCAACTCACTATGTGTATGCGTAGTAATAGCCATCACATGCGATCGTTATAATAATTATAAATATGCCGATCAAACATAAACAATTAATACAATCTTTACATCAACAACACATGGAAAACAACATATTGATAATAACAGATAATCATATAAGATTACAAACAACAAAACGAGTTGTTTAGCATGTGTGCATCGCTGCTATTATGTTTAATGTAATATTTTTCCTGAGGCGATTTCAACCAATATACACAATGAAACTCTATCAAAAATATCTACAATGATAAGGATATGGTGACTTACTGAGTTATTAATGCACAGCAATACCACACAAAGCAAGGACAGACTTTGAAGGAAAAAACAAAATGAGGTAAGGTCCATTATAGTGCACTGGACAAGTCTGAATCACAAGTTCGAACCACGCATGCTCGATATAATTACAAATATAATTATAATATATTATAATTATATAATTAATATAATTATAAATGCTGTATAATTACGTAATCTATTGGCTTAAAGATATCCGCCTAATTTTGACATCTGACCAAAACATTAAAAATAGCATTTTTAGATACATGGGAAAAATGCCTGGAGATGATACGGTCCTGTTCAGTCAACAGTAGACTTCAGTTGGTCCAATTTAAGGTTATCCATCGATTACATCATACTAAAGCCAAGTTGCATAAAATTTTTCTCTCCATATCACCACTATGTGACAGGCGCAAAGTGACAGAAGACAGGACTTCCCATGCTTTTTGGTTTTGTCCTTTGTTTTATACATTTTGGTCAAGCATATTTGATTGGTATTCTAAAGCTTACAGTAAATCTTTACCACCTGATGGCTAAAAGGCTTGTGCTCCGGCACTGGAAGTCATCTTCACCTTCTACATTTCAAATGTGGATTGCGGACATGATTTCGGTAATACAGATTGAAAGACTGAGATTTCTGAGGACTTATTCTATTGAAAGATTTTTCAGTGTTTTGGCCAGCCACTCAACCTCTGTGGATTCTTCAGAAACTTCATTTATTTTTTTACCTAATTAATTATTTGTTATTTCTTTATTCTATTTCTGTTGTCAGCCGCTAAACTATGTTGTCATTGTTGTTTTATTCATTGACTCATTGAATGGGATTTGTCCGGGACAGTGCTGAGTGGTGTGTGTGTGTGTGTGTGTGTGTGTGTGTGTGCGCGTGCGTGCGTGCGTGTCTGCGTGTGTGTGTTTCTTTGTGGTTGTTCTTGAAAAATCCAATAAAATATAATAAAAAAAAAATATATATATATATATATATATATATATATGGTCACCAATATATTGTGCATCTCTAAATGTTAACAAGCATGAGTTTGGATTTTAATATGACATTAGCAAATGCTAAACTATGGTTCAGAAATGATGCACAAGTATTGTTCATAATTAGTTCATGTTAGTAAATACATTAACTAATGAAACCTTATTGTAAAGTGTGACCCTTTCTTCTATTGATCACTAATAATATTTAAAAAGGGGGGAAAGAAACACTTTCTATTTTTCACGTATCTATCTTTTTATTAAACAGCCCCTATTATGGGTTTTTGAAAATGACCTTCCATGTCGTGTGTAACACAGCTCTTAGTGAAGTGAAATATCCAGCTAAAGCTTAAATCTGAAAGTGGACAGTTTTTAAAACTATTGATTCATCTATAAAAGAGTCGACTCATAGTGGTTTAAATGAATCGTCTTTATAATAAGTCTTCAGCCGTTTCGACGTGACGTCATTACGAAACATAATGGTTGCATGCGGACCTGGCAAAATTCAAACCTGCGGCCCCGCCCACTAACACAGCAGCAAGACGCTCATGAAGACGCTGTGTTTACCTGGATATTATTGGAAGTGTGAGGGAAAGGAGTCGTTCAGAAATCTGCACGCTTACAATGGGTGATCTATCACTACACAGCTCATGCATTAGTTTCTGCCTCCATCTTGTAATGGACAGACAAGACACCAGGGGTGCAGGCAAAATAAGGACAAAATATTAGGTACACCGGTAGGCTGCTGAACGCTGGGCTTCGGGCTAGTGAGCAGCACTGAAAAGGCTTGCGGAGGGAGAGCGGGAGCCCGCAGAGATAGCTTGTCAGAGAACAGAGGATGCTACAACCTCCCGGCTGGGGATGTGATCGTTTAGAAAAGCAGAGTACAGGTAAGCCCTTAAAACATATAGCAGTTCACGGACCAGGTGCCACAGCAATGATTGCAAATAGAAACGATCTACATGTTTTGTTACTAGTAACCGCATGTACTGTTAACTCTTTATATTCTCATATTGCGTCTAATGCAACGTTGTAAACGTGACGCGTGCTGCTTTGTTTACAGATTTAAATGCTTTCGTGAGCTCGTTCCACTGCCATTTGTCGTTGCTATGGCCACCGTTAGCTGATCCTGCACACGTGCAGCGGTCAAGGTTCAGAATAGTTCAGCTTTTGCTGCTGTGTGGATTAAAACTGAATGTGTGTCATACTTAACAAGAGCAATATGCTAATGTTTAACTGCATTGCTTTCGGCGCTGAGATGTCTGAATAACACTGTTGAGAACTGGGTACTGTTTACTGTGGTGTTAGTAAGTTTACTTTGAAGCGTGTTTCGAGCGTCCGCTGCGATCGGATCCTATACCAATGTTGGCGGCCCGCGGCCGCGGGCTTGATAAACCACGCTGGCCATTTTACTGTCTCGCGCTGAACGCTGTCGACCAATCGCAACAGGCTGTCATCGGTCCAATCAGCGCAGATTAGCTTCGCGCTAAGCAGAGGTTTGGGAACAAATGAATCGCTGAATGATTCATATGAGAGTCACTGAGATAATTAGGTAAAAATAAATGCATATTATAAGACCATGAACGTGTTTTTTGACCTTGCATACATATCAGTATGTTGTTGGAGACCCATAAAACCGAAATATGACCCGTTTCAATGTGTAATAGGGGCTCTTTAAAAATTCTCTTGTCCGACTTCTATAGTAGGTCAAAAGAATTAATAATAATAATAATAATTGTCAACTGTTTGCTTATACCACTGTTCTTTGAAATACCTAAATTATTTTTGTTTCCTTTTAATGTTGAGCAAAAGTTCTGTTTTCTTGTTGTTGTTTTTTGTCTAAGCTTAATCACTATTCATTTTTGCAATTATGTTTCTGTGTCTGTTCACTACTTTGTTTGTATTCTTTTCAACAAATGCACATTCTGTGGTTAGACTGATATAATTAGTGCTTACCTCTCTCTCCCGCACAATTCATTCAGAAAACAACATCATTAGACACATAATTATCCTGTTTCTCAGGATGAATCATTACAGTTGAGGCAAAATCTATGAAAAGATTTTGCAGAAGTTCTCCAGCCAGACGGGAGAGTCATCTGGGATTTATCAGCATCAGCCCTTTGACTCACACATCTCATGGATCACAGTCAAATGATGTTATTTTCATGTTGCTTTTTCTTTTCAGCCTCATTTTCACATGAAAACATTAGTGTCAAAATAACAGTTCTTTACATTTGATTATGGGCATTACTCATCAGTGTGCAGTGACTAGAGAGCTGAATTTCCTGTCCACTAAAAATGTTAAATCTGTCTGTCTGTCTGTCTGTCTGTCTGTCTGTCTATCTATCTATCTATCTATCTGTCTGTCTGTCTGTCTGTCTGTCTGTCTGTCTGTCTGTCTATTTCTGAAGTTTTGTTTTATTCTTTTATTGGTTTGGTGTGTTTGTACTATGTATCGACTTGGTTTGGATGTTTTTCTGAACATTCCTCTGAGATTTTGGTCTATATTGACATGACAGCATTGTGCAGTTGCTGCAGATTTGTCAGCACAAATTCATGATGCAAATATTTCGTTCCACCACATACCAAAGCTGCTTTACTGAATTGAGATCTGATGACTGTGGAACGCAGGGGTAAAGTCAACTCAATGTCATGCTTAAGAAACAAATTAGACAATATTTGATTAAGCAAAAATAAAAACATAAAAAGATGGATTCACTGTGGTCATAAAGGGATGGACATGGTCAACAACATTGCTAATTTGGTATCAAGAAACTCAACATCTGTCTAGAAAACATTCCACAAGCAATTTACATTTGCTTAAGTGTTAGTTCATGTAAAAATGTAAATTCTGTTATTAATTACTCACTGTCATGTCATTCCAAACCAGAGATGCCCAAGCTAGGGCCTACGGGCCAGAATTGACCCTTTGTATCCTTTGATTTGGCCTACCAGAGAGAAAATGATTGGGAAGGTTTGGGAAATGCCTTTAACAGACATTCTCATTTCTAAATTATAGTTTTTCTCAGTCGCTTTGGTGCATTTCTCACAACACTATTTACATTTGCACAACTGTTAATGCATTTCTCAAAACAATTAGTACAATCTGCAAAACCTAGTGAATACTAGTCAATAAGCATATCAAAATGGAAAGCTCATTCCTCAAAAGCAAGCATTCATGTCAATGAAAGTGTCAGTGTCATCAAAATGAAAAGTCCTGACACCATTGTTTATGAACGAGCTAGTCAAATGGCTTTGTCATGTTTTCATTATGACAGTTTACTCTCTACATTTTTTCCAATGCAAAAAAGTCAGATTTTGGTGACACGTCCTGAAAATGCTCAAGACAGCACTATACACTATTTGCACAGCCATTTGAAAACTACAGTAAAGTTATACATCACTGACACAGACACTGAATATGTATGTTTCACATTTTTACTGCATTTGCTCTTTGCAATTCTAGTTTATTTACAGCATTGTGCAAAAGAATAAATACACTCTTATTTACAACAAACATAAACTCCCTTTAAGTAGAGCTGTGCACAACTGTAAACAATATTGCAGTACATATTGAAACTGAACCTATAACATACACAGCTCTGTAAATCATTCATGAAATTGCTGAATTAGAAGCCATTTTCAGGAAAAAAAACGTAAAAAAAAAAAGTTTAAAATAAAATTTGCTTGAAGGATTTTGACAACTAGTTCAACATTTTTGTATGTATTGACTCAAGTAATGAAATGAGGACTATTAGTTTTAAATGGAATGACTATTCAGCATCAACAAGTTAAGTTCATTTTGACTGACATGACATGAACAAATGATAATGTTACAAACAGTAGAGAGTTGTATGAAAGCAAATAATGCATGTTCAAAAGCATTTGCAATTTGCTGGAAGGAATGAGAAACTGCTACTATGATGTGCACAAATGACTAATTGTTTTGAGAAATGCATTAACTGTGTGCAAATGTAAATAGTGTTGTGAGAAATGCACCAAAGCATCTGAGAAAAACTGTAATGTAACCTTTTGTTTATTTGTTTATTGTTGAGCTACAAAAAAAAATTATTAAATGTTTCAGTTAAATGTTGTAAATGAATCAGATTTTTAAAAAGTTACTTACTGTCACTTAACTAATAGGGGACAGAAGAAATCAGCGCGCAAATCAAGGCAAAGGCAGGTTCAGCATGACTAGTATATTCGGCATTAAACTCTATTGTTTTATAAATGGATTTTTAAAATGGTTTTATTGTAATAAGTTCGTTAAAATAATGTACATTTTTTAAAAAGTTATAATACATTAGTAAATACGGTTGAAGTAATTTTTGCTATTTATTTATAAATATTTTGAAATAAATTAGGAAGTTACTACAGTTTGTTATATTTACTTTCTGCCCACAGCTCTCTATCAAGCTTGGATTTTGGCCCCTCATAACAAAGGTTTGGGCACCCTTGTTCCAAGCCCTGAGACCTTCGTTCATCTTCAAAACACAAATTAAAATATTTTAGACTAAATCAGAGAGCTTCCTTTTCCTTCAGAGACAGCATGACTCTTTTAAAGTCCAGAAAAATACACAGAAAAACAGATCAAATGCTTTCAGTGCTTCATCTGGAATATTACCAACACTGAGGAGAAGAAACTGTTGAATAAAGTCATTATTTTTGTTTTACATGTGCACAAAAGTATTCTCGTAGCTTGATAATATTGAAATATTGTAATATTATATTCCACTGAAGACAGAAAGGACTGTTTTTTTGATGGTTTTTGGAACCTTTCTGTACTCAAGTCGGAACCCTTGCTGTCTGTGAGGATCAGAGAGCTCTTAGATTTTATTGAGAATATCTTAATTTGTCATCCAAAGATGAATGATGAATAAATATATAAATTTGTGGTGCAAAAATGTATGAATTTGAGGGTTTGGAAAGACATGAGGGTGAGTAATTATTGACAGAATTCACTTTTTTGTGTGTGAACTATCTCTTTAATATAAGGAAGAACTTATCCATGCATACATTCATGTTATTTATGCCAAATTCTGACCAAACCATCTGAATGTCAGAGCAGAAATCTAGACTCATAGGACCAGCCGACCGTTTTCCTTCTTCCATCATCCTATTTTGGTTAAAATATGCAAATTGTTGCCTCAGTCTCCTGTCTTTAGTTGACAGGTGTGTCACCGATGTGATCTTCTGCTACTGTAGTTTACCTCCTTCAAGACTGACATGTTGTGTGTTCACAGAAGTTCTTCTCTGGTACAGTATGTGTGTTAAAGTGCCGCAGGGTAAATTCAGTGTAGGTTGTGAGGTGACAGAAGTGACAGTAGGCTGATTTGGCAGGGTGACGCTCTCTTGAGGAAGCATTATAGTTGACAGCTTAAAGGATAGAGTCAGTGCCAGCCCATCTGATTCTAAAACCGAACGGGACTTTGATGGATGGTGGCTGTTACAGTTGCAGGGTGAAGATATCTTTATTTTAGGACACTTTATGGTAAATCTGTGGGAGTAGATGATATGAATTATGTGACTTGCTTCATTTAGTATAGCTGATGACAAAAGCTTCCTATGAAGTACCAATTTTACATCCATCTGGCAGAAAAAAAGAATGTGGTGGCTCATACCTTACCCCTCTCTGGAAATAGGGGACCATAAAATTCCCCACTAAGCTCATCACATATGTAGCCACAGGAAATGATTCAAGCTCTAATGCAAACACCTATTCTGCATTTGTTGCACTAGTAGCAAGATAAAAAGCAAGTGTGTTTGATGTTAAGAGTGTGCAAATGCTATTTTTTGCCTCTGCCTTCTGTTTTGATTCTTCCCGTATGTCTTCTGTTTAAATACAAAGAGCTGTTTTTTACCAGAACAGATGTTTGATTTAATACTGGAAATGCAGTAGATGATGTGTGTAAAATGATTCATTGTTACATGTTGCAGCCACGTCAATAAAAAAATGCTCAATTCTGTACTTCTGTTTAAAAGCTGTTGGTTAATTAAGATTTGACAAATGAGCTTATGCTGTTGGAATGTTATTGTGTCAACTGGGAAAACCCCTTTAAGTGTCATGAGTGTAAAGTGGTTTGGATTTGCCCTGACATTGTGTTAGACTGATTGACTCTGAGAAAAAAAAACAAAGAAAAACATACCCAGACAAATTGTTTACATTAGATCTATAACATGCTTTTAGAAAAATAATATGATAAATTTTAACTTAAAGCTGAAGTATTTTTACCAACACTGCTATGAGAACAGGCCTTTTCAACATGCTTTCATGCATTGGGCCTCAATCATGAAACACGAGCAGAAATATTTGTGTAAATCATTTGTAAATTTGTTCTGGTGTAATTGTTTGGATTCATTAAAGTGACTGACTTTTTCTTTTTTATATATATATTTTTATATGTAACTTTTATAGACCGTAAGCAACTCAGTGCTATGTGTCAACACACTATCCACTAGGTCAGTGGTTCCCAAAGTAGGGGACAATGGCAGGGGGTCACTTGATTTTCAAAAGTCAAATAAATTTGATTAAACTAATAGAATGAACATATTTTAATCATAATCCACAGAAGATAAAAATAGTTTTTAATAGTAAAACAACAACATGCGAATAAAAAGCCATCAGCCTTTCCTTTTTTTCCATAGCATTGGTGTTTACATTAGATTAACAACACAGCAATAGCATCAGCTGCAGCAGATTAATTTAATAGCACAAAGTTAAACTTTCCGACACCTTTATGGCAATCAAATACATAAAAAATTAATAGAAGACACAACTGAACATTGAGAATGATCTCCAAGTGGCGGTCTCCAAAATAAACCAAGAATACACTGTAAAAAATAAATCTGTAAATTTACGGTAAAAAAGCGGCAGCTGTGGTTGCCAGTATAAAATATAGTACAAACCATAAAAAAAGTTTCTCAATTTTACAGTAAACTACCATATTTCATTAATTTATCGGTAATATGTCTGTATTTTGAATTACCAACATCTACACATCTTTTGTTACACAGATAGACACAGAGAAAGTTACATAATGAACCACTGCTTATCACAAACAACTTTTCCCACAAGCAGAAAAGTGTATTAGTGTATAGAAGGTGATCTGTGTCATTCACACAGCTACTAAACACCTATATGGTAACATGCATAAAATTAAAGTCATAAAATAAACATTGTTTATCAACATTAGATGGAACATAAATCTCTAATGTACATAACTGATAGGAAAACAACAAAAAATATCCATAGTAATGTCAACAAACAGCATAAAAAAGTGTCATGCCATGCAATGAATTATGGGAAAGTCAATTTACAGTTATTCACCATATATATTAAAAAAACATACTGTTAACCAGGTTACAGATTTTTACTGTAGCATTTTTACAGTTCTTTAAACGTTGAAATCATGGCCATTTTTTACAATGTAGACTTGTGCTGAAAACATTGTGTCCACCAGTCTTATTAGTTGAGGTTAATATTAAATTAAACAAATTAATAAATGACTATAAAAATGATATGGTTCTTATACTGTTGCACTTTGTGTTGTCAATATGTTCGTGTTTATATAGATCTATTCTTGTGTGCGCAATGTTTGTATATTTATAACCACCTCTGAGGAATTTGGATGTTGGCATTGTTATTTTAGGGGTCATGGGCTGAAAAGGTTGGCAACCCCTGCACTAGGCTAGGCACTATAGCCTTTTTTACTAGGTAATACACTAGGTAATATTTAATGAGTTAATTTGGTCTAGCTTTCTTGCAGCTAAATTTTGTTAACTTTAACTTTGGGTAAAACAGCACTTGTCAAAATGTACCCAGCCATCTAATCAGTGAAGAGTCAAGAAATTACATTTAGCAACTAACCTGTCACAGAAGGGGAATGAGTCAGAGCTGAGTATGATTGACAGTTCAGACTGTAATATGAAGAGGAATGATATAAACAGGTAAAGTCTATTGCAGGACAAGATGAGCAGTGGACCAGATGATGGAGTGGGACCGGAGTATATTGAACACGGAGGATTTGGAGAAAAACACACAACCAGGAGGTAATCACACTTGGAGGAGGAGGGGGGATGCGGACACTGGAGTTTACAAGGAATAAACAGGTAAGTAAATCTGATTCGTATTGGTTGCACTGACTGTGTGAGTAGTCCTTCTGTCCTGCGATGAGGCTGGACACTGACTGAGGGATGGTAAGGGATTTTATGGAGCTTGAGTGATGAGCGTGAATGATGTGCTGGTGTGTGGCAGATTAATAGACAGGTGACAGTGATCGGGATGCTTGAGGTGATTGTGAGTGAGGAGATCCTGGCCTGGCCGTGACACAACCATCCTACTGTATTTATATAAAATACATGTTTAACTATTAAATCCAATGTTTACGAAGAGTTTGTGAATTTAGAGGAGAGTTTTGGGGAAAGTGTGTTCCATGCAAAAAAAATGCTTCAAATTTACTTCTACATTTATATATGTTTCATGAAAGAGTACATTTGGGTCATTCAAAATACACACCCATTTCTTCTTTAGTATAAATTTGAGCTGAAACATTGGTCTTTGGTGATTATTAAAATCACTTAATAAAAATAAATGAATGCCTGTGGCTACTGCCTACACATTGAGGTCTGATGAAGTGTAACAATCAGCAAAAAAACATTAGTACATTTGTTCCAGAGCATGTTCATGACAATTAGTGCACACTTAATGACATTAATCGTAACACTTTATTTTGATGGTCCATTTGAGCATTAGTCGACTGTCTGCTTAATATCTGTTGATACTGCTTCTTCAACAGACATTTAACTGACTATAAGAAACTTTGCAAGTACATGTCAACTTACACTAACATTAACCCTAACCACAAAAAAAGTGTGACCCATTAATCAAATGTCAAAATAAAGATCAAAATATAACCCTGACCATAATCCTAGCACTGACCGTTAGTCATGCATTTTAAGACCTCAGTGTATCATTGAACAGCATTTTAAGTCCCAGTAGCCTTTGCAGTTTTGTTTTGAGTAAACAGGACTACAGTTTTAGCTAATGTTGAAATCTTTAATGTTATTCCGATGAAAAAAGGCATCTTAATGGCCTGAGGATTAGTATATCTAGAGCAGGTTTTTCATTACCAAACTGTCTTTTTAAGACTTATCAATATGCCACTTCTATGGATGGAATAATTTAGTAAAAACGCACAAGCATATATTAGGAAATAGTTGCTATATGACCTTGCTGATGTGCCAGCTTACTCCGTGGAAGTACTATCATGACATTTTAAACCATTTCTCAGGAATACACTAGCAAATCCCCACTGTTATGATTTGATTTGCTGGAGAGCAGGTTTTCATTCAGTTCAGCTGAATTATACATCAGCATCTTTTTATGAAATCAAAATCACTCCATGATTTATGACCAACCATTTCATAACACAAATCCACCGGGCCAAAAATATCATAAAATATTATTAGTGTATTGTTTTCCTAAACAGCAGCCTGTTGTAGCGGGACAAAGCCAAGTTTGAGGGTTCAGTGTCTGTGTAGGCTTTTGGCTGGAAGAGCAGGGCAGGGCGCACTGTGTTGCTGTGGTTGTTTTATAGCCTGCAATCTTTGCCTGCGACATTTAAAACATAATTATTTGCATGCATCACCCTGAGAGTTTTAGAAGAGGCGAACCGCAGCGCTTCTCGCCTCATCCAACATCAACTCTCCAGGCGTACAGTAGCACAGAGGAGCTATGTGCTGTTATTGCACAGTACCGTTTCATACCTCACTTGTTGACTTTTTTGCGTAGTCAGATTCACGCTGACATCAAGCACACATCCTCCTTGATGTGATGCAATGACCTGCTGTGGTTTCCTCTTGTAACATACTGCATGAGAAATGTGAGGGGTAAATTTATTGTTGCCAAATGAGACAAGGTGATGTATTTTGTTCCCAGCAGAAGATGCTGGGGGCTGCGCTAGCTGTTTTTTTGTTGTTTTTTTTTTGGATCTAAAATACCAAAACACTGTGGCATTCTGTACAACCCCGGAGCCGCTTTTCATTACTGACTTGACGCCATCCTTAAACACATGCAGATGTTTCCGCATAAGCAATCTGGATTGGTTTCATGAAATCTGGAAATGTGACAGATGCAAAAAGTAGCAGCCATATGATGTGCGTAAATTATTGTAAACTGATCTCTGGTAAAATTAACTCAACTTATAAATAGTTATAGCGATTACCATAAAAAATAAGTGTCAGCAAGTCAGTATTTTGGAAATATGAAGTGAGAAATCATTCGACAGGATCTTTTAATAACAACAACAGTGCGAAAAAGCCAAACCTGACCACATCAGCTAGTTCTGTCATGCTTTGTGGATTTGGGTTACTTTCTAAATGCAGCACAACAGTCTGTGTATATGTTTCTGTGTGGTTGTAATGCTAATTCATTTTGAAATGATTTTCTTGAGTTGTTCTACGTTTGACTTGACATTTACACTACTCGTAGGAAGGTTCATCTTCAAAAAAAAAGGGTTTTCGTGGCTAAATATAAATGAACAACAGAGTTCTCCACATCAAAGTGCCAAAATGCCAGCCGTATGTCTGTAAAACGTAAACACCAGTATATTTTCCTTGTTTTGTCTTTGAATTTAAAGAGTCCCTCCCTTGTTGTCTAATGAGAAAATTGTGCACAGTTTGAGCATTAAACAAGACTTCATGTCAACTTGCTCATAATGTAGCTATAGCAAAGGGTTTTTCTGCAATGTCATTTTATGTTCATCGAGATACTGTGTTTAATGGTGATTCTTACATGAGTGTGTACAAATTTTCAGACTAAATAATTTTCAATATATGCTTTTTATTTGTATTAGTTACTAGTTACATTATTTACTTACCTTATTTTTCACATGCAGCTTTTGTCTTTTGTAATGTAATGTGTATTTATATATCGCATTTATCGTGTATGGCCAAACACCCGAAGCGCTTCACAGTCAATGGGTGAGGTGGGGGTCTCTTCACACTACCACCAGTGTGCAGCATCCACTTGGATGATGTGACGGTAGCCACAGGACAACAGCACCATCTCACCACACAGCAGCTATCGGGGGAGTGGAGAGACAGTGATAGAGCCAATTCGATGAATGGAGATGATTGGGAGGATATTATGGGTAAGGGCTGATGGAGGGAATTTGGCCATAAAATGCCATCTTTACATGAAATGCCATGGGATTTTTAATGACCGCAGAGAGTCAGGACCTAGGTTTAATGTATCATCTGAAACACGGTATAGTGTCCCCTGCACTTTACTAGGTATTAGGACACCACTTCCAACAGCAACCTAGTTTTCCCATGTGGTCTCCCATCCAGGTACTGACCAGGCTCAGAACCTTCTTAGCTTCAGTGAGTAACTGGTCTTGGGCTGCAGGGTGATATGGCTCCATTTATCTCTATTTTCTAATATTTCTAATAATTGTTTTCATTAAAAAACTGTATTGCTAACTGTATACGTGTTTATTATACCAAACAATTATTCAACCAAGCTTTGTATTGTGTGTTTATATATGTTGATATACGGGAGCATAAATATTAGGATTTCAACTCAATTGTGTTTCATTGTTTTATATACAGTTGAAGTCAGAATTATTGTCTCCCTCCCCCCTCTCTTTGATTTTTTTTCTCTTTTTTAAATATTTCCCAAATGATGTTTGAGCAAGGAAATTTTCACAGTATGTCTGATAATATTTTTTCTTCTGGAGAAAGTCTTATTTGTTTTATTTCGACTAGAATAAAAGCAGTTTTTATTTTTTTAAACACAATTTTAAGGACAAAATTATTAGCCCCATTAGGCTAATTTTATTTTTGATAGTCTACAGAACAAACCATCATTATACAATAACTTGCCTAATTACCCTAACCTGCCTAGTTAACCTAATTAACCTAGTAAAGCCTTTAAATGTCACTTTAAGCTGTATAGAAGTGTCTTGAAAAATATCTAGTACAATATTATGTACTGTCATCATGGCAAAGATAAAAAAACAGTTATTTGAGACGAGTTATTAAAACTATCATGTGTAGAAATGTGTTGAAAAAAATCTGCTCTCTGTTAAACAGAAAATGGGGGGGGGGAATAAACAGGTGGGCTAATAATTCAGGGGGGCTAATAATTCTGACTTCAACTGTATATATTGTTATTTATTGTGTTTCTGTTTAGTCTTTTCAGCTGGTGCTAAACATTACTGGCATTGAGGCCAGAAGCTTCAACTATGCTGGCAACTAATGGAAAAAAAATAAATGCAGTTTTTGTGGAAGAATGGCATATATACATAATTCATAATATATAATAATATATACAAATCAGAATTATTTGTGTGAGGTTGTACAGTTTGTTAGACAGAGAGACAAATAAGCAGACAGATAAACAGACAGACTGAAGTAATTTTATTTATATATATGGACAATTAAATATATAGATGAATATTTATGGAAATATGATACAGGCTCTCTATTTCAAAAATAATGAGCTAATTTAGACCTGCAGCATTAAGAATAAATGTGTGAATGCGTGAGAAGAAGTTACAATATTGTCTTAGGAAGCACACATTTCAAAATGTCCTGATCATTTTTTACTCACCATTATGTTGCACACTCCATATATAACTCACACATCAATGTTGGTGCACACACACAAACACACACACAAACACACACACAAATGACCTCATTATTTTATAATCTTTAATAGACTTTAAATTACGTATACATATTCCAGTGCAGCTCCACCCACAGGATACAGACATTACAATGTTCCATAAAACTATTTCTGATTAAATGCTCTCAATAGGTTTGATATTTTGCCCTGTATGATCATGCTCTCTGCAATAT
>CAIGQZ010032240.1:6568566-6608988 GCA_903798205.1 Danio tinwini | reverse complement strand
TTATTATTATTATTATTATTATTATTATTATTATTATTATTATTATTATTATTATTATTATTATTATTATTACAAAGGCGTCATGACAGTTTATTTGTAACAAAATTTATTCTTAAGGATAAACCCACTTAATATGTAACATCTCGTTTTAAAGGGGGTCCCTACATACAAGATCAAATAAACATAACACACATATGAAATTTTTTTTATGAATACAAAATAAAAAATACAGTTATAACATGCAACACAACAATGAAGTCCCTGCTGCAGTATTAATGCATTAAACATATACAGTTGAAGTCAGAATTATTAGCCCCCTGAATTATTAGCCCCCCTGAATTATTAGCCGCCCTGTTTTTTTTCCCAATTTCTGTTCAACGGACAAAATTTTTTTTTCAATACATTTCTAAACATAATAGTTTTAATAACCCATTTTTAATAGCTGATTTATTTTATCTTTGCCATGATGACAGCACATCATATTTTACTAGATATTTTTAAGATACTTCTATACAGCTTAAAATGACATTTAAAGGCTTTACTGGGTTAGAGTAATTAGGCAAGTTATTGTATAATGCATGTGGTTTGTTCTGTAGACTATCAAAAAAGATACAGCTTAAAGGGGCTAATAATTTTGACCTTAAAATGCTTTTTAAACAATTAAAAACTGCTTTTATTCTAGCAAAAATAAAACAAATAAGACTTTCTCCAGAAGAAAAAGTATTATCAGACATACTGTGAAAATTTACTTGCTCTGTTAAACATCATTTGGGAAATATTTAAAAAAGAAGAAAAAAAATCAAAGGAGGGGGGGTAATAATTCTGACTTCAAATGTCAGAATTATCAATTGTCAATTTCTATTTCTATTTACCCAGCATTTATAGAATAAACATAAATAAATCATCGGAAGCATTTACAAGAAAATATTTAAATAACTTCTCATTTAATTCAGGTCCTTAAAAGTGCTCTATTAACAGGAAGTCAACAGCTCACTGTAGCTTATGATTCATTATCAAGCGTATAGTGCAAGAGAGGAAACAAATCTCTCATGTCTAAAATAGCAAAAACTTGACATACAAGATGCTTTTAGCCACTAGTGTCCTTCGTGATTCATAAAAAAACTCAATATACTTTCGCATTTATGTATGTGTATATCTAGAAATGGCAGCGATATCAAATTATGTTATGTCTGTGATTGACAACATTTCCCTAAATGTACTTTAGTGACTTGATCTAAAATAAGGCAATTAGCATATGATTGTGCCGCACATCACTCAACAACATCCTCTTTACATCCTCATTTGCATCATCATTAGGCAACTAATATTAATAGTTGATGGCTTCCTCTTTTTAATTTTTTTTTATTTTGCAGAAACCAGAGCAAATTATGTCCATGTATGGATGAGGATTTCTTTCCCCTGTGGGCACAGAACTGCCTCAGAACCTACATGTCAACACAGCGCAGACCAACACACACTTGTGAAATGTTGTGTTTTGTAAGTTTATAGAGCTATGTTGAAAAAAACACCTGTGTATGTACGTCATGCCGCTGGATGTTGGTGAACAGACGGAAATTGTGCAATAAGTCTACTTACCTGGACCAGTTTTAAGTTTATGAGTTTCCTGTAAGTTACTGTTACTTTATACTTATTCATCATTCTTGACTGGTAACAACCCAAAGCCACTTTCTCTGATGTTCATTACCTGCATTATCTTCCTCTGGTGTGCACACGTCACTATTGCAAATACACCCCTTTAAAAAATTACTTATAAAATATCATTTATTTTGCATTTAGTTAATTTATTTATATAAATAAATCTTCATTTGCTAGATTGATGTGTATTTTTGTACATTTATACTAATTGCTTTATTTATGTATTCGTATGTTTATTTGTTTGTGATGGATTAAAAAGATAAACAGATGTAAGACGGTTTATTTTTTTTTATTTTATGGTATGGATTGTAATTAAGTCGTTTATTTTATATTGCAAATAATTCATTTGTATACGCTGTAAAAATGCTGGGTTCCACACAATTCCTTTATGTTGTCCCAACACAAATCCATTGTGTGAAGTTAACTTGTTTTTACTAATCTAAGTGGATTGAACATAAAACAATTAAGTAATTTCCCAAAAAACTCTAGAAATGACATCTTGTTTATTCAGCTCATTTTAAATAAGGGGTTTAAACAAGCAGCAATTAATTTTTTTGGAGTGTATAAACATTTGACTTTAGGCGTACATGATCATTTTTATTCAATATTTATAATATGCATTATATTTAAATTGTATTGCTCTATTTATATTTTGTTAGTTGTTAAAATAACATCCTGTTTGATCATTTATTTTTACATTTATCCTCATTTAGTCAAATGTAAAATGAGGTACTTTATGAATTTATAATGATTTTGTATTGTATTTGGAATTTTTTGTATTTTTACATAAAAAATGTATATATTTGGTCGCATTTCATATATATATAAATAAATTAAATTAAATAAAAAAATGTTCCTCCTTTTAAAATTTGTATTTAATATTTTTCTATAGGATATAAATTTGGGTGTACTAGTTTTTGGATTGTTAACGTAAGTTATTTTGTTAGATAAGCTCCAGATTTGGCTTCAGAACTGATTAATCTAATGTATATGTACAAATATAATATTGTATAGCTTCCTATTAAAAATATGAATTTAAAAGAGAGATTTGTGAGGGGTGTACTTATATCTTGTTATCTGAAAACATTTCAATTAAAACAGACTGTTTACTTTATAGAAACGTTTTATTTTATGAAATGTAGAGTTAGATGAAAGACAGCACAGTCTCTGTTGTCATCTTTTGTGTCTTCACACTCAATGTGAGATTGTTGGAAAGCCCCTTTTTTTGAATGGACAAAAACATATCATTCCTTTTAGTGGGCAAGTGCTGTTAGTGGGAGTGATAAAATGACCTAAAGGAGGGGTGAGGGGGTGACTAACACAGACCACATAAATACTGCCTTCAGGGCACAAGAAAAGACAGCAAACCAGCAGGAGCAGACACAGCAACATTGCTTGCACTTCATCTGATCTGATCTGAGCACTTGGAAGACCTCTAGATTTCTTCTGAATTTACTTAGATTTGCTACTCAAGATGAGACTTGGAGTCCTGGCGTTTCTGGTCCTGGGCACCTGCTCGTTAAGAGCCTGGTGTTTGCCACTCAAATCTGTGTTCGTGACGTTCCCTGGAGATGTGATCAAGAACATGACCAACACACAGCTGGCAGATGTGAGTATGTCAGGTTTTAGGGTTACACTTTAAATGTATTTGTCTTCCAGGCTAACTATAAGTAAGTCTGCAACTATATGTCAACTGTCTTTACAGTATTATTACACTGTTAAGTTAGATTTAATAGAATAACTTGACATGTACTTGCAAACTTACTTATAGTTTGTAGAACATCTGTTGAAGAACTATTAAAATAAAAAGTTACGAGAAAATAAACAGACTTCAAAGACTTTAAATTTACATAGTCTGTCTAAAAGTGGACCATTAAACTAAAGTAGAAGCAGTTTTAGTTTATGATTTGTTTGGATGTCTCCTCTTGGTTCTCTAATTTTGAAGTGCAAATCAGTGAATGTTATTGCTCTGCATGATTTGTTTTCTCCACAAATGTTTGTCTCCAGGAGTACCTGAAGCGTTACGGCTACATCGATGTCCTCCAGAAGAGCGGACTACAGGCGGTCGTCTCCAATACTAAAGCTCTGAAAAAGCTCCAGCGGCAGCTCGGTTTGGAGGAGACCGGCTCTCTAGACCAGCCCACTGTTAATGCCATGAAGCAGCCACGCTGTGGTGTGCCAGACATCCGCAATTACCAGACTTTCGAAGGAGACCTGAAGTGGGATCACACAGATGTAACATACAGGTGGGATATTATCTACAACAAATCTTTCACTAAATTTGTAACACTTTATAGGTTTTGTAATAGAGCTGCTTAATAAACTAATAAAACAGTGTGTGATGTATTAGAGATTTTGACTACATTTTTATTGAGCCAATGTTTTTGATGGAATTTCTTGAATGAATTATTTAGTGACAAAAACTTTTTTTTTATCCATACCTTATCAGCATCTACTTACTGGCGTGATGATGCAAATGATAAACAGTGCTCAGCATATATAAGTGCACCCCTCACAAATCTCTCTTTTAAATTGATATATTTAATAGGAAGCTATACAATATTATATTTGTGCATATACATTAGATTAGTCAGTACTGAAGCCAAATCTGGAGCTTATCTAACAAAATAACTTACGATAATGGTCCAAAAACTACAGCCAAATTTTATATTAAAATATTAAATACAAATTTAAAAAAGAGGAAAAATCAAGAGAAGAAAAAAATGAAAAAATTTTGTTAAAATTTTGTAGGTTGTAATTTTTTATGGCAATATTTAGCTTTAATTTAATTGTATTATCTTTCAATTTCTAAATATGTTTGGTGACTAAAGTATTATTTTAATAAATATATCTGTTTAATAAATCTGTTTTGTTCAAATGCACCAAAATACATTGCCTATATTCACTGAGAAATAGTTAAAAATATTCATTTTTAAAATGGGATGTAGTACATTATGCTGAGCACTGTAGACCAATGTAACTGATATACAACTTTGATATACATTCACATGAAGTCGGCTCTAAAAACACTATAATATTTGTATTTGCTTATTTTGCAATAAACTTCAAATGTATTCATATTATAGATTCGTTTGTTAAGTAGGCCTACACATTCTTGTATTGTATTGTCACATAATTCATTGCTTCAAATCATAATTAGTAATTTTTAATTGAAAAAATGTGTAATTAATACATTTTAAACTCATACTGAAAAATAAAGGGATAAATACATCTGGAACGAGCATGGCTAAAAATTAATAGGCTACCTAAAAATTGTTGATAGTCAAATTGGCATTTAGAAATAAGTTTGGATGCTTTGAATCCAGAATAAAATCTTTTAATAATTAACCATGTTTGTAACTCACTGTATCATTTGATTTGCAGGATTTTGAACTATTCGCCAGACATGGAAGCCTCTTTGATCGATGACGCCTTTGCTAGAGCTTTCAAAGTCTGGAGTGACGTCACCCCTCTGACGTTTACACGCCTCTATGATGGAACTGCTGACATCATGATCTCTTTCGGGAAAGCAGGTGAGTCGAGTTTTGGTATGAAAGTATTATGTTCAAACACTTAAACTCCCTGGGAATGTTTGAATGAGCTGCTATTTGTGCTTCAGATCACGGTGATCCCTACCCCTTTGATGGAAAAGATGGACTGCTGGCTCACGCTTATCCTCCAGGTGAAGGAATGCAGGGAGACGCTCATTTTGATGACGATGAATACTGGACCCTTGGCTCTGGACCAGGTGAGTGTCATTTTAATTCGAGCAGTAGCTTCGATGTATAGGCTTAGTTTAAAACATAATTTAGCATCGCACTCCATTGTAACAACTGCATAGTGTGCGTAGAGAAGCAATAGCTTCCTCTGCAGTTCTGAATGAGCAGTGACGGTTACAAAGGTTAAACTAACTTTGTGTGTACAAAAAAAAGTACAAACTTAAAGTGTACAAAAGGTTAAACTCTTCAAACATTCATGTTTGTTTTATTGTTTGTGAAATTTACTAGCAACTTCTGAGTTAAAATATTTCTACACCATTTTGTTTTTCATTTTGAAATAATATTTTAAAATGTCCTTTGTATTCCATCCAATATCCTGTCTTTATATATTAAAATTAAAATGGGATCTGGAGTAATATTGGCTTTTGGCTTCATCCAATAACAATAATAATACATTTCATTTTATAAACATTTGTTTTTGCAATATTGGACGCAATGCAAAAATATATATCTCATGTCTTTCAAAAGGGAACCATAATGTTTCTATATCTTATATTATAGTAGATATTGACAATGATGTTCCTCCTTCAGCCATCCAAACCCGCTACGGTAATGCTGAGGGCGCAATGTGTCACTTCCCCTTCCTGTTTGAGGGAACATCGTACTCCACCTGCACCACTGAGGGCCGCACAGATGGCCTTCCCTGGTGCTCAACCACCGCAGACTACGACAAGGACAAGAAATTTGGCTTCTGCCCCAGTGAGCGTAAGTATTCCAATCTTGATTTTATGGAGCTTTAACCCTAATATATTCACAGTATTTTAATATGTATTTATTTTCTAATGTTTCATTTCTGCTATCCCACAGTTCTCTTCACATTTGACGGAAACAGCAATGAAGCACCATGTGTTTTCCCCTTCGTTTTTGACGGGAAGAAATATGATTCATGCACTACAGAAGGACGAAATGACGGATATCGCTGGTGCTCCACTACAGCTAACTTTGACACTGATAAGAAGTATGGATTCTGCCCTAATAGAGGTAAACTTACCTTAAAACTTAAAGGAATAGATTTTGATGGCCACCAGTTTTCACTATTCTTCAAATGATGTTATTTTGTGTATGTGAATAAAGCTCGTTTTCATTTTGGGGTGAACTGTCCCTTTAACATGTCACCAAATACACCCCCTCAGGTAGATTTAGAGCCCTCTGCTTTTGAGTCTTAATTGCCCTGTCTGGTTTATTCTGATATGACAACAGAATGGATGTACATTGTCCCTTATATGAAATATTCTCCCTCACAGATACGGCTGTGATTGGTGGAAACTCAGAAGGAGAGCCATGCCACTTTCCATTCATTTTTCTGGGAAACACATACTCATCCTGCACCAGTGAGGGCCGCAGTGATGGAAAACTCTGGTGTGGAACTACCAGCAACTATGATACTGATAAAAAATGGGGATTTTGCCCCGATCGTGGTAAGTGACAATCATCTCCTTTGGTTTGGACACTCTAGGAACTTTACCTAACATGATCTTTCCCATCGTAGGATACAGTCTGTTTCTGGTGGCTGCTCATGAGTTTGGACATGCTCTTGGTTTGGATCACTCCAACATCAAAGACGCCCTGATGTATCCCATGTACAAATATGTGGAGGATTTCTCCCTGCATCGTGATGATATTGATGGCATTCAGTATCTCTACGGTACTTATCCACTTGAATATACTGATTTTAAAAACTGCTATGCAATTGTTTATTCAAGATTGACAGATTCTCTTACAAATTCTGGTTTTATAGCTGCATTTTTGTTTAATTTTGTCTTTTAAGGACCTAGAACTGGCCCTGAACCCACTGCTCCTCAACCACGGACCACCACATCGTCTCCAGTTGTGCCAACAAAACCTTCTCCAAGTGACAAAACAACCACTGCTACCACCACAACTCAGGTGGTCCCTTCAGACGATGCCTGCCAAATCAAGGAGTTTGACACCATCACTGAAATCCAGAAGGAGCTTCACTTCTTTAAGAACGGGTACGGGCATTACATATATTCTGATAGGAACTTCAAACAACACATTTTTCAAATTAATGTGGCTCAATTCTGTTTTTTTTTTATATTCTAGGCGCTACTGGAAGATCTCAGGCAATGGTGAACGCAAAGGTCCTTTCTTGATCTCTGCGAAGTGGCCTGCTCTCCCAGCTGTCATCAACTCTGCCTTTGAGGACCACCTCACAAAAAAGATCTACTTCTTCTCAGGTACTTATTTACCTAGTTGAGATATTTTGCCATTATTTTATGATGTTAAAATTCAGATTGTTGCAGTAATATTGTAATCGTAGTTTTAATTGCAAGTTGACTTTGCTGAAGGTTATTCTGTTTAAAATGATATTATATACAGTATAGGGTGCAAAAAGATTCACTGTTAGTAAACTACAATACAAATAGCCATATAATCAGTTACGAAAGCATTTTCTTCTAAATAATTGATATCACACTAGCAACATTGCAATTTTCACTAAATATCAACACAGTAGCAGGATTAATGGTTCCAAACAAAGCTTGAGCAGAACATGCATCTCAGAGCAACATTGATTCATTCCTGAATGATTCATTGATTCAGTCAGTCAGTCACAAAAGCAGTCATTTGTCACATTTCTAAATCAATTAGTTGCTTTGAACAAATCATTTAATTGATGATTATCAAATCTTTGCATCTGGAAATCTATCAAAAACACACTCAGCAAAATATTGTTTCATTATTTTGGTTAAGATTGCACATCCCTAGTTGAGAAATATAATATCATCCGTATTTAATCCACACAGAGAGACAGTTCTGGGTTTACAGTGGAAATGATGTGCTTGGCCCACGTAAAATCGAGAAGCTCGGCCTACCAAGCAACTTGGACCAAGTGCAAGGATCTATGCAGAGAGGAAAAGGCAAAGTGCTCCTGTTTAATGGAGAGAACTTCTGGAGGTAAGTAACTATAAATAAGAGCTGATCAGAAAGTGTACTAATTTTAAAATCGACATAAACCAATATTTGCAATAGTCTTTTCTTCACTATTGCAACTTCTCATAGCAGAAAAAAATGTAGGACTGCACATTGGTGGAATTACTCTTCCGTATTTTGGCTTTTAGCAGTGACATTTACATTACACTGAACTGAACTAAACTAAACTGAAGCAGGTTTGATGTACTAGAATTCATCTATGTTAAGCTGCTTTGACCCAATCTATGCTGTAAAAAGCACTAATAGAAATAAAGAAGATTTGAATTGAATTGATTGATTTTGTCCAATGGAAATTGATTGGACCATTGGTGGATCTCACGTGAGTGACCAGCACCAGTAAACATGGCATCAGGGATGTTATTGCTGGAGGAAGGAGATGCTATTTTAATTAAACATTAAAAGGCTGTGTGTATTTTAAAAAATAATTACCATAATATTCCATATTAAATATGAATTATACATATTTTTTTACTTTTTAATAACTCTAATTTTTCACAATAATGACTTATCTCTTATATTTTCTCTCAGACTTGATGTAAAGGCTCAGATGATAGACAGAGGATACCCTCGATTCACTGATACAGCATTCGGTGGAGTGCCCATTGATTCACATGATGTATTCCTTTACAAGGGTAAACTAAATTTCTTTTCAAATTTAAATTAATTCATTAAATAATTTTTTTTTTTTTAATGACATCTATTTTTCATATTTTCCAGGATTCTTCTACTTCTGCCGGGAGCAATTCTACTGGAGAATGAATGCCAAAAGGCAGGTTGACCGAGTCGGTTATGTGAAGTACGACCTCCTGAAATGCAGTGACATTAATTCTTTATAGGCACAGTGAAGACCTTCGACATCCTAATCTGATGACAGAGCCCTTTTTTTCACAGGAAAACCATTTCTCTTCAGTGTAAAATGTAGCGAGGAGGAGACAGACAGAATGTATTAAATTTCAAGTGTCTGTTAATGGATTTTGACTTTAACTGTTCTAGGAAAAGAACAGTTTTAACACTGAAATTATCATAGGCACATGAGACAGAATGTTAGGCATATTTGTCCGTCAGCTTTAACATGGTCTTATAATTTATTATTTCAGCTTACCACATAACTGCTTTGGTCATGAAGAGTTTCCTAATGGCACATTATTGCATAAAACGAGGCAAAGCCAGTTTGACTTTAGGAATTAACTTTGTGCTTGTAAATGTGTGAGTGGAGTCTCCGCAGGATTGTTGTAGCCGAAATGCATTTGTTGTGAACAAAGCATCCGTATTCTGCGTTGACCCCATTCAGATGTTTTTGAATGCAAAGGTTTATTTTTAGCCTTTAGAGCTAATGATGGGGGTTGCAGATTTTGCCATATTGTGAAATCATTTGCCTGGTGTAAATGATATTATTAATATTATTAATTTAATGTTCACCTTTCCACTTATTTATATTTTTATGTTTGTTGCAGTGTTTGTTTACTTAATAAATTTGTAAACAAGACCCTTTAATCATTGTGCGAGTGATTTGTTATTATTTTTTGCCATATTATGAATTTTTACACAAGGGTTTGATATCAATGTTGATTCTTTGTGATTTAATACCCATTTTAGACTATTGACTGCACGTCTACCAAACAGTTGACCATGTTTTTACTGTTTTAAATAATGACTGTTAAATTCATTTAAAGAATGGCTGTTTTAAATAATGTTTACACACACGGCATTGTTGCTTTACAAAAAAAAAATCTAACAAACATAATACTGTTGCACTATTACAGTTGATTTTGGTTTTATTGTAAAAAAAGAAAGCATGTTAAATGAGAATCTGAAATATTTTATGGCATACTTAAAAAAAAGTGATTTAGTATTCAAGAATGTTTTATTTTGAATATATATATTTTTTATTAATTCAATATTTTCAGATTTTTCATAGTGTATGTATTAAGCCGGTACTTTTACCGTAAACCAACATATCAACCATTCATCACTGGGATGTGTTGAAAAAAATGTATTGAGTGTGTTAACTAGCGACATTAGGAGTTAAGAAATGCAATCCAAACATTTTTATCTTGGTGGGGTAGATAAAGGGTTAAACAAATTCCACAATAGTATTTAACAGCAGCTGTATGCTCAAGATCCATTTATGTACACGTTCACATTTACCTATTCCCGCAGTAAAATAAAAGTAAAGTAATTCTACTTAATTCCAACACTTCAAGTGTTATTGTAAGGGGGTTGTATTAAGTATGGTTTAAATTGAATAGTTCATTGCATTCTTAAAAAAAAAACTAATGTGGTAAACAAACTCAACTATGCAATCTTGGGAGAAAAAAAAAAAATCTTGATTTTTGCCAAACATGCACACACATTTCAGTTGCCATTTCAGTTAAGGCCCGTCAATGCATTATATTTTAATCTAAGTAATCCCACAATTTGCTTTTTACTTTTCATGGTGTTTTGTTTTCACCCAAACTTCTACTGTGCGGCACTTGTATTGCTGTTGAATGCTCGTTTTTGGCCTGTGTCTTTGTGTTAACCTTGGTACATTTGTCCATAAATACATATAATACTTTTTACATCCCTGCATAATATATTTTTTAAGAATTATTAAAAACAATAATGGCAATATATACATATAAAAAACTGAACTGAGGAATGCCACAAAAAATACTCTGATCCATTTCAGATGGACTTTTAAATATAATGGTAAAGAAAACGACCTAATTTTTACGCTGCTCAAAGTGATTAACAAGGAAGTAGTCACTTTTCTAAATGTTTTCGACTTACGATGAAATACTAAAAATATGAGAAGTTGTTGGACTAATTAAAACCTATTTTTAAACCTGATGCTATAAATATTAATCACATCGCCATTTGAATGATAGCCTACGCAGTGAGGTATAATGGAATGGTATAACACAAATTCAATCGAGTGAAAATTAGGTCGTGTAAACCACATAACCCCCTCGATTTTAATTTGTGGGGAAAAACTTTTATTATTTTGGCATAATCAAAATATTACAGACAAGAATACACTTAGGATAAACAACAAGGGTCGTATTAATCCGCGAAACACACAAGGAATAGTCCTTAGGTTTACAACTTTATTTGACAAAACACCTAAATGATTAAGTGAAATAGACGATATTCACTATTCCCAGACAGAACGTGACCGTTAAAATAATTGTTATTCCATTTAAAACCCCGATAAAAGGTTTCTCGCACTCGTCTTCTCCCGTGACAATAAATGAGTTCCGGCCAGCTCTGAGGACAGGAAGCGAGGAGACGCTGATGGCGCCCGACTAGAAAGCCGTAGCAACTAATCGCTTTGAAACATTTATTTTATTTCGCATCATTCTCGAGAGTGAAGAGAAAAGCACTCATCTATTCACGGTAAGAAAAATTCCTAGCTTATAATAATCGGGTAAATTAGTTTAAAAATGCAAGTTCCTCCATGATGAGCAAGAGGAAAACATTCGGGCGGACTGGCTCTCCCTGCTCGCGCAGGCCCTCGAGGTCCCCGAGCGGTTCTTCATATCGCCTGAGCGGAAAAATTATCTCGCAGCGGCGGGAGGGGAAAATGGCGCAGCGCGAGCAGGCAGGATGAAGGGCAGCAAAAACACGCGCTCAGTTTAGTGACTGAAACGAGCTGGAAGCAGACACACTGTCTGTCCAAGGGCTCAAGTGTATCGTTTAGGACACAATTTTGTGGCAATTTCGCTCTAAAATTGTTGGTGTGCTCGACGTATAGAGGTGTTAGTGTTTATGAAGGGCCAGAACCCTGTTGTCATTCATTTAAGAGAGATTTTTGTGTCTCAAGCACAGTTAGATGGCTGCTTAGCTTTAGGAAAGGTGTTATCATTGGGCAAATAGGTGAAATCAAGTAGATTAGGTGGTGTGTTTTTGGTATTTAAGAGCATTTAACGAGTCGACTTCGATGACTTGTGGTTGTGCTGGTAAGCTTATAATGTGCTTATTGTGACCTAGAAAGGTGCGATCACACGACAACAGTTCATCCCTGGGGGAATTTGACACTACAGCTGTCGACAAGAAGCACAGAATAGGAAATGACAATAACTTCAAGACATCATATAATAAGAATAGAACAAATGTGAAATAAGTTCATTTAGGAATTTTTATGATATTAGAGAAATAACGAAAAGAAAGTGGGCAGTAAATATTTATGTAAAACAATGCAACACTTTAATATGAATGTGAGCAAAGTATACCAAACATATTAAACGTGTAATTTGCTTGCCTTTTTCCTTTCTTGAATTACTGATACAAGACAGTAGTTCAGATATATCATCTATGTTATTTCATATAATAGTATGACTTTCCTAATTATGATTAATGCATTTTTTATGGAAACCATCATCATTTTTATAATGCTTTATAGATATATAAAGAAGACTAAAAACAGTACTTATTTGAGATTGAATTGTTTTGTAGCACATTACATTGTTGTCATCTTAATGATCAATGCATTTTAGCACCAATATCTTACCTCTTTCTAAAAAAACAAAAAAAAATACTGACACCAACGTCTGAAATATATACTTAAATGTCCGAAATATTGTTATATGTTTTTACATATACAAATATACATTTGCAATTGTTAAATTAAATGCAACTTTAAATAAAAAAATAATTGAACATAATGAACATCCACAAAATTGACTTCAGAATCAGAATGAGCTTTATTGACTAAAGCACTGAATTTGTTGTGGTCTTTAGGCATTCTGGGTGTGTGTATACATTTTGGAGAAATAAAAATATAAATTTTATGTCAATGAGTGTTTATATACAAATGTGTATATTATAGAAAAAAGTTTTATACATGAAATATATTTTTATGATTTTCTTTGATGAATAGAACATAAAACAAGTCATTTATTTGAAATTTAAATGTTTTAACATTCTAAAGTTTTTATTTATTTATTTATGTTGCTTGTTAAAGGTCAAATGAATGCACCATGACATAAAAGTATTTCTTTCTGACTCCAACTCTTTTGAACAATAGCTTTAATATCTAACATGATTTATATCATTCATTCATTTTCTTTTCTGATTAATCCCTTTATTAATCTGGGGTCGCCACAGCGGAATGAACCACCAGCTTATCCAGCATATGTTTATGCAACGGATGCCCTTCCAGCTGCAACCCAGCACTGGGAAAATGATTTATATCAATGAAAGTAATTAATTATTTATTGGATTAGATAAATGAAGATTCTGAACATTAACAAAATCAGTTTTAGACATAAGAGACCACTTGGAATGTACAATTTATTAGGTATGGGTTTGAATAAAATATTAACATTATAAAGGTTTAAAATCCTTGCCATTACTTTCTATATGAAATTATTCTATTTAATTATTACACTTAATTTTGCACACTTGTCCATATATCACCTATGCCCTTGTATGTATTTTTATACAATGTCTAATTTAGTGCTGTCTTACTGAGTGATAGAAACCTTCCCACAGAGCAAACATGGATTCGGAAGACATGGAGGTGGAGAGCAGCAGTGACGTGGGGCATTCTGGGATGGAGGAGCCGTCTGAAAGCGGTATGGGAATGGAGTCTTCAGAAGCCATGTCTGCTGATAGCAGTGATGCAGCGGCTCCTCCTGCGCCGGCTCCAGAATCAGACTGTCATGTAGGACAGAGCACTGAGGGACTTGTGGTGAGACAGACAATTCACACATCCGCACATCTCTGTGTCAATCTGCATTAAGCAAAGACATTGCAGGTTAATAGGTAAAAAAATAAACAATTGAAAGTTCTCACCATATTTCCATAGTTGATATACACTCACTGGCCATTTTATTAGGTACACCTGTCCAACTGCCCATTAACACAAATGTCTAATCAGTCAATCACATGGCAGTAACTCAGTGCATGTAGACATGGTCAAGACGATCTGCTGCTGTTTAAACTGAGCATCAGAATGGTGAAGACAGGTGATTTAAGTGATCTTGAACGTGGCATGGTTGTTGGTGTCAGACAGGCTGGTCTGAGTATTTCAGAAACTGCTCATCTACTGGGATTTTCACACACAACCCCTAGGGTTTACAGAGAATCATCCAAAAAAGATAAAAATATTCAGTGAGCGGCAGTTCTGTGGGCGCAAATGCCTTGTTGTTAACAGAGGTCAGAGGAGAATTGCCAGACTGGTTGAAGCTGATAGAAAGGCAACAGTAACTCAAATAACCGCTCATTACAACCAAGGTATGCAGAAGAGCAAAATTGCACAGTAGAAGATTGAAAAAACATTGCCTGGTTTGATGAGTCTCAATTTTTGCTGCAACATTCGGATGGTAGGGTCAGAATTTGGTGTCAGCAACATTAAAGTGTGGATCCATCCTGCCTTGTGGGATATTTTCTTGGCACACTTTGAGGCCATTAATACTAATTGCACACTGTGTCAATGCCAGAGCCTACCTGAGTATTGTTGCTGACCATGTTCATCCTGTTATGACCACAGTGTACCCATCTTCTGATGGCTACTTCCAGCAAGATAACGAGCCATGTCATAAAGAGAAAATTGTCTCAGACTGGTTACCTGAACATGACAATGAGTTCACTGTACTCAAATGGCCTCCACAGTCACCAGAGTCAATTCAGTAGAGCACCTTTGGGATGTGGTGTAATAGGAGGATGTGCAGCAGACAAACTGCAGAAACTGCGTGATGCTATCATGTCAATATAGACCAAAATCTCGGAGGAATATTTCCAGTACCTATGCTACGAAGAATTAAAGCGGTTTTGAAGGAAAAAGGCTACTAGTAAGGTGTACCTAATGAAGTGGCCAGTTAGTGTAAGTTATAGTATTAAGAATTGCAAAAAAATGGTTGTATTACAAGTTTTCTAAGATGTTTTATATATTTAGAACAACATACTTGTAGAATGAGGCATTATTTAGATCAATATGCACAGGTTTGCATACATTTCTTGCATGAAGTCTGAAAATTGAAGGCAAATTTTTTGTATTGGAGCCAAATGTTTTTACTAAGTGGACTTTGTGAATTTATATCACTCTATAAATGAGAAAATACTGCAAACTTGTAGAATAAAAATATTATTTTATGTAATTATGTATGTACATATCTGTAAAAACTATCAAAATACTTATATGAATACAGTTTGGTGTTTGCAAGTGCTGTTAAAATGGAGATTCATAGATTTATGCAGGAAAAGAAAACTCAGAGAAAGCGGCATTTAAAAAAATATATTTTGTTATTGAAATTTACAAACATATATTGATTTTTATTAGACTGAAAAGAACATTTTATGGAAAATTTGATAGCTGCTTGTAAAAACAGTTTTTGCCTGTATTCTCTCGCCTTAATGAAAATTTGTATGTGTTCTAGGTTTTCATCCCAGAGACGAGCTCCAGTACAGATGTGCGAAGAGTTCATCTTCCAGACTCTTCTTCTGTGGCGCAGTCCACCAGTGTGTCCAGCGTCTCCACAGTGACACAGTCAGTCCTGGTGTCGGAGTCTGTCCAGGTGCTGGTTCACTCCAGTGCTGTTTCTGAAGGAGGAATGATGGTTTCTGACTCCACCGCTTCCACCTCCTCGGATCTCGGCTCAGCTATTGACAAGATCATCGAGTCCACCATTGGACCCGACATTATGAATGGTAGAAAAAACCTTTTTTTACACATCCAAAGTAGCTAATATGTAATCTTAGATTTTTATCTAGTACTTTTTTATCCTAATAGTGTGCCTATGTCTTTTTTACAGGATGTATTGCAGTTACAAGTGCAGAGGATGGCAGTGCAGAAACCACACAATATCTGATTCTCCAAGGTCCTGATGATGGTGAGAAAGATCCCAAAAATCTAAAATATTCTGCATATTGCATATTCTGTAGAGCTTTTCAATCTATGCTTAACTCTGGTTGTTATGAAACTGCTTTTAAAACCCTGCCACAAAATTTGTGCTAATCCTGATGTGGTGCCAAACATTTGCAATGTGAAACCATGGCATTTGAGTATTTTACATGTAGATCACGTACCTCACATTCACATGCTGTGACCAGTCAATGAAACACTGTGCATTATATATAGTCATTTCAACATTTGGGAGAAAAAAAATATCAAATTCCATGTATTTTTATTCACCACAGATAAGGTGCAGGACCACTTTAGGAAGTGGTTAATTTGCAATGGTGTTTAGTTTAATTCACTTGTAATTAGATCAATGAAAATGCTTCTTAAAAGAATAGTTTTCCCAACAATGCTAATTTATTCACCATTCATTTATTCATATATTCGAGTGGTTTCCAACACTTATGAGTTTTTTTCTCTGTTAAACACAAGTTATCATGAGGTATGTTGTAAAACAAGTTTGGAGCAAGTGGAGAGTGATTAAATAATGACAGATTTTCTTTTTTTGAGTGTACTATCTCTTTAACACTAGTTGTAAGCAGTGCCCAAAATATGAATTAAAGTTAAAAACAAATATCAAGTTAAAGGGGACCTATTATGCAGTTTTTTTACAAGGTGTAAATTAAGTCTCTAGAGTGTGTATGTGAAGTTTCAGCTTAGAAGGACTTTCCCCTTCTGATGTCAATCAGAGTGATTCTGCAGAATGTAGGCATGGAATGATAACCGTTTTTCAAGGTATACCGCGGCTTGGAAAAGTCAAGGTTTTAAAAGCGCAAAAATTTTCTGTAATACCGTTACAGAAAAATCTGTAGAAGGTATCTGTAAGATTTTTTTATTTACATTTTTTAAGGACAACAGTACCTTCAGCAGAAAAAATGTCCAAAGATGGCATTTTAAATTGTAAAGAAATCTGTATTTTTTTAAACTAATGAAGACAGCAGAAGTGAAAGATTCATTCAAATTGTTTAGCCTGACCCTGTTTACAGTTCCAAAATATTATAAATCTTTTAAAAAATAAAATATATTGTTTTAAGGGGAAAAATTATATATTTTAGAGCATAAATCACAATACCGTGATACAGGAAACCATGATATTTTTATCCAAGGTTATCATACCGTCAGAATCTTATACCGGCCCATGCATAGCAGAATGTTATTATGATGTGTGATTTAAAAAAAACTAAAAATAATCATTTTTTACCATTATAAGCGGATTATATTCACAGACTGTTGTCACACAACTGTGTCTAAACCACTTATAAAAGGGATCTTTGCATAATAGGTCCCCTTTAATGTTGTTTTGTATAAGATAAAAAAATATTTAAATTAAAAATAATTCTCACCAGATTTTTTTGTATTTTTGAAGTTTTGTAATATTTTGCACAGAAAAATACATCAAAAAAGGGTTTTAAACACCATAAGCATGAAAACATAGCAGCTTTTTGGACAAGCTATCCATTCAAGACACTGTCAATAGTTAAGTAAATTGACCTTTTCATCTAGTTAATTTCACAATATGTTAGTGTAACAAATATAGAATTTCAATTATGAACACTACTTATACTTTTAAAAATGAAAAAGTATAAAGTTGATAATTGCTATAATGTGTGCTGCCATCTGCCACTATCATAGCAGAAAAGACTTGTCCACTGAAGCATATATATCTTTTAGATATTTCATTACCCCTTTTCCTTGTGTGCAGGAGCTCCTATGGTGGCTCAGATGTCTTCCTCTGCGCTCTCCAGCCGCATTGCTATCGAAGCCCTTGCAGATGGACCAACCTCCACTTGCCTGGATCAGCCAGACCTGTCAGAAAACCCTCAGGGCAGCATGGAGCCCGACCAGCCTGGACACTCAGGATACCGTGAACACGACGACGGCAGTAGCAGCAGCAGCAGCCGCCCAGACCAACCCCAGCACTCCCAATACATAGACCCAGACCAGACCAGAGAGGCTCGCTACATCCAGTGCTCTGCAGACGAACCAGACCAAACTCCTCGTCATTCAGGGGTCAACGACTATAACCTGGCAGACTCAGAAGAGCCTTTACAGCGCTATGCAGCTGAATGCAGTGGTACGAATGATATCCCTCATAGAAGCTCGTATCGCTCGTCCCGCTATGTTGTAGAGTGCAGTGATGGGTACTTGGAGTATGGAGCGGAAGGAGAGGATCGGCCTCAGCATTCACGTTACATCGACAGCAGCATGGATGACAGGGAGCACGTCTCAGCTTCAGAACAGGAAGAAGGTGCGCTAGAAGAGCCCCAGCACTCCTACATGCCGCAGGAATCACTATATGCGGATGAAGGAGCCGTTCAGCACTCCCTGGCGGACACTGTGGGGTCGCAGCTCACTGATCAGATGGACTGCAGCGATAACTTGCCTGGCCCGTACATAAGTAGCAGTGGGACCTACTCTACCAACACAGAGCCTGAGGTGGTGGAGTCTGGGGTGGTGGACGAGCCCGGGCAAAGAACTCCAAACATGGCCGAACTGGAGGAAATGATGGAGGTGGTGATCGTACAGCAGTTTAAGTGCAAAATGTGCCCCTATAAAAGCGTCTCCAAGGATACACTCATCAACCACATGAGAGATAAACACTTTAAACCAACAGGTAAAGTAGGAGGAGGTCATATCATTCATTCATTCATTCATTTCCTTTGACTTAGTCTCTATTTCAGAGGTCACCACGGCGGAATGAACCACCAACTATTCCAGCATATGTTTTATGCAGTAGATGCTGTAGGGATAATTTACAGTTTGAACTCAAAGAATGCTTAGTCTGTCAGATGAAGAAGAGCCGGAGTCAGAGATTCAAATATATAAAGTGTACTGAAGATAGTTTGCAGAAGCTAGCTTCAACACTTGCAATTAGTAGGATGCTCTGCTTACAATCACAAACCAACAACAATTATCCTCTTACATAACATCATTAACTGCGTCATACATATAGGCGTTGTAACCTGATTGGTTAAAGCACAGATGGACTTAGAAAATTTCAAAGTGGGTGCGTGCGTACAACTCTGAGCAATATAACAATATCTCAAGCCTACAAATGTCAGACTTCTACTAGGCTGTTTAGAGCTGACCCCAGATATGTGAAAGGATCTACAATCGACTAGAACACACTCATACACACTCAGAGTACAATCTGTTTCTTACCCAGGGTTAAGTGTACTCTCAGCCGTCTTTATCAAAACCAGTATAATCTACATTCAGGTTGCTATATTCTCACCAGTTGTGGAAAGAGTACTGAAAAATCATACTTAAGTAAAAGTACCATTACTTGCCTAAAAATGTAGTGCAAGTAGAGTAAAAGTATTTGTTGTAAATATTACTCAAAGTATAAGAAAAAAGTAGACCTTTCTAAAGTACTCGAGAGTAGTGAGTATTACGCTGTAAAAAGCTGATGCATTTACATGTAATTTGTGTGTAAACGTAACATTCTGTAGTGCATCTAGCTATTGCCCAGCAGGCACATAAGACAATTATATTAGGTTAGATTTAGGTTGTGATGTCAGGTGACTAAAATTCAATGTCTAGATAGCGTCTAAGGACAACGTTATTTTGATGTCCAATATTGACGTCAAATGACGTTGATATTTGGTAGATTTTAGGTCGTGTTAGAAAGTGACCAAAACCCATTGTTGAGCCAACATTTTAAGCCAATGTCACATTGATGTTAAATACTGACGTCATAATGGTAATGGCCACAGAACCTCAAGCTGCAACATCATTAGACGTTGATTTTAGGTTGGACATTGACGCACTCTCACTTAGAAATACACCAAAATAGTACTAAATGGTTAAGAAATCTAAATAAAAGGCACAACTTCTGTTTTATGCTCACTTTAAATTTCCATCAGTACTGATGCCTACGGGTTTTTTAGGTTCTCGTTCTGGAGGTGCTGTCTCACATGCTGACGGTCCAGGTCAAAGGAAACGTGGACGGGGACGTCCTCGAAAGTCTGAAAGCAAGGCTGGAGCAGTGGTTGAGGTTAAGAAGGAGGAGCAGCCTGAAGAGGAAGATGATGACATTGTTGATGCAGGTGCTCTTGATGATCAAGGTCAGTGGAGTGCAGATTGGATTCTTTATATTTTATCATCTCCTATATTTTAATGCATTTTTATTGTACACAGGTGACAGTGATTATAAACCAGCTGATGAGGAGGCCAGATCCAGACTGGCTGTCAGTCACATCACTCCTCCTCCTTCCTGCTCTTCATCATCTCCCGCATCTACCTCACGGAAACGTCCTCGCAGGATGGTGGGGCCTCCTCGCAAATTTCTTCCAGATTCAGGTTAGGGTTAATCTACCTTTCAAGAGTTCCCACTAAGATATGCTTAGCATTTATATCAGGTTTGGCATGCTGTCCCAGGAGAGAACCCTGAGTTTGGAGATACTTGAGCCCAAGGCTCCCACCTGGTCAATGAGCATATCATGGGATCCGAGATCAGGTAGGTCTCGAGAGCTCCCCCTTAGAAAAGGGAGGAAAAGAAGGAGATGGGGTGGAAGGGGGGATTTTTCCAAAACGAAGATAGAGCAGTAGGAAGAAAAATTATCCATTTATAGCAAGCTTGGATCACTCTGATTGGACTATTACTGATTACAGATGAGCAGCCAGTTGTGCTCAATCATATCACGTGCTCCTCTCGAAATTAGTTTATGAAACTTCACTTTGGGTCACAGAGGTACAATAAGTGAAGTTTTACAAGCTAATTTAGAGAGGAGCATGTGATATTATTGACCTCAGCTGGGCCCTATCGGTAATCATTAGCTAGCCAATGGGATTATTCCAAATTTAACATAAATATCCAGCCCATCCTAACTTTACTCCCTATCTTTGTTTTGGAAGACCCCCCCACATCCATACCTTCTCCCTCCTTTTGAATTTGAGGATCGGGCGACACGGCGCTCATTAGCTAGCACTGCTGCCTCACAGCAAGAGGGTCGCTGGTTCAAGTCCTAGCTGGGCCAGTCGGCATTTTTGTGCTGAGTTTACATGTTCTCCCTGGGTATTCCAGGTTCCTTTCACAATCAAAGACATGTGACACAATTGAATTAGATAATAGTAACAGCCACAAGCACTTAATACCGAGCTTCACTAAATGAGTATGAGTGTGGTTGGCAGTCTATTCCTATAGAGCCATCTTTATTAATCAAGGAATAGGCCAAACAAATTGGGGGAGCTCTCGAAAACAACCTGATCTTCTATCCCTCTAAACGCTCATTGACCAGGCGGGAGCCTTGGGCTTATCTTTCTCCGAGCTCAGGGTTCTCTCCTGGGACAGCATGGCAAACCTGCTTACATCGTCAAGCATTATCTAAGTGTGAAAATATTTAATTTGGGATTGGGATAATCCTACATTTTATGAACAGAGTCACCAGCAGCACCATCTGAAACCAACAATGCAGAGGACCCTCAAGCTCCTGAAGAAGCAAGTTCCTCCGGATTGGAAAATGGATCATCTTCGTTTTCCAATGGGACAGAAGTGGAACCAGGCGTCAGCCAGTCAGATTCTGAGAACAGAGATCCTTCATCAAACACCAGCCCAGATGATCTGGAGTTCCTGCCCAAAAAACGAGGACGACCTTCCAAACGCTTCCTTCAAAAGAAGTACAAAAAATACATGAATCGCAAGTAAGCATTGTTTGTACTACTTTTTGATAATCCACAGCTGCGTTTGATTGATTGACCTGCTTGTTTGACACTAAATTACATCTTACATGAACTAAATACCCATTAAGCCGGATAAGTATAACAATAAAGAAAAGTACATAGATTTTTTCATTGGAATTGGTATTTGCCAGACGGTGAATTATTAAAAAAAGATCAATCAGAATCCATCCCGCTTTAAAGAGCTTAATCATCTAATTATAAATAGAGCAATATTGTGCATTTTTGTGGATGCTTATACTGTTATTGTTCTTTGCATGAATGGAATGTTATTACAGTCACTGCAGAATCTAGACTATCGAACTCTCTCTTTTTTTATTGAAGTAAGTACTACAGATCCCTCAAGCCTCTGCTCAGACCTCATAACTGCTGGATTTGTGGCTCTCGCTTTCTGTCACAAGAGGATCTCAAATTCCATGTGGATTCTCATGAGGGAAATGACCCTGAACGCTACAAATGCCTGCAGTGCAGTTATCGCTGCAAACGGTGGTCTTCACTGAAGGTAAGTACAAGTGTCCATCATCTAACAAACCTGTTTTATTCGCGCTATTATTTTATTGGAAACTGTAATGTAAATAGTTTTGTAATATCTACAAATAGGGCAATTTATACAATCATGTTGATTTGTATTCATTATTAATAATTTTTCTGTCCCCATCATTATTTGTTTGAATGTAAATGGCCTTGTAAGAGCAATTTTATTTTATTCACTTCTATTAGTAATGTAAATATTTATATTTTATGTGCTTGTAAATAAATGTATTCTTTTTAAGTCATTGTTTTGCATTACTCATTGTTTCTTCTAATTATATAATTGATGTGTGTGTCTAATAGGAGCACATGTTCAACCATGAAGGTACAAAACCTTATAAATGCGATATGTGTGATTACACAAGTGTTTACAAGAAAGACGTGACCCGACACTCAGCCGTCCACAACAAAAGCAAGTAAGAACTGAAAATATCCCCTTGTTTGGTGATCGTTTTATTTTGTCTAATCCTTGAGGTCATCTATATTCTCGTGTACTTTCATATGTGCATTTTTGTTATTATTTGCATTTAGCTTTGTATTAATAAGCTTTCTCATTATAAAATCTTATTTGTTTATAAAAAAAAGGCAGACTGTTTGAAATTCTGCATGTTATTACAAAAATATATGTAAAATTCACACCTGCTTACAGTGTTCGAATGTTCTTTTTTTCTTTTTTTTTAGGAGCCGAAAGATAGATGTGGTAAGATTCAAGATGCAGAAATCATTTTTTGACATGACATATATTACTAACTTTGACCAGTCTGATGAGGGCAGTTTTTCATGCGACAACAGTCTTGTGTCAACCCTTCACAGGTTTCCAAAGTGTCCGAGTTTCCATGTCCCATCTGCAGTCGAGTATACCCCATGCAGAAACGCCTTACACAACACATGAAGACACACAGCACAGAGAAACCACACATGTGTGACAAGGTAAAGCTTTTGAATGCTGCGAATAAACACTGGAGTGAAAAAGTTCAGTTCATAAGGCAAATTTAATGCCTGTTTTGTTATGATTAGTTTAATGATGCTTCAGTTTAGTTCAATACAATTGGTATTGTTGAGGGAGGTTATTCTTTGCTCTAATTACCCCAACTAAACAAGCCAAGGACGACAGTATCAGGAAATACTGCTTTTCATTTACTAAGCTAACACCAGTGTAAATGTGTTGCTTTGCAGTGTGGGAAATCCTTTAAGAAGCGGTACACCTTCAAAATGCATCTTCTCACACACATACAAAACTGTGGCAACAGCCTGTAAGTGAGGACTAGTGCATCCCTATAAAAAATTTACTTGTCTGATAAACATACACTCATAGTATCTATTTATCTTTGATCCTTTGTCAGGTTTAAGTGTGAGTTCTGCGATTACACATGTAATGACAAGAAGCACCTGCTCAATCACCAGCTGTCCCATACCAACGACAAACCTTTCAAATGTGAAGAGTGCAAGTATTCCACAAGCAAAGAGGATTTCCTGGTGTCACACATCGCCATTAAACACACTGGTGAGTGATGTAATTATTAGGACTGTTTATACTTCAGGAAGGGCTGGGCGATTAATAGCAGGCTATTTTCATGCGCATTTTGTCAGTAAAACCGGTTCTAGTAAACATTCAGCACATGCGTTCAGATGGAGTAGCATTTACTACACACTACACAGAGTCTTAGTAAACTGATAAGCTATGCAAAACTCTAATTAGATTTAATCAATCAATCAAAAATGACATGGAGGTAATCATTCTGTGATTTGTGTCACTTTTTGAACTATGGCTCTGTGTAATAAAGGCTGCACGTGAAATTACAACATTACATTTAGGGCAGTGTTTCTCAACCACGTTCCTGGAGGACAACCAGCTCTGCACAATTACCATGACTGTTTCTCAATTCCAAGAATGCAGAGAACAGACTTGTGTTCTTGTGGAGACCATTCTTGCCAGGTCACCTCGAAAGAGAGAACTTGGAAGACCGGGTGAACACAGAAATCATCCTGTGAGAAATGAGATGCTGCATTCTTCCAGGTGGTCACTTGACATTCACGCTTTTTTAACAGAAATTATTTAAACCTTACAGCATTCATACAACAATTAATTGTTTTATTGTTATAACATGTTAAAACCCTTACAAATATACTTTGCACAATACAAATAAAAAAGATTTTAATACGAATTTCAGAAAATAAACAATCTTAAAGTGTTAATGTCATACTTTCACCATCTCATTTAGGGAAACTCCTGAGATAAATAAGTTATGTCTGTGACCTTTAATAAAAAATAGGTATAGAATGCTGTGCTTCCAACCTCCTTTATTTAGCCACAATGACTTCTAGCACTTCTCGAGCAAGTTTTGCTCTAAAGTCTGCATCGGTGCATCCTCAATATCAAGAACACATACGAGAACTTTCACGCATCCTCTGTTGTTGCTGTCTTGAGTTTTGGAACTGAACTTTGAAGGTTGATGATGACGTTACAAGAAAACACAAGGACGCAATATCGCTGAAGAATGCATATTGGGAAACAGCCCATGTCTCCTTAACTAACGACACTTGATTCAAATTACCAGCTCAGCAGAGACTGAAAGACCTGTAATGGGTGTGACAGAAAAAGGAGACATCCAAAACATGCAGTGTTGGTGGTCCTCCGGGAACGTGGTTGAGAAACACTGATTTAGAGGGGTGCAAACAACCTATTGAAGATCCTAACCTATTTCCTGTTTACATTTTTAATTTCTGTAGCTTCAGACAGTCTAATAAGGTCTACATATTGATAAATAATGTTATAGCAGCTGTTTTAGCATTAAGATATGATTGAATTGTTTCTTGTTACAGATATTAAATAGTTTCACAACAAGTAGAAAATGTTCATGGGCAATGTTTTCACTCCAATCTCACATCAAACCAGCCCATTGTTTGAAATAAATCTTTCTGGGAGATTATTTCATAGTCTTGCGTTTATTAGACATAATGAATTAATGAAAATAGTACAATCTTCTGTTTATTCAGCAAGCGCTTTTGGCATTTCCTGGGTTTCTTCATGGGCATTTGGAGTTTCTGTGAGAGCACCCTCTGGCTTTCTGGTGGAGATTTACTACCAATCACATCATGCCTCCCTGACTAGATATGTATAAAAATCACAGCTTTGCTCGGTTGTGTTTGTGATTTCATTTACAATAATCAAACAGGGCTGTTGAATCCTTGATTCTGATTGACTGATGAACATTTTGAGGTGTGCAATTATTTTCATGGAAGCAAACAACTGAAGTAGTTCCAGGCAGGCACTATGCCGAATGATTTCAGTTGTTTTATAGACCACATAATGCTTAAATCTAATCACAGCAAAAGTATAGGCTTTGGTTGAGATAGCTAAGAATCTAATCCCACACATAGCAGTAGTTTGAATGCAACAATGTCTTTAGGTGTGGTAACTGTAATACAAGTGTGATAAATGACTCTAATTCATTGAAGTTGTGTGTTTTTTTTTTTTTAAATAATTCAATAGCTTGTCAACAGTTATTCCTCAATTAAGTTGGTGGAATTTTTTCTGATCTTGTCTGTTCGTCTTTACCCAGGTGAAAAGCCCTTCTCCTGTGAAATGTGCCACTTCATGACGCGACACAGGAAGAACCTGCGGCTCCATGTGCAGTGTCGCCACCCTGAGACTTTCGAAGAGTGGAGTCGAACACATCCAGATGAGCCGATCCGGCGACGGCAGACACCTGTTTTCACTGTGGAGCAGATTGAGGAGCTGAGGTTACAGCATGAAACCCAGGAATTTCAAGGAACCATTGTGAGTACATGGATGTGCATCTTGTATGTAAATGGCAGAAACATTCTAGTATATTTTCTCCAAAGTCTTAACTAATTTTCATTGTAGTAAAAAAGAAAGTAGCAATAAATTAACTTATGCAACTAACGTATGAATGTTTTACTTACTTGATGTTAAATGCATTATATAAATCACTTTTAAATCTATGTCACTATTTTGTTTTTAGATTAAAAAGGTAAAAAAGTACTAGTTCTTTTCAGGAAGATGCAATACATATTATGCTTATTCCATGGTCTGATGAATTCTTCATTTCGATTGGCTGGAATGTGTGCAATAAAATAGTTTAATGCACAGTTAGTTCCAGTCGGTTTCGGTCACTGTTCTAAATAATTTTGCTACCCTCAAACATTAGTAGCAACGATGGTAACTCAATGAGAGTTGCTGGAGCTTTTTACCTGAGACGCATTTCTCTTCTAATCATGAGAACACCAACATGTGCTTCACCAGAGAGTTGTTGGGGGTCAACCTCCTTGACTGTATTCTCAAAGATATTTGTTGAGAGGTGGCTAACTTGTTGTTATGAGTTATTACATATGCCATGTCTTATACACACACAAGATTTCAGTCAAATAGTGAACTGCAAAGACAAATACTAGTTTTAACTTGTGTATATAACCTGGCAAAGGACCATGGAATTAGTGATATAAACAATGGCTTTACATGTATTAAAGAATTTTAAATGCACTTTATGGAGCCAACGTAACACTAATCATTGCATTCAAAATCATTTAACAAATGGCAAACCATCGATTATTTGTTATTGATTTGTTTTTAAACCTAAAGGTAACAGTGGACCCCCTTACTCTCCAAACCATGGAGTCTATAGGGAACACATCTGTATCCCAAGATGCACTGGGCAACACTACCATCATTTACGAGCAAGGTCAGTAGAAAAGTTATCAGTAGATCAATGATTATATCTAAAATATGTGTGTTTTTTAAATTCATCTACACATATTACACCATTCACATTGTGATATTTATATTCAGATTGCTCGCTTAAATGACATTTTTACCTTCTCTAATAGCCCAGAACTCAGACCTCTCAGCGCAGAATGCTCTAGATCTACTGCTAAACATGAGCAACGCCAGAGAACTGCAGGTACTGTATGAATCATTGGTATTTTGTAATAGAATAAATCATAATTCTATTAAAATATAAAATCCAGGGTTCCCACACTTCATAAAAGTACTTTAATTTCAGACATATGAATTCAAAGCCCGTTTGTACTTGTTATAGCATAAAATTGTGTATGTTTGTACTTAAAAACAAACATACATCCTTGAAAGTGCTTGAATTTAAAATTGATGGTGTTATTTCAACAATTGCTGCTTTCAAAAAACTAAATGGAAAAAAAAAAGAAATTCTTCTTTTACAAATGACAAATAATGAATTTTATCAATACTTCAGAAAACTGCATTTGAATATTACCAGTATTGAATTACACTAATTGTATTAAAGTTTTTTAAAGTTGTTTAAAACGGTCAACTTTAAGTACAGGAAAGGACTTTCATGGCACTATATTTGCCCGTGGTGTGAATCGCAAAGATGCTCGATTTCAAATTAGTAGTGATTTAAAAGTCCTTGAATTTGGTGTCCATTAAAGAGTGGGAACACTAATGACATAATTAGGCCATATGTAAATTCAATTCAATTTATCTTTATTTCTATAGTGCTTTTACAATGTAGATTGTGTCAAAGCAGCTTCACATAGAGGATTATAGGAAATTACAGTCAGTTTAGTTCAGTTCAATGTGGTTTAATTTTCACTGTCCAAAGTCCAAACACTAAAGAGCAAATCCATCGATGCGCAGCTCCACAAGTCCCAAACCATGCAAGCCAGTGGTAACAGCAGCTAGGAACAAACTTCACCACTTGACGAAAGTGAAGGAAAAAAAACCTTGAGAGAAACCAGGCTCAGTTGGGCACAACCATTTCTCCTCTGGCCAAACTTATTGTCTAAACACCGGAGGCTGGAGCATGCGGGACGTCCATCGTGGAAAAGCTGCAGGGGGGAGAGGTCACCGGCTGGTGTGCAGGCTGGCCCTTCAGGATTAATGCGAAGACTCGTCTGTCACTGGGGTCTTTTAGGAATTAGTTGCATGCTCTATCTACACTGTTCCATGATCACCACAGCAGCTGCTCAGGATACGGTCTGGTCCAAGATTATGGAAACCTCGGGAATAATAAAAATAGACTAACATAAGCGCAGATCCTGTTCAAATTATAATGTTTTTTGGGAAGTGTTCCTGGCTCCGGTTGCCCTAAATAATGCAGACTAAGCATTTGTGTTTTATGTGTATGCTAATGCAAAGAGATGGGTCTTTAATCTAGTTTAAACTGACAGAGTGTGTCTGCTTCCCGAACTGTGCTAAGACTGTTTCAGAGTTTAGGTGCCAGATATGAGAAAGATCTACTGCCTACAGTTCATTTTGATATTCTGGGAATAATCAATTGTCCAGAATTGAGCATAGTGGACAAGAGGGGCTATAATACACCAGGAGCTCCCTCAAATACTGGGGAGCTAAGCCGTTCAGGGCTTTGTAGGTAGTCAATAAAATTTGTAAAAAAAAAAAAAAATTCACAAATGAATACTTTTCGATGGCGAATAATAAGTTTCTTCACTGTTCTCAGGTGGCGGTGCTGAAAACAGATGGTAAAGCTCTGGAGACAGGGTCATGGTCCGGATCTGGCTCTGGGAGTGAAGGCTCATCCTTACAGCCTCAAAAGATTGTTACCTTCCATGTGTCAGAGAATGGAGACACTTTGGTGCAGGAGGCGTTTGAAACAGCAACGGGGGCCGTGGAGCAAGAGGAGACTGCTGTGGCACAGGAAGTGGAACAGGAAGTGGCACAGATTGGCATTGGTTCATATGAAGGTGCTGATTTCAGTGTGGTGGAGCAGACTTCTGAGGAGACAACACACAGGTACTACTACTGAATGTCAAAAACAGACAATAGGTGTGTTTCCATTACAAATGTGTGTAAAACTGCAATATTGTGTTGATTAAAGGGGTGATTAAATATTATTGTGAAGTGTTATGAGACTTTAAACTTATTCCCTCTCGATAAATCATTCCAACAATCACACAGTGACACAAATGTGTGTTTTTTCTGGAAGGTCAAAGTGTGCGTGATTTCACCTGTGGATTTAGAATGAAGATAAACACAAACTTTTTAAAGTTGTGCAAATGCATGTTGTAAAATATTTTTTCCACTAATAAAAGGTCCATATCTATAAAAAAATGACTTTTGTGTACACCATGTGACATGTGGATGCAAAAAAAATAAAAAATAAAATGCAAATAATAAAATTACTAATTAGGATTTAAATTTTTTGCAAAATATTTAATATTATTTTGCACAAATTGAAAGGTTATGGAATTTCCTAATCACCAATGTGAGGTATTTATGTCATCATGTCTGTGTGTGTGTGACAGCAGTTTAGAGGAGCCCTCAGCAGAGCCACAGGTGATGGAAGTGAGTACTGAACCCTCTACACCTCTCAAAGAAAATAAAGAGAAGTTTTACGTGAGCTCAGGCTTGACAGACGGAGTCCTGCAGCAGGTTGAGGTGAGACTGGCTTTTGTAAGTATTCAGATAGAACAACCAATAGCCCCAATGGAAAGTTAGTTAAATTTGATGAAATTCTCTTCCTGCAGCTGAGCAGTGAAGCTCCAGCTTCTCCTCCACTGTCTCCATCCCCTCATTCTCAACAGCTGAACGCCAAACGCTTCTCATGTCGCATCTGCATGGAGGCTTTCCATGGCCGATCAGATATGGAGAACCACAAGAGAGCGCACATCGACCCCAAAACATTCAAATGCCCCGATTGTGACTTCACAGCACCTTCTTGGCCAGAAGTCAAGGTGTGTTGGGTTGAGTTTTTTTTATGGTGTTTTTTTCAGGTATTGCTTTTCTTGTATTGTGTGATGTGGCTGTTTGTAAAGGAAATAAATATACACTCACCGGCCACTTTATTAGGTACACCTGTCCAACTGCTCATTAACGCAAATTTCAGTTCAGCCAATCCCATGGCAGCAACTCAATACATTTATGCATGTAGACATGGTCAAGATGATTTGCTGCAGTTCAAACCGAGCATCAGAATTGGGAAGAAATGTGATTTAAGTTATTATGAACGTGGCATGGTTGTTGGTGCCAGACGGGCTGGTCTGAATATTTCAGAAACTGCTGATCTACTTGAATTTTCAAACACAACCATCTCTAGGGTTTACAGAGAATGGTCAGAAAAGAGAAAATATCCAGTGACCTGCAGTTCAGTGGGTGCAAATTCCTTGTTGATGCCTGAGGTCAGAGGAGAATGGCCAGACTGGTTCCAGCTGATAGAACGGCAACAGTGACTCAAATAACCACTCGTTACAACCAAGGTATGCAGAAGAGCATCTCTGAACGCACAACACGTCCAACCTTGAGGCGGATGGGCTTCAGCATCAGAAGACCGCCCCAGGTGATACTCCTGTCAGCTAGAACAGGGAATTGAGGCTACAATTCACACAGGCTCACCAAAATTAGACAATAGAAGATTGGAAAAACATTACCTGGTCTGATGAGTCTCGATTTGTGCTGCGGCATTCGGATGGTAGGGTCAGAATTTGGCGTCAACAACTTGAAAGCATGGATTCATCCTGCCATGTATCAACTGTTCAGGCTGGTGGTGGCGGTGTAATGGTGTGGGGGATATTTTCCTGGCACACTTTGGGTCTATTTGGGTCATTTGAGCATTGTGTCAACGCCACAGCCTACCTAAGTATTGTTGCTGACCATGTCAATCCTTTTTGTAACCACACTGTACCCATCTTCTGATGGCTACTTCCAGCAGGATAACGCACCATGTCATAAAGCGTGAATCATTTCAGACTGTTTTCTTGAACATGACAATGAGTTCACTGTACTCAAATGGCCTCCACAGTCACCAGATCACAATCCAATAGAGCACCTTTGGGATGTTGTGGAACAGGGGATTCGCATCATGAATGTGCAGCCAACAAATCTGCAGCAGCTGCGTGATGCTATCATGTCAATTTGGACCAAAAACTCTGAGGACTATTTCCAGTACTATGCTGAATTTATGCCACGAAGGATTAAGGCAGTTCTGAATGCATTCTGAGTCCAACCCTGTACTAGTAAGGTGAACCTAATAAAGTGGCCGGTGAGCACTGAAAGGAAAAACAATGCTAACCAGAAACAAAATGTTCCTCACCATTTACTCAAGTAGTTCTACACTTTTTTATTACTTCTGTTAAACCAAAAAAGCATATTTTGAAGACAACTAGAAACCTGTAACCATTGACTTCAATAGTATTTGTTTTTCCTACTATGGTGATCAAGGGTTACAGGTTTCCAGCTTTTTTCAAAGTATCTTTTTTTATGTTCAACAGAAGAAAGAAACTCAAAGTTTTGGAACCACTTGAATGTGAGTAAATGTTCATTTTGGGGTGAACTATCCCTATAAGGAGCTGTCAGCGCTGATATTCAGATTTTAGAAAATGGTATGCTCTCTGAATGTAGCTATTAAAGAGACAGGATCCTTAAATTATTTGTTTCAGACACTCTGAGAAAAGAGTTGATTGTTTATTGCAAAACACTGAATGAATGTAAAACTGTTGCAAATGGATGTAAAGCATTTGACTTCCAAAACAAATTGAAGGCACTTCAATATAACATTGTGTTTAAAAAAGCACATAGACTAACAAAATGTAAGTGTAGTGGAGGTAGCTTTGGATTAAAGTCTCTGCCTGTGTAAAATAAATATAAATGTGTATATATATATTTTTTTTTTATCCTAGACTCACATGGCCTTGCATGCATATTTGAGGCCTCATAAATGCACCAGCTGCAGTTTTGCCTCTAAAAACAAGAAAGACCTGCGACGCCACATGATGACACACACCAATGAAAAGCCTTACTCCTGCCAGGTGTGCGGACAAAGGTGAGCAACTGAGAAAGAGCCATTCAAATAAATTAGTTGAAGGATTTGTGCTGTTTACATTATTAATACAAATAGAGCCATAAATGCTTTCCCAACTTGGAAAAAGTAGTTTGTCAATGTAAATTACACACGCTCTGGCCATCCAAGATGCAAGAGATTTTTTAAAAGAAGATTTGTAGCTGAAACTGTAATAAATTGCTAGTGTAAAAGTGTAAACAACACAGAAACACATTGTCTTTCATACGGAAACTCTCAAAAATAATTTTTAGGTTCAACCGTAACGGCCATCTGAAGTTCCACATGGAGAGGCTTCACACTCAGGAGCCGTCTCCCCGTAAAGCTCGCTCCGTCCCATCACAGCAGACCATCATCATCAACAGCGATGAAGAAGCTTTAGCCACACTGCAAAGTAAGTGCTGAAATTAATATAATTGAGTGGAGGAACTATGACGTCAATTTATATGCAAAAACCTGGACGCGAGTTCCGGTCTCCTTGTCCAAAAGTCAGTGGGTTTTTTAAATGGGATTTTGGTTAAATCGCTTAAATAAGGTTTGTGGCTACCACAAACTCGAGATACTTTCATGTTTTGTTTTACAACATAAAACACATCAGTTACATCCCACTTTTGATTTATTTATTTTTTTTATCGGTTACACTTCTTTTAAAAGACGGTTGCTAACTGGGACTACAGGTGATGTCGGAGACATTATACGTCATTAAGCTGAACTGGTCTTGAATGCAGCCCGCTTTAAATACAGCTTGCGTTGGCCATTTGGATTTGTCTGTTATTTGGTTAAGTATTTTCATAAATAGTATTTTATATAGATTGTAGTATTTATTTATTTATTTTTATTGGGCCTTCATATTGTGTGTAAATAATGACTTGTAAAGACCAGCATGACAGATTCATTTGTTTCATCAGGGTCAGGGTATCATTTATTTGAATAAAGCTACTTTATGAAGATACTGCTCACCATAGGGCTACCTTTCTCTTCCCCGCTTTCAGTAATGCAAATGTGTGCATACATTATTAAAAATATATAAATATTTACTTACATTTTAACATGATCATTTTACACTAACATCAAGTGATTCATTTATTTTTTTTATTCATCTAAACAATTTTTTACCTTTACTTTTTGTAACTATAAATGCAATGTTTACACTACTTTTTTAACTCTTTTACACTTACTTTAAAACGTATATCATATGTGACTGTATGGGCTGCTTTTCTCTGTACTTCATAACAAAAAAGAATTTTGATGTTCTCTATGCATGATGGGATTTGCATGGATTTGATAGACTTTTACTTCATTTTTGTCATCCATGAAAAAGAAAATGGGATTTGTAATTGACAGTCATAGCTAGGTTTTCACTAAGGTTAATGGGCTATGTGCACACAGGCAACACACTTAATATTAAATGTCTTATGATAAAAATATATAAGCACATTTCTAAAACGTACAGGTACATGTTTTAAAACTTATACAACGACTGTAAAGCAAAACAAATGTATTTCTCATGGGGAAACTATCCAAAAGGCATGTACTGTAGGTCTATATAAATGTCGTGTGAGGATTATCCGGTTGGACAAAGCGTGTAAGTGTAATGAACTGTGTTTGAACACAGAGCTTATTATTTGCAATCTTCGAAAAGTCTATGGGAAAATCCTAGGGGGATTTTATTGAGGTTACCAGTTTTATGCTAGCAGCCGATTGGCCTACAAGGTAACATCATAGTTCCTTCACTCTATAGTTACACAGCTATGATCTGTTTGTTTGATACATCTTGTTACTTTGTTGCATTATACTTCTTGCTCTGTGTTTTGTAGATTTGCAGGCGGGTCAAACGGTCATCAGCCCAGAGAGGCTACAGCAAGCTTTGGGTCAGGAACACATCATTGTGGCTCAGGATCAAAGTCTTTCTGACCAGGTAGTGCACAGTTACACACTTTCTCTTTCTCAGCCTGTACTTGATGTTGGATGGTTATGGAAAATCACAAAGAAGAGTTAAATTTGAGATTGTATCTAATACAAGGTGGTTTAGATTTTATAAAGTGATAAATGTATAAATATATTATAAATTTAGGTTTTAAATTCATGTTTTTGACAAAATGCTTCTTTTATTTAGGAGGAAGCCACATATATTCAGCAGATCACGACAGTAGATGGACAGACCGTACAGCACTTAATGACCGGAGACAACCAGGTCACTGAGGTATGACTCATTTATTAAAGCTGATTGCAGACAAGCAGTAAACACACACTCAAAAGTTTGGTTTTGAACAGATTTTTATTTTGAACTATACTTACTAAAATATATCAAATAAAAAGTTTTTTTTCCCCCACCCTAATTTTAAAGTCCTTAAACTTTTTGTTTAAGGACTTTTGCAGAAAAATAGTAAAACTTAGTGGTTTGGAGGATAGTGGAAAGTATAAAGATTTTAAATAACAATTAATTTATATTTTGGTGCTATGCTATGTGTTTTATACCAGAATTTTTGGTCAAAATCAAATGATTCTTGCTATAAATATGCCTGACAAGATTCTTAGGTCTATTAGGTCAGTAACTATTGTTACACTGAATTATATTTTAGTTTGTGTCTTCTCTCAATCATTGTAAAAAAAGTATGACAGCCATTACACTGCAAATAAAACAAGTCAAGATCAAGTGAGTTACTCGTTAAGCAAAATAATATAAAAACAAAATATTATTTTTCTTTTTCACTGGCATATTATTTTGCTTGTTTTAATGAAAAACTGCCTTAATGTTGAAATTTTTTTGTGAAAACAAGACTATATTACTTTCTTGTTGTTACAAGTTTATAATGTTTAAAAGGGATGCTGTAAGATTTAGGTGAGACATATGTAATGTGTGCGAAAGGCAGGAATTGACTCAGAATTTAAGCTTGGTTTAAACAAAAGATCTAACAATAATAATGTAAAAAAGAAAATAAACATTTACAAAATTTTCTTTAAACGAAAACAATGAGTGTAAGCCAAATCAAAGAAATTAACAAAACAGAACAATCCTTAAATCTAACGTCTAAACTAGGCAACAAAAATAATGAAAAGAAATAAAAATAAATAAATCTGAAGCGCACACGACACCCAATCTAAACAAATTAAACTACAAAACTCAAAATTACACAGGGGGCAAAACACTCAAACTAATCTAACAAAAGCAAGCTAAACTAAAACAAACCTAACAAGAAGGTCATAAGGCTCAGTTTAGAATTACACAACAAGCATCAATGCGTTTACTCAAAGCCAGCTAAGTTTAACAAGTAAACTCAAATTAGCACAGTAAAACTAAGATAATAAATCACCAAATAGCCTAAACATGCCAAAAACACAAAAGGGTGGAGCAGAAAGGAATGCAGAGGCAGAGCACACCACACATCGATCTGTTGGAGCTTTACATCCTTGTGGCTTGTCCAGGGATTGGTGGATCTGGCACTGTCATAACTATGATGGACAGTTAACTGAACCAATAAGAAACCTAAGAGTGGAGTGAGAAGCGGAGAGAGGAGGATGAGGAAAATAAATACACAAAACTAACATGGAACATAACACTCCCATCCTTAAGAGAAAAGTGTAGGGATAAAATCCAAAACAATATATAGTTTTAACAAATCCTACTCCCAACCACTTTTCTTTTCTTTTTCCTTAAACTCTGATTAACACTTCGGCCAATATATTTTCTGATCTTCAAAGTAAAAAACTAAATATTTGCAGTGTATGTTTTGATTAGGGGTGAAATTTACAAGACACATTTTAATATATGAAAAAAACAAAAGCTATATCACACTTAAAGTTTTGATTCTTGAAATGAACACCAGTAAGTCTTCATTTTCATATTCTTTGTCTTAAATGGTAATTTTAAAATTGCTGCCTCTTCCGCCCTGTATTTGCTCAGGTCCAGTATATCATCTCTCAGGATGGAGTTCAACATTTGCTCCCAAGAGAGTATGTGGTGGTATCTGATGGGAACCACATTCAGGTTAGTCTTTGTGCTTTACATCATTCATAACCCAAGAGTCCAGAATTCCTCATGGTTTTTGAAGAACTGTTCACTAATTGTTCGTCTGATCTGTAACTGCAACCCGAGAAGCATTTTCAGCTTCTTTTATGGTTGGATGTTATGTTTCATCATTATGATTAAAAACCTGACTTTGAATTGCAGATGGAGGACGGGCAAATCGCTCACATTCAGTATGAACATGATGGGACGTTTCTGCAGGAACAACAGGTGGAGTCCTGAGGACAATACAAGCACACTTTTTTTTCATGTTGTAATTACTATAACTTAAATGTGACATGATTGCTTATAGATACTTGAGCTGTCTGTGTATACTTAACATTAACAGTAAAACCAATGCATAATGCATCGTCTTAACTAAATCAGAAACTTTTATTGTTTTGTTTTTTCATGTTTTTTTTTCTCATTTTGAACCTTTACATAACAATGGCATTTTAGGGGGGCTGAAAATTTAAACCTTTGAAAACTGGTTTTAAAGACCAAGTTTTTAAAAAATGATACAGATTTAAATAAAAATTTAGTCTTGTAGATTACATGGCATGTAAGTGTACAATGACAACAATACAACAATGGCAAACTCATTCATTTTCTTTTCGGCTTAGTCTCTTTATTAATCTGTGGTCGCCATAGCAGAATGAACCGCCAACTTATCCAGCATATGTTTTACGCAGCAGATGCCCTTCCAGCTGCAACCCATCACTGGGAAACATCCACACTCATTCACACACACACACACACACACACACACACACACACACACTCCTACACTACGGTCAATTTTAGCATAACCAGTTCACCTGTACCACATGTCTTTGGACTGTGGGGGAAACCGGAGCACCCGGAGAAAACCCACGCAAACACGGGGAGAGAAAGTTTGGAGAAATTATATAAAGAGAACATACAAACTCCACACAGAAACACTAACTAACCCAGCCCAGGCTCGAACCAGTGACCTTCTTGTTGTGAGGCGAACGTGCTACCCACTGCACCACCATGTCGACAATGGCAAACTATAAGCATCAATTTCTCTTTATACTTTATAAAGAGAAATTGCCTGACGTTAATAGAACAGCATTTTTGGGCCTTTTTCAGAGTCATGTGAATGGAGACAGTTTTGACAAAGCTGTCCTGTATGCAGTACATTTTAAAAGACAAAAAGAAAACTAATTCTGTTTATAGTACATCATTTCTTTATGTAAATATACCCTGATGTATGTGTAATTCTCCTCTGTATTGTGTGTCAGATTGCTCTGTCTCAGGATGGACAGATCCAGTACGTTCCCATCACTAGCGAACAACAGGTTGTGGCTCCTGAAGACCTGGAAGCAGTCGCTCATTCAGCAGTCTCTGGTATGACCTTTTACCCTACAAGTTTTTCACTTAAAGTGCAAAAAAAACTATTTACTACAAACTTTTATGGCTGACAAGATTGGAAACAAAATTATATTGTGGTGTTTTAGGAATTATTGTTATGAATACAATTTCACCAGATGACTTAATTAGCTATATTTGGAAAGAATTTGTCATTTTATCTTGATTGCGATGTAAGGGAAGTGCATCTGTATGAAATATAATGAACAATTTAAAAACATAGAAAAATCCAATAGTGCAAAGATATAAATAAAATTTATTTCCCAGAGATGGGTTGCGGCTGGAAGGGCATCCGCTGCGTAAAAACGTGCTGGATAAGTTGTCGATTCGTTCCACTGTGGCGACCCGGATTAATAAAGGGACTAAGCCGAAAAGAAAATGAATATATGAATAAATAAAATTTAACGGTGCTTAATGGTTTTTTGGGGAGTCTAACAGTATCCAGCATTCAAAAAATGACTTTTCAGCTTGTTCAAACTACTTAAAACATTGCAATTCTTACATTTTGTTTGAGACAACTTAATTCTTTTATGTTCAATACACTTGGGAGAACATGAAGGAATTGAGTGGAACCCAACATTTTTTACAATGAGATACAGAAATTGAACAGTCAGTAAAGTAACAAAATACAAATTATGAAATACAAAAGCTACAAATGTTACAATTTCTTCTGACCAAATGCATAACTTGCTTTAAAAGCTTAAATGTTCACTCTTATTATGGTTACATTTTGCTCTGTCTCTGTGTTTGTGCTCGTCTGTGCGTGTGCATGTGTGTATGTAGCTGTTGCAGATGCAGCGATGACTCAGACGGTTTACACTGAAGCCACACCTGAACAACTGGAACAACTGCAACAGCAGGGCATCCAGTATGATGTCATCACTTTTACTGAGGAGTAGAAACAAGACACACACATATTATTTATTAACGACATCAACACACACACACAGACAGACAGACAGACAGAATATCTGAAGCTTATCTCTGCTCTAAATGAGCATCACAAACTGAGCTGATCATAACTAAGACTTCTTCCGGAATCATCAGTCATTTATAAGGTGAATGTACAGTTAGATCCTCTCAAAATATGATTTATGACTTTGTAAATATTTAAAGAAATTTATCTTTGTGTGCCTACAATGTTTTGCCTTGTAAAGGAAAAAGAAATATGTATAGAGAATCCTGTATTTAAGAAGAATAATGGACATGTCGTTGTGGATGCTGCTTTAATGACAGTCTGTATATAACGGTAGGCTGGAGGATTGACATCATATTGCTATGAAACAGTTCCTAGCTGTAGCTAAAATGCTCATACGGAAGGTTTTGATCATTTGCTGTTTCATCTTTAGCTTTCTCAGTTTTACAGATATGTCTTTCTTTAAACATGGCTACAGACAGGAACTTTAAATGCATACCAAATAAATCAAAACCTCTTTATCTGAATTTATCACTGATTTTCTTGCATTCGTCGTGGTGCTATCATATTGTACAATCCTGGTTTTACAAAGCTGTTGTCTGCTGCATATGATGTAATAACATTTATACTTGTATACATAATTATTTTTGATAATTATCAAACTATCTATTTTTAAAATAATATTCAATTTTAAAGCTTCTAAGACAAAGACATCTGATCCTCATTATACAGCTGGGGTCATCTACAATTATACCTTTTAATTCAGTTAGAAGTCTTGATGGTCAGTTGTCCTACATTGGTCACATAACAAAGCTTGCACGATCATGCAGGTTTTCTTTACACAAATTAGAAGAATTAGACACTTTGTTGTAACTTCTTGTCCAAGCACTTGTGATTTGTATATTAGACTACTGCAATGTTCTTCAGGCTGAACTTCATCATTCGCTGTGAAACCTCTTCAGCAGATCTAAAATGCTGCAGCTCGTCTGGTCTGAGCTTTATTTAGCCCAATAGAGTCCTCTTCACACATCAATATCAGGGGAAAATTAAGCTGGCTTTCTTTCCTCTTGTCCCACTGAATCATGGTGAGTTTGAGTCTTTTTCTCTTGTTTTTTTTGGAAAATCATAGCACAAATTCTGCCATTTTATTGAAGCAACTTCCTTGATTGTATGTTTTGGAATTTAATACCAGGGCTGTAATCTATTTCAGCTACATTAAATTTATTATTCATACATTTAGTTTATAATAATACTACACATATCGCGACAATTTAATCAGCAATAGAATATGGGATCTATTTTCTCTATCTTTAGATGCATTTTTTAATGCTCAGTAATAGTTTTTCAAGCTTGAATCCAATTGAAGGATTCAAAACTTTTTGTTTTTTTGGGGAGAATGACTTTAGCATTGCTTTTATCCTTTCATAATCTTCTTTGGTAGTTTTGAAGTATTTTGCTGTGCTGTAAATCAATGGATATTATTTTTTAATAATGAGTTTGTGACCTAAAAAATAAATAGAAATGTTAAAATGTATGTTTTTCCTCTAATAGCCTTAAGAGATGTCAGCAGAGTAAAATCAGCTCCTTTTTCACCAAAATCCACCATCAAACCTGCAGTCCAGAGCTCTTCTCCATCTACACCCAGTGTTTCAGAGGAACCAGCTGATCAGTCCAGGTAAATCAAATCACAAATATGACCACACTTCATCCATTTTACACCTCCAAATCATAATAGACATTAATCTGTCTGTGGAAACCAAAACATGAAGCAGTGATGGTTGGAGGACATCTTACGCACTAGCTGCTGTTTTAAATGCTCTGATGTTTAGAGTTTGAATTGA
>CAIGQZ010032240.1:6504745-6523566 GCA_903798205.1 Danio tinwini | reverse complement strand
ACGTATGAAATAGGTTGCTGTAAGTTAAATCATTGGGAGTGCTACCACATTGTAAACAACAGAGGACATGTGAACTCTCTTTATCAAGGAAGAATATCCAGCACTATTTTCAATAGAGTACTTGAAGTAACAATTACAAATCTGAGTGTTGTGGATGCTGGCATATACAGATGTGGTGTTGCAGGGATTGTTATCACCTATGAAGATGTTCAAGTTACAGTTAATAGTAAGATTTTCTGTTTCTAAATTGAAGTTGTATGTTTGTAATCAGAAATGATTGGATGTTGCTTCTCTTTAATTATAAATTAAACAATACATTTGTGAAAACAATAATTGAATACACTTATATTTTCCATAAATAGACTTAAGAGTTTTAAGTGGAGTGAACACAGCCCCTCTCTTACCAAAAGCCACAATCAAACCAACCGTCCTGAGCACTTCTCCATCTACACCCAGTGGATCAGAGCAACCAGCTGAAAAATCCAGGTAGATTGTGTCACAAATATGACCAGAGTTCAGCCATATTTAAATTAATAGTCATTCATCTGTTTAAACAGTGATGCCTGGAGCACATTCCACACGCTAGCTGTTGTGTTAAGTGTTCTGGTGTTTGTGGTCATCTCATTGATGCTGCTTGCATATCGAATAAAGAAGAAAAAAACAGGTTGGTAAATGAACGAAGATCAATTTTAATAACCCAATAACTTTTTTTGGCTGAACTTGTTGTTTCACCCACAGATAAAAGTGAAAATTATGGTAATTGTGGTTCTTCTAACATCACCATGGTAAGGAGATTGTAGCTACTTCTCTATTGACTTATGACTAGGGCCAGACAGAATCTGCGGAAGTTTTTTGCAATTTCTGCGGAGAATTTTGGTAAAAATCTGCGGATTTCTGCATAATTATTTTGGAAGTCTCATAACTAAAACCTTAATATGTGAAATATGTGTAATTTAAAAACTGAATAAATTCAGATTTACACACATTTACTCAAGTAAATAAACAGATTAATGATGGGCTAAAAATCTGCGGAATTCTGCACGCGCAGATTCGGTGTGGGCCTACTTATGACCATGTGGATTTAGTCCCTTAGCAAATACATTTATATTACAGATGCAACACATTTAATAGTAGAGACTCGCCTCAATTACACACACACACACACACACACACACACATAAAATCCTAAATACCAAAAAAATAAGCAATAGTATTGTATATCTTTACTGTTAAATATACAGTACTTTTCACATTGCAACTTTAAAATACAGTAACATACCGCATAAGAGTCAAACAGTAAAATAAAGTTCATATTATACAGTTAAATACTGTGTAATTTACAAAAAATCGTATACTGTTATGTAAAAATGAAAACAATGAATGAGCTGTTGTATAAATGTGAATATCAAGAACATTAGTTATTTATTATAACATTACGTTCTTATTAGACATTTCATGAACAAGATCTGAATGATTTTAATTAAACCTCTCCCCATTTAAATTATTGTCATTTATGTTTCCCAAAAACACCAAATTCTCCATTTACTGTTTCATAAATGACTCATGACATTTGGTGACCCGTAGTTGAACTTTTTTTTAACATTTCTTTATTCATGCTGTCCTAGTTTGCCAGTTTCATTATCTTTTAAAAGTGAACAGTTTGATCATTTAAACAGGAGGGATGATTTCTGAAATGTCAGCAGTTTTCTCCACAGGAGCAGGATGATATCACCTACTGTATGGTGGACTTCTTACCCTACCAGGATCAATGCCAAATATATGCCAATTTCCAGATCCATCGTCCAGAAGACACTGCTAATTCAGTCATAGTGAAAGAATATGTAGAATATTCCACAATTTCGCAACCGCTGCCATAAACATTTGCAATTTCTTTAATTGCTTTGACTTCTTTTGTTGGTTTTGGTTGTTCAATTCTGTTTACAAGAAGTGATCATATTAATCCATATAAAAGCTGTTTTGTTGTATAAACTATACAAATGCTGGCTTCTACACAATCAATTTGTGTTGGGACAACATGAAGGAATTAAGTTAACTTATTAGTTATTACAAATGTAAGAGGATTGAACATAAAACAATTAAGTTTTCTCAAAAAACAACTTTGTGGGGTTTTTTTTAAATAGTTTTGTTTCAGCTCATTTTAAATGTCATTTTAACAAACAGCAAGCATTAAGATTTTTGAGTGTGTGCTAATAATAATAAATATTTACTTTTCTCAGAAATGTGTATCTCATCTATATAAAGCTAAAAATGATTTCCTTTTTACATCGAAACTTCATAATCAAGCTCTTCTCCAGTCATATAACCCATTGACTCACTTGGGTTTTACTTGGATAGAAACATGTGAATATGTAATGTAATAACTATATTTGAGGTCATTTTATTTTGAATGAACACATTTTAAAAGTAAGTTGTTACTTAAATTGAGAAGTATTAGTATGTTTTAGTTACATATGTGTAATATATTTTACATTTACTTGGGACCATTTAAGTTTGACTGACTTAACTGAATTAGAATTCCATTCATATTTTAGTGAAAGGAACTAATTTAATTTAAGTGATAGCTCTGTTTGATGTTTTGCAACATAATGCTTCTTTAAACACACTTCAGAAAGAATGAGTAAAACATCACAGAAAAAGAAAATAATAAATGTCTAGTGATGTGTCATATGTGACGTGGTGTTACTATCGAATAGGATTTCTCGAGTCATTTCAGAGACCCCGGGTTAATCAAGGTCGCTCAAATGAATCAAGACAACCACTTTCCACAAACCGTGCCAATAAATCCAGCAGTGACACTATATGGCACCCGTGCTTTGTCTTCATCCTGGTTTGTCATAGATAGTCAATCTGTTGACCTGTCCATGTTGATCTGCCTGCAGATCTTCGAGGTGAAGACAATTTATTGGATTCACTGCAGAGCAGTAGTCTTAGAATAGATAAACGTTATTATTTTTCCAAATTATGTGAACTGAAACTATGGTCAAAGCAGAAGTGAAACTTATGAGAAAAAAAGGGAGAGATAAGTATATTTTTCTATTAAATGTGCGTCATACATACATGGTTCCTGTACATACTTTATTTTCATCTTATATTCTATTAACTCAATGCTCATTTAGTTTTCTATTTTAGAAATAAATAAGATTAGACAATAGTCTTATTGCAGTTCACAGGCCATATGGATTTCTCCAGTAATTAGTTTTTCATTTTAATAGAGTTTCTTGAAACCTTAATGCATAGTAAGCAATATTTTTAAAGCATTTTGTAATCAGTTTAATAGTGTGATTTACATCATTTAATAGCAATTCCAATTTTATATAGAACATCTATTTATGCAATTCCTGCTATTGTTTTAATGGCTTTAAAATAATTTTAATTAACATCAGTCATAGGTTTAATTTCACTCTACTTCAGCATTTTAGATTTCTTTCACTTTAGAAAATGTTCACAATTTTTACAAAATTGCTCATACCTTTCAAAGGATTTAATGTTTTGAACAAAAGTATTATGTTTTTTTCTGAATGCTTAAACCCTAACCGAAAATCTCAAAGCACAATTTATAAAACAATTAATTCTTATAGCAAAACCACTCACTGAGTTTGCGAAATTGAAAGCACAAACACTGCTTTGCACTGCTTGCAATATTGTAACGCACACTTTGCAAAATTGTAGGTACAATCCACTGCACAGCACTCATTTTGCAGAACTGTAAACACAACTCACTGCTTTACATGGAATTTCCAAATGATCAAAACACTCCTAGCAAAGCTATACACATGTATGGCTATTATTTACACTATTTTGCCAACTGCCTGGTATAGTCACATGTAAAAACTGATTTAGATAATTAGTTCACTTTGCGATCAGATATTTTCCACGGTTCCTTTGGATCAGAAAACATTGCATGTGATGATGAAATTGCATGGCCTGACCCATAGAGATGACACAATGTAGTCTGATTTTTTTTTTCCTCAGTGAACTTACTATTTTGTGTTTTGGCTTGGAAAAACACTTGTGCTTGTTTTGATGTGTGTAAATAAACACCAGTACTTGAAGTTTGGATCCCTGTAGGTTTACAGAACTATGAGAAAGGTATGACCTCAAACTGACATAACCTAGCTTGTGCTCAGAGAAGGCAAAAGCCAGATGTAGTTTTAGTCATTCCATCAGTGTGTAGTTGGCACATTGTGTGCTTATTAATGTGATGGCTTGTGTTAAAATGTTTGATACAAAAATACCATTTTGAAGAGTTAAGCAAAGTTTATTAGCTTTTGCAAGAGAACTAAAATGTTTTGCACATTTGGTGAAGGGTTTTATTAGTGTGTAGAGTTTTGCAAAAATAGCCAATAGTTACAAAAAATGTGCTTAAGCCATCAGAAAAAAACTGTAACGATGAAGTATGGAGCCAGATCAGTCTCAAAAATAATGTGTTTAAAAAAATAAAGCTCATACATGCACAGCACAAATCATACCAAATCCAATTTGTCAATTCAGAAGTAAAAAAATCAAATATTTCCCCAAATGAATTGTATGTATCAATTTCTGAATTGTGTTTTGTCTTTAGGAATTGTGTTCTGCGCATTCATGAATTGTTTTGAATTTGTGAATTGGATTTGTGCATTTATTATGCAGTTGGCATTTCTGTGTGGAGTTTGCATGTTCTCCCGGTGTTTGCGTGGGTTTTCCCCGGGTGCTCTAGCTTCCCCCACAATCCAAAGACATGCGGTATAGATGAATTGGTTATGCTAAAATTGACCGTAGTGCATAAGTGTGTGTGTGTATGAGTGTGGATGTTTCCCAGTGATGGGTTGTGGCTGGAAGGGCATCTGCTGCGTAAAAACATATGCTGGATAAGTTGGCGGTTCATTCCGCTGTGGTGACCCCAGATTAATAAAGGGACTAAGTCGAAAAGAAAATAAATGAATGAATGAATGAATTGTGTTTTGAGTTTACAAATTGGATTTGCACTTTTCTGATTTGTGTTTTGAGTTTGCGATATGGATTTGCGCATTTATGAATTGTGTTTCGAGTTTACGAAATAAATTTTGTAAATGTGAATTGTGAATTGTAAATGTATTATTTTTGAGACTGATCTGGCTCCATAGGGAAGGTGTTGAAAAGATCCAATATCCACACCCAGCTCAACACAAACAGTGAGAAAACAAAACAATTAGACTGATAATAGTTTAATTACAATAACTAAGCCGTCAACAAATGCACAGCATATTGAAGATGAATTCGACCAGAAATGTGACTCTATGAAGCACATTTCTTACAAAATGTCTGTTTGCATACTCTTAACATAAAGATCAGGTAATGAAACTAACTTTATATATGTGTGTGTTTATGTGTGGGGGATGCCAAGGTAAACCAAATGATTCTGAGGTAGACCTTGTGTCACTGGAGATGATGTACATCTGCGTTTCTGGATAAAAGTAGTTTTGTAGTGCAAAGTGCATGAGAGTGAAAAATGAGCAGAGAGGTGCTATGGCACTTGTTAATCTTCTTGTGCTGTCCTGCTTTCTTTTTCAAGTATTCAACTCCTCCATTCCTCTTTTAGCGCACTCTTTCTCCTGTTAAAAGTCTATGTTTTTGAAGTCACTGGTACAGCGGTATCTGTTGTCAGCGTATCTGGTACAGACCAAATGAGGCAGGCAAGGGCAAGTGTGGTGCTGTCTCTTGCCGGGGAAAGGAACCTGCAGGAAAGACAAAAAAGCATCAAGTCACTAAATTAGAGTTCAGTTTGATTGACAATGAAATGGAGAATAAAAAATAAAGAAATAACTCACTGCTGTTTCTGCTTCGAGATTTTGCAATGGGGTTTTACAAAATGTTTCACAATTTATGAGTAAAAAACTGTCTGTCGTAAGCATAGCTTGACAACAGTTTAATGTTTTGCCCTACAACAAAAAATGCACATGCCCATTTTAACAATATAGTTTTGTCTCTCTCTCTATTTTTTTTTGTATAAAACATATTACAAGCCACTTGTTGTACCTCTCTATGTGGACTAAAAATCCCCATGAAATCAAAATTGAAACTTTTTTTTTGCCAATTATAATAAATAAGCTTCATAGGGTTCACCCAAAAATGTAATCTGTCATCATTTACTTACACTTATTTAAAACCTATTTGAGTTTCTCTCTTCTGTGGAACATAGAAGTTATTGTGCAGAACTCTGGCACAGTAGCTGGCATCCATTGATTTTCTTTATAGTGATTTGTTTTCTAACTATGGAAATCAATGGGTATTATCAACCATCAAAATATTCTTTTGTGGAGAAACTCGTAAAGGGAGAGACTGTCTTTTTTAAGTTCTCTAAGCTAGTACATTCCAAAACAATAACAAAATACACACTCATAAGACATATTCGACATGTGTATTCGATCATTTCCACCAACAATCAATGATTTTGATGACATCTCTCAGCTTCTCGTAAGATTTTCTGTCCAATCAAATCCTCTTCTACAATGTGAAGTGTCCCACAAAACTAATCGAGCCCCATTTGAATTACAAACACGTTGCTACATTTGAAACATATGGAGGAGGTTAAGAGAATAAACACAGACTCGTAAATCATTGAAGTGATAGGTTCACTTAAAAATGAAAATTCTGTCATCATTAATTAATGCACTCATCTTTCACTTTTTTCAAACCTGCTTGAGTTTCTTTCTTCTGTTAAATACACAAAAGAAGATATTTTGAAGTATGTTGAAAACTGGTAGCCATTAAATTCCATAATATTCCCTCACATGGGTGTCTATGGCTAGTAGTTTCTGACATTCTTGAAAAAAAAAACCTCAAAAATGCTTGGAACCATTTGAGTGAGTACCTTTTTTGGGGGGGGGGGGGGGTAAACTATCTCTTTAAATGAGTCTCTGGCTGAGCTGAGATATAAATTAATCACTGACTATTTCTTTTAAAAAAAAGGGAAAAAAAGAAGATGAGCTACTCCATATGTCGCACCATTTCTTCCAGCTTCAGGTGGAATTCAACACATGGAATAAAACAGCATGTTTCCAGGCACTTCGGGGGATCTTTGATTAAATTTTTCAGTCTTTATACCTTAGCTACTAATCTCTATAGGCTCGAGTTTCTGTTTAAAGGTCTGAGTCTGTTTAAAGGTATGAGTAACACCCTCCAAATCTGTCACCTCATAACCTGAGCTGAATAGCAAAGCTCCAGTATCTCAATATCAGTCTGAGACTGTCCGACAGGGTGATAAACAACAGCCTGATCTGTGAGACATTTAATCAATATCGGCAGCACTTATCAGCAGATTCTTTTAAAGCTTTTCTTAGTCATCTCTGCCAATCTCCCACATTTACTTCAGGATTTAATCTGCTTTTTTAAAAGAAGAGATTGCATCCTTATGTCCCAATGTGTGAGAAGCATGACTATCCATCACTGTAAATCCAAACTATCAAATTAATTCAATAAAATTAGTTCCTTTCACTGACAAATTTGACCAATGTTCATTGTACTTAATAGAGAATGGTTACTTAGACTCAAAATATGATTGTATTAAGAGAAACTTAAATTGAATTTATTTATATTGACAGATTTGTAGTTCCCAAATAACATGTGGTTTTGCACATGCAATATTAACATAGGTTAAATTAGTCTTAAATGTTATGTAGGGTTTAAGAGGGTTTAAGTCCCAACACAAATTGATTGTGGGAAACCCAGTAGTTTTTAAAATTCCAATGTTAAATATACAGTGTGATTTTTTTTGGTGTTGTTCAGTGTTAAAACCAGAGTACATTTTAATCCATGAGTGTAAAAGAGTGTATATTTAAAAGGTTTTTTTTTTCAGTGTTAAACTTTTAACCCAATAGGCAGTGTATTTCCCACTGATGGGAAGTCCATTTTTTTACTCGAACCGGTTATTTCAGGCAAACAGTGATCAAACCAGTATGTTTTACTTAAACTTGAAACATGTCGAGTTGAAGGTGTTAAAATTATTTCTGTAAAGATCAATGAACTTTTAATAAAACTATTTTTAACATATTTGATCACTGTTATCTGTCACACACACCAATTGATAATATGGGAAAAAAGGTAATATATTAACACTTTGAAGGGTGACACACTCCAGTTCGATGTAAGACTAAACTCTTACTGTGTTAAAATGAACTCTGAGAGTAATGTACAAATTTCACACTTTAGAAAGTGTTATTTTAACTCCAAAATGGAGGGAGGCATATGTGCACCCAAGGAGTGTTAATTAAACTCAAATTGAGTTTAATGTACATTGATTTTTTTGCTGTGAACACAATTAACACATTGCTAATTAAATCCAAACAACCTGCACAAATCAGTTTATTTAACATTTCAATTGTATTCTAATTAACATTGTGAAGGGTGTATAGTGTTAATGGGACTACAAAATAAAAATGTAAGCTAATAAAACTTAAAGTATGTGTGATTTAATGTACATAAGACATTTTTTAAATATATTAGTATACGCGACTTAATTAGAAAGGGTTAAGCTCATTTATTGAATTAACCTATTAAAAAGCATTGTAACTCCCTGGCTGATCTTTTGTCTGTAGGTTATCATTAAAACAAACAAACAAAAAAATCAAATGTGCAAAGAGTGGTGTCAGCAACAACATTTAACAGCAAAAAAAATCCTCAAAAAACAAAGTTAAAGTAAAAGTGTTAAGGTGTTAAATCTGCACAATTTATTTAAGTAAACATTCGTTTGTCCTTTCATTCATTTTCTTATCGGCTGTGACACCCACATTAAGTAAACATACAAATGTCTTTTTATACTGATATAAGCTGTATTGTCTATTTAGGCTAATCAAAAAAATATATATTGTCTGTGTTTTGTTCTTCCTTTCTCCTTGGCTCCTAATTGTTACCGCAGGACTCTATAAATCACTTTGTTGATCTTCCAGGAGGGTTTCTCCTGGCACTGAATGGGAGTTTATGAGTGTATTTATGTATCTGTGTACCTTGTGGCTGTATGGATGGCATTCGTCTCCCTCCAGCCCCTGCGGTGTGCACATGCGGAGACCTCGGAGCCACAGACTCACAGCACAGCAGAGACCCACACCACACTGCACATCCCTGTCACACGCCTGAAACACAAACACACACAACACTGACTCAATCGCTCACTGATTTCCTCTTCATTGAACTCATAGAATATATATTAAGGATATAGAATATAAAAATGTATTTTTATATAGATGCTGTATTTATATATGAATAAATAAATATATAAATAAATAAATACACATTTATTTATTTATTCATTTATTGCAAATTTTCAGACAAACACATTCTGGTCTCAATAAAGAGACTAATATATCTAGAAATATACTAATATATCTAGAAATATAAATTTATTTATTTATTCATTTATTGCAATTTTTCAGACAAACACATTCTGGTCTCATTAAAGAGGAAGGAATTCTACTTTGTTGGTGAGTCTGTTTTTATCTATTCACCTCATTATCATCAATTATTATTATTATTATGTTTTTGATGTATAATGTAATAATACATACAATAGTTGATTTATTATTCTGTAAGAAATAAAAATGCTGGGTGATATCCAGACATTGATCATGAATTAATCTTACTAATATGCACTCTAAGAAATCAACAAATAAGGTTGATAAACACAGAAAAAATATTGTACAAATTCTATATAATAATAGAAATGCAAATATTTATAGGCTATATTATTACAGTGATTACATAATCTATATTTAATCACTGTAATAATATTACTGAATATTATAATTATAGTGTAGAGAATTGGACATGATTACAATGGAACTAATCTTAAATCAAACCTATTCCAAACATTCAGTAAGTATATTGAATATTGCTCAGTACTTAGTTGTGTAATTTCACTGTTACATTAAATAAGTTAAAAACAAATGTTATTTCAGATACTTTTTCCTTAAACGCATTAAATTTAATTTGACACAAAGTGATAATATGCTTTATAAACTCATAAATCTTCAACTTAGAAATATAAAATATAAATTAATAATTAAAACACAAAAAAGATAAATTAGAAATGAACTAAATCTATTTTGAAATAACCAAACATCATCTTTTTTACTAGTGATTTAAATCAATTATCAAAATTAAGTGAATGCAGCAGATTATGTATAATTACTTTGCATACTATATCTAATACACTTAAGGCATGGTTAAAAATTAGACAAAAAAATTTCTCACACCTGTCACTTTTAAAAATTTCACCTTTTTTGCTTTTTTTTTTACCACTATAGTGGAAAGAGAGCATCCCAAAATGCATTGAAGTGGTTTTTTTTGTCACACACTTTATCAATTAGTGTTTGTTTCAGTTGTAATATATTTCTAAAGGCTGTTTTTACTCCTGCATAATTTGCACCAAAGTATATTATGTAACTTATTTTTTGCAAATAATTTTTTTTACCATTTTATTTATATATACATTATGAAGGTTTTTACAGAGGAATATGGTAATACATAATTTGCATAAAATATTTTGGTGAAAAGATATTCTGTAAATGTAAATTATTTTTTTGTAAAAACCTTTGACTCTTACACAGTATGCCAAAAAAACCAACAATAAATTGAATGAATTTCAAATGAAACGAAGAATTTTAAACTTGACTTCATCTAATGTTCCAATTTTTGTTTTAGAAATATATGCAAATTAGCGCATATTTAATTAAAAATACCTAATTTGCATATTTTAACATAACATCTTGAAAAAACTTGTAACACAAAAGAAGCCTGCAATTGTTAATGTAAGCAATCAACTGGGAAAGCATGATAATAAATATCAGTTCCTTCATTTACACTATTCTGAGTATTGCCTTGTTAAAATGTTAACAAGTGTTAAATTAAAATAAACGACTATAAACATGAAAAGAAATCAGCTTACCCCAGTGATGACGGCACCTCTGCAGCAGCTCATGGACAGCAGGAGCAAACACAGAATCAACACCCTGCTCATAGCAGCAGCGGGACAAACAAACACACCACGAAACACTCTAAAAGCTTGATCTGTGTCTCTCTAATTCTCCCTAATAATGTCTCTCTATTCTGTCCCGCGGAGGGGTTGCTGTGGCCCTGAGCAGATGCTTGGACTTCTCTGCTGATCTTCTCCTGCTCTGTCAGTGAGTGTGGAGTCTTTGGTAACTTCTGAAATGAGCTCTGTCTCTTTTTCTCTCTCATCTCTCTTTCTCTTTATCCACTCGCCCCTCCACCCTCACCTCCGTCATCTCTTTCTATGTGACGCTGGACCGGATGATGGAGAAGAGATGGAGCAAATCCTTCCTGATGACACCAGATACATTAGCACCTTTTTCATTGGATTTTCTTCTGGTTATTAATCATGTGAGTTAATTTTAGAACCCCATTTAGAACTGAGCCCATGAAGACTTATCGATAATGGCCAAAATGCTGAGTATAATGTTTGTATTATGAACATAGTAGACAATGTTTAAAAGTATGCAACTGAAGATAGAGTTTGATAGATTTAGCAAATAGCAGCTCTGCTAAAATGGGAAATATATATATATTTGGTAGTTGAAAAAAATATATTTTTGGACTGTTTTCCAACTATAACATCAGTTTTCAGTCACAACAAATGCAAACATTTGTTATTCTAGCCAATTTTTATTTTCTAAAACATTCATTTTGTTTGTTTGTTTGTTTGTTTGTTTGTTTGTTAGTTAGAAATTGTATTAGAACATCAAACCTTTAGAATAAAACAAATGTGACCCTCGACCACAAAACCATTATGTTACATTTTTGAAAATTGAATTTATGCACAGTCTGAGATTTTCAGTAATGTATGATTTGTTAGGATAAGACAATCTTTAGTCGCGATGCAACTAATTGAGGGTTCAAAAAAATTTAAATATTGAGAAAATATTCTTAAAATTGTTCACATTAAGTCAAGGGTGTCCTCACCAATATCCACCACAGATTATTAAAATGTCCCCACCAATAATTGAATCACCTCCTAAATAAAATAATGCTTTGTCGAAATTTTCCAGTCAGGCTTACTGTGCAAGACTCAGGTGAGACATGAACATAAGCAGCTACAGTACATTTCAAACAAAAGTGTCAGTCAGTTGAAGTCAAGTTCACTACAAGTCCACCATAATAGCAACCATGGATGTGCAATTAATACAAAATTTGTTTCAATTTTGGCCTTAACGACGATTATGAAAAAACAACAATCAAGATAAAATGATTAGTGTGTCAAATTCATTTCTTTTTTTGCACCATAAGACATGCTTGATTTAATGTTATTGTATTGCTTATTGTATTTGATTTATTTATTAAAGTTTTTTTTGTGCAAAATAGAAAATGTGCTGTTTGCACACTCAGAGAAGGAAAAAACCATGGACATGTAAAGTCATCTTTTAGCTTAAAGTATATAAATGGCAATATTATATTTGCAAAAATGCATTTAGATGCGGTGGTAAGAGATTATGCACAAATAAGCCCTCAGTAAACTGAAGTCTTTATTAAACTACCTTTTTGTCAGACACTCCTTTAACTTTACATTTTAAATTTGAAGTTACATTTAAATTTTACCATTGGGGGCAGTGGTGTCAAAGTAGGTCCCCACCAATATCAAAAGCAAATTTACACCCTTTGCATTAAGTTCTAAGCAAAGCATTTTACTAATCAAATTATTTTTATATATTTACATAAGAAATTTTTACTTAAGATTAAAGGTGCAGTAGGTGATCTGCCAAAATGCTAACCGGTTAGCATAATATTTTTGAAAACATACTCCCTCCCCTGCCATCCAAAGCCATGCCTTCTGAACTACGAACGTGCACCTTAAAGATGACAGGAGACAACCCACTAGATCATCTCATTCGCCAGTTAGAAAATTGTGTCGTACTTTATATTACTACAATTCCAAATGAAAAAGTATATCTAGCACATTTTCAGTTGCATGCAAGCATCGCTGGTCTCACTCTCTCACGTGCTTTGTCCTAAAGCGACTACTGTATGCTTAGTGTTGGCCGAATGCGTGCAGGGATTACATTTATTACTAAACTATGCTTACATGGTATTTTAGACTGACTATTCAGAGTAGCATGCTAAACAATATAGGGAGCGCGTCACAAGTTGTTATTGTTAAAAAATGAACCAATGTGAACATAAAACCAACTTGAGCTCAATAAAGCAGGCTAGGCAGAATAGCGCTATTTACTTATGTTTGTTGTTAAACTAAATAAAAATCTACATTATTGATGCTGTAAAAGGTCCCTTATGAAATTGAAAATAGTCACATCAATCTTTCATCGGAAGATTTCAGTGGCTGAACAACACTTCTGTGCATATAACCCATTCGTAACAACAAAATCTACATCAGCTTTGCGCGACTAAAATACTTTTAAAACATAACATTACCTGTCTAAAAGAAATACTTCAGCCATGGTGTCATCCTTCCTCCAGCATGCAAATGTAACTCCAATATCAGTGGTGTAAAGTAACTAATTACAAATACTCGTATTACTGTAATTGATTAGTTTTTCTCAGGAATTGTACTTTACTAAGTAGTTTTAAAAATGTGTACTTTTACTCTCCCTTGAGTACATTTTTAGTGCTGTATCTGTACTTTTACTTCACTACTTTCCTTTAACTTGCAGTCACTACTTTATTTTTTCTTGTCTATGGGGATTAGAAAAATCTGTCCTGTGATCCTATCCAATCAAATCGCAAATAGAAGGTAAATAGCTTCATGTCCAAGAAGATGTCCAAAATCTTTACACGCATTGACCCAGAGACTGTTTAGATGCATGTCACTGATGAGAAGATGATGGATATTTACTGGATGATGACCTTGAACTGGCCTTAAACAGCCAGCTGGCACAAGATGTCAACATGACGTTGTATCCAAATGTCATGAGGACGTGGACGTTGCATTTGTTTGGAAATTAAAATCAGGTTGACGTCAGAACCTAACGTCCAACCTAAAAAACAAGCAAATATCAACATCTAATGATGTTACAGCTTGACACTGTGGGGACATTACCACTATGATGTCTATCAGACGTTGGATTTTGGTTGCCATACCTGATGAATAAATGTCAATATTTGACAGTATTTTTAATATGACGTTGGTTTAAGATGTTGGCTCGACATTAGATTTTGGTCACTTTCCAACGCAACCTAAAATCAACCAAATATCAATGTTGTCATTGGACATCAAAGTAAGATCATCCTTAGACGCTGGCTAGACATTAAATTTTGGTCACCTGACATCACAACCTAAATCTAACCTAATATAAACGTCTTATGACGTCGTGTGCTTGCTGGGTAATAACTCGTTGTACAAATTACATGCAAATGCATCAGCTTTTAACAGCGTAATACTCACTACTCACTACTCTTAAGCACTTTTGAAAGGGCTACTTTTTACTCATACTCATTACTCAAGATTTACAACAGATACTTTTACTCTACTTGCACTACATTTTTAGGCAAGTAATGGTACTTATACTTAAGTATGATTTTTCAGTACTCACTGTCCAATATTCATTAAGGATTTCCAAAATGATTGATTTAAGCATTTGCTTGTTTGTTTTTTTTTGCTGTGACTGTCTCGTGTGCACGTGCAAACGGCGGATCTGCATGAACGGGTGCAGATGTACATATCTACATTTGTTGACAGAAAGTTTGGACTAATCAGAATTATGGGAATTGTCGGCCTGACAAGTTTTAATTAGATGAACATTTTTTAGTCTTATGCCTTACCCAGCTATATATAAATACCTTTAGATTATTTACTTTAATCATTATAAGAATGTTAAGAGACTTTCAACCAGCACGACAAAAAAAAAATGTTTCTGAGGACAATCACCTACTGCACCTTTATTATTGTTCCTATTTTTAGATATTTTTATCTATTAATATTTTTTGGGCTATTCCCACAAATAAACTGATATACAAACATATTTTTGAGACGTTTTAAGCCTACAGTCACTCCATGACATAATATGCACTGTCATTCACTCACAATTTCCTATTTACAACTCTTAAGTGTGCCAGTCAGACACAGATGGTTAAACGCATGTGACATCATGTCCTCTCAAGCCTGAAAACTTCTTTGACCCAGCAGTAACAAGAGTAATTACATCTTATCATGGACACATATGCCCTGATCACTGCAAACAGTGCATTTCTCATGAGGGGACTCTTTAAAAAGAAGGACTCAATTTCTCGTGTCAACTTTAATCTGGTCTTGTGTTTGTACTTCTGCCGCAGTAAGGTCAGCATGCAGTTAATGCCTGCGGAACTTTACACAAAACTATGCAGAGCTAGCCATTCATAAAAGCAGCCTGCATGTTTGTTTATTCAATGTTTATCATGCATTTAATTGATAATTCTGTAGTGCTTAATTTGAAATGCTTTACATATTCTGTTGAATAAAGCCCCTTTCACACGTAGCAGTTAACAATGAAGCAATTGAATCACAGATGGTTCATAATGAATGAACTCAAAATGGTCACCTGCAAATTTATGGTTGACAGTGGTGGATGAAGTCAAGGTTATTTTAGCAAACAAAAACTAAATCTAATGAAACTATTGGTAAAAAAAATTTTGTTAAAGGTGCTGTATGTTAGTTTTTGACTTTTCTAAAGCATGAAAATACCATAATATGTGTGCAGATATTTAAGAAACATCCCAAGTGCACATACTTGTTTAACTGAAAAACAATGCTGAAGTCAGATATTCTGCTTTGAAAATGGTTTCTCCATGCCGGAACGCTGTCTTTGTTTAGGCAAATTTAACCTGCACAATGCCAGTTTAGCCAATTATAATTCAGCACTCTGAGTTGCCTTGTTGAAAAACATTTCAGAAACGTTTCAATCATTCATTCAGAAATACTCTGAAAGCATGTGTCCGTGAGCGAAAAGCGACAGTGTCAGTGGGCAGTATCAGATGTCGAAATGAGATTCTGAGATGAGATTATTAATTAGCAAATGACATAAATTTGAAGAACGTGAGCAGGTTACATTGTAACCGTGTGTCCTAACAACACGATTAGTTTTCGAGATACGCAGTGATGAGCTATTTGGCTGTTTGTACCAGACGAAACATGACAGAAATTTAAATACAGCCTTTCAGAAGCACAGAATACTGTATGCAGTCACTCACGAAACGGTAAGGTCTAGAATCTGTTTAATACATGTTAACCCTCTTTAACATCATTAAATGTAGATGCTGAATCACTCATATGTGTTTAGTTCTAAAGTTCAATTTCAAACGGTTTATTGTATTTTCAAGATCTGAGGTGAACTATCTGCTGCTGCTTTCAGTTTATGGCAATAAATGTCATGTAAAATGGATTCAAACTCACATTGTTAGCATTTAGCACTGAACAAAGCACACAAGGTTTACCTGAGGTGATCAAGGTCATAGGTTTCACATGTTCAGCTGTGAGAAATAGAAGCCGTTTCTAATATATCAATTTGAGGTGTTGGTTAGAACCAAAACTCCTTTTACTATGAAAAATATTCCCTCTACCGCGTGTCGTTGCTTTTATTTAGAACACAGTTTAAATCACTCGCTCCTGTACTCAATCTGGCAACCCGCGCTTGTGTTAATTTTGATCCAGGAGTGCAATACCTAGTTCAACCACTGAGTGTCAAACTTACATACTGCACCTTTAAATGAAGTAAATGTAAATAAATAAAAAGTCAAATTTACAAAAGTCACTTAAAAACTATCTAAAATAAAATGAGTATTCGCAAATTGTAATAATTGTAAACAAATACAATATTAAAAACTAAGTTAAAACTAACAAAACCATTAATTAAATAATCTAAAATTTAATTGATAATTATAAATAGTATTGAAATAAAAACTTAAATGAATTTTACATAAATTTAAAATGCAAATCTTTAAATAACCTTGCATCAAGTACATACATCAAGTGCTCAAGTAAAAGTACAGATATCCTTATAAAATATTTCTTCATTAAAAGTATTAAGTACTCTTTTCTGATTTAGCTTTTTTTTAAGTATATTTTCAAATCCTTTGCTTTAACTGGAGACTTGCTCTGACTAGATCATTCGAATCCACATTCATACACTGTTTGGTTGAGACTTTTCAGCAATGACACAAGATTATTATTTGTAAACAAGTAATTAATTCCAGTTGCAACTAGAGTATTTGATTAGAAATCTGATGAGAAGCTGAAGTACAGAGGGATGTGTATTTAAGTCCAGAGACTCGTTTATGAAAGCATATACTTTAAGAAATGTGAATATTAATATTGCTTTGGAGCATACTAGCTTAAAAATAACATGAACATACTAACATATTCATAATGAATGGCAAATAAAATTATTTATCACTATATATTTTCTGACCACTGATCAAAAAAAATAATTTAAAATGTGGATGCGGCCCATTTGAACTGCTGACCATCAAAGCTCTGCGATACGTGAGCTACGTGATGGAACACAGCTATACGGAATCAATGAGCTTACTTGAAATTATAGCTAAATAAAATATCCAACTTGAAGGCAATTGGAGTGAGGGATAGCAGACTGGAGAATGTCAGTCCTAGCTGTTGGGATTTGATTTATGTTTAGCGGGAGCATGAAAATGCCATTGGTTAGTCAGCAGAGCATTACTCGGCTGCAGTGAAAGTGATTGATGTCACTGACGCCTGGGCCACGTAATTACATTGTAACTTTTTGCCCTGTCAGCAAACCAGCTTGGCTCTAGCTGCACAGGACTGGGCAGAAATCAAGTCTTGCCAGGAGCGGAGAACCTAAGTTGGCTAAAAGAGCTTAAAAGCTGTTAAACATAACTTCATAACAAATGCAGTGTGAAAACAGAGCCAACAGATGAAAATACTTAAATGAAATCAATCAGAGCATGTCCTTTATGTAAAATCAAATGATGCTATATGGCTTTATATTCACTTAATAATTGACTTCATAATTAACATTATTTTTCATTTATTATTTCAGACCAATGTAAATAAATTCTATGGAATATAAAAAATAAAGTATAGATATAGTATAAACTCCAGTAAACTCCATTATTAGTAGATATAATAGAGTTGTACGTCTGATTGCACATATGCAATAATTGCAAGTGAAAGATTCATATCATTCTTTATATCATAATTATCTTGTTATTCAATACTCAAACACATATTCAGAACTAAAAGGAGAAAAGTTCACTTTGTGCACTCTATACTGCTCTGTCCAACTATCAAGGGCGTAGAATTGGCATGGACGGAGGAGACATGTCCCCACCAATATCCACCAATTAATGAAATGTCCCCACCAATAATAAAATCACCTTCAAAATGAAATAATGCTTTGTGAACTCTTAGTAACCTACATGTGCTCAAAGAGTTAAATCCATAACCATATTATAATAGGGATAAAACGGTTACATTTCGTCATACACCTCTCTAAATTTCTGTACATTCATACCTCCTCAAAGCCAGATTACAGTAAAATCATGCATTTTGCAGCATAGGACGTGCTTCATTAATTGTGATTTGTATTATTAAGTGTTTAAATATTTTTAAAAGCACAAAACAGAATTTGTGCTGTTCAATACATGCGCTCTGAGGATGACGTCCCCACCAATATCAAGAGCAAAGGAGACACAAAAACTTTTTACAGCTTCATAGATAATATTTGTTCTCATGCTTGAAAAAATATGATCTAATGTCTGTCTATTTTTTTAAGTGTAAAACATATAAAATAAATTAAGCAAAATATCTAATTGAAAAGACTCAATCTGCACACAAATCAGTAGTATATATTAAATCAGTAGTATAT